>JAQIUQ010000035.1:0-323441 GCA_030378365.1 Hybognathus amarus | reverse complement strand
AAAATAATGTATTGCTCAATCCAGTCTAACACAGTCAAAACACAAGAAAACAAAACAAAAACTGCAAATTAACATACTGCGAGCAGTCACGCGCCTGAAGCGCCGGCTGCACCTCGAACCCCAAAGGGTGGCGGTACCGTCGCTTTGGCCTTCATCGCTGCTCGCAGCTATATTCACACACACACACACACACACACACACACACACACACACACACACACACACAAAGCCGGTGGCACCACCACCTTGGTGCCTTTAGGGTTATTTGTATTGGTACTCAAAAAACGAACTGCTTTGATCGAAAAGAGAAGTGTGCTGAAGAGCTTGCATCAGTGAGGGCTTGCAAAAGTGCCGCATCAGGGTACAAATCAATCACAAAGTATGCGTGAGAAATTTTAAAAGGCGTGCGAGCACAGGTGTACATCCAAGGGTTGCCACATCTGCACTGTGTTCACATTATAGTAGTTAGGGTTACGTCCGATCGAATATCCAATACTCAGGATCAGTATCGGCTCAGATATTGCCAATTTGCCGGATTCGAGTATCGCCCAGATCAGGCAGATTCCAAATCTGCATTGTGCGCAGACTATTCTATGTTATTGTTAATAAAGCTCACAAAAGGCACACAAACAGCCGCGTGTCTTTGGTTAGTCAACGATGAAACTATCTTCAAGATGATTCAATGTTAATACTATTATATCTTGATCTGTATAAGGTCTATGGATTCTAATAAAGAAACTCTTTCTTTGGACTTTATTGCTGTAACTTAGGTCGTGTTACTCTTCCCAATCGGGTCATCACAACACTAGAGAGTCAGAGCTCTACACGTCTCTTCACATCACAGTACTGAAATTTAGTAAAAAACTGTTAAAAGAAAAGGCCCTCAGAAACTATTGCATACAGAGACAACTGAATAATCCACTGTCCATCAGATGATTTCCTTTCGCTTTGAATCTTTTAATGTTGGACTCGACACGCTGCGCGCGCTGTGTAACTCCACGTGCAGCTTCAAAGCCGCATCATCTTCTTTTCGCTCAAGGATGTGCATAAAGCACTTTGTGCCGCACTGTACTAGCCTTTCCAATCCATAATGGCAGCGACGCACCAGAGATTATTAATTACCTTCTTGTTCTGTCCTATCTATCATATGTTGCTACCTCATTAAACATCGGTACTATACATTTAAAAACATGTCTCTAATTTTATAGTAGCCATGACTATATCTAAAAGTAATTTATCTTTTTATTTTGTTATCTTGTTTTTTCTTCAATGATTTTAGAACAATCAAAGTAATGTGTATTATCCACTAATCGAGTCTATATAATAGCATTTCTTTGTCATAGAGTTATGATCATATATTTTTTGGAATTGTCTGTTCACCTCTATTATAATGAAGTTGTCTGTATTTAAGTACGTATTGTGTTTGAAAACACAAGAGCCGATTATTAGTTTAACACACATGAGTCATAGAAAATTCTACTTTATTTTCTAAGTGTGTGTGAGTATTCTCTCATGCTGTGTGTGCTGGCTATATAGCCAGCCACACACACACACACACACACATAAACAGAGAACACACATCTCCCAGCCCCACCTCTCCCTCCCCACACAGACACACACACACACACACACACACACTGGGAGACTCAAATAACCAAGAGTTAAGGTGCTCTAGTCAATGTCACACATTTTTTAGGCTAAAAATCTTTGGTCACCAATAGCAAATGTGGCAAAGTGTGTTTGGGCAGCTCTACTATATGGATTTGACACTACTCAGAATACAGCACCTAGGACTGTCACCTAAGAATCCAGGAAGTCTACCAAAGGTATATTGCAGTCCTGAATCAACATGGTGATGAATCAAGACAATGGTAGTCCTACAAAGTTTATTAATTGTTAAGTACAGAATAATTTTAAAGGTGTTAGCCAGCAATCACTCTCTCATCAAATTGTTAAATCCTGATCGTTCACAGCAGAGGAACCCTGTAAGCTTACGAACAGGGGCAAGTCTCAAGATATTATGAGCTTCCAGAAAATAGTCACTCAATTCATGGTGCACACACCCTAAGCACACATCTCTAGCAGCAACTCATGTCAGAGAAGACCACATCACACAGTGAGGATGCCACCACCAACATCATCTTGTTCTTGCTCCTTTGCCCAGGTCTCTGCTCAACAAATAAGAGAGACTATAAAGAAACAACATCCATATGCACAGAAAAACAAAATGCATTAAAACATAATAAATTTCCCAGAATACCAACCAGGGCTACCACAATCCAGTTAACACAGTCAAAAACACAAAAAGAAACATAACAAAACTTAAATTAAAATATAAGCTGCGAGCAGCGATTTGCAGGCTGGAAGTGCGGTGGGCACCTCGCAACTCAAAAGGGGTGGCGCGGAATCTTGCGCCCTCCGGCCTTCCATCCCGCTCGCAGCTATATCCACACACACACACACACACACACACACACACACACACACACAAGCCGGTGGGTGGCACCACCACCTTGGTGCCTTTAGGGTTATCTTCTGTATCACGTGCAAAAAATTGTACTTTGGAGCTTTTTTTCCCACTGTCGAAAGAAGTGTGCTGAAAAGAGCTCTGCATCAGGTGAGGGCTTGGCAAAAGTATGCCCGCATCAAGGGGACAAATCAATTACAAGAATGCGCCATAGCAGCCTTCTGAAAGGTCAGGTGTATAATCCAGGTCAACATCTACTTGTGTTTACATTATAGTAGTTAGGGGTTAAACGTCATCGCCAGTATTGATACAATCAGGATCAGTATTCGGCTCAAACACATTGCCATATCCTGCCGTATTCGAACATCGGCTAGATACGAGGCAGATTCCAAGTCCTGCACATTGTGCGGCAATGCTTATTCGATGTTATTGTTAAGCCCCAAAAGGCACACAAACAGCCCCGTATTTTGGTGAGTCAATGATGAAACTATCTTCAAGATGATTCAATGTTAGCACCATTATACTTGATCTGTATATAAAGGTCTATGGTTTTGAAGCAAAGAAACTCTTTCTTCTGGGACTTTATTGCTGTAACTTAATCGTGTTAACTCCCTGACACGTGACCACAACATGAGAGAGTCAGAGCTTTATAATTGTTTCACACGCACAGTAACTGTAAATTTAAAACTGTTAAAAAGAAAAGGCTCAATAAATCATTGCATAGATAGAAGATAAAATGAAATACCCACTGTCCATCAATATGTATTTCCTTTGCTTTGAATCTTTTAAATGAACGATTTCACACGCTGCGTCTGTAACCTCACGTGGCTTCAAGCGCATCATTCTCGTGAGCACGCATAAGCACTTTGTGCCGCACTGTACTGAGCCTTCATATCATAATGCAGTGACGCACCACAGATTATTAATTACCTTTCTGTTCTGTCTGATTCATCATATGTCTCTTGCTACCTCATTAACATCGGTACTATACATTTAAAAACATGTCGATTCTTTATAATAGCCATGACTATATCTAAATATTATCTCCCATCTTCTGTTATTCTGTTTTTTTTATTAATGTATTTTAAAAGAACAATATAAAGAAGCAATGTATTATCCATGAATCTAGTTTATAATAGCATTTTTTTGTCATAGATCTTATCATATATTTTTTGGAATTGTTGTTTATCTTTATAATGAAGTTGTCTCTTGTATTAAGTAGATTGTGTTTAAAAAACACAAGAGTGATTATTAGTTGCACACAGAGTTATAGAAATTCTTATCTCCCACTCCCAAGTGATCTCCCATGTGTGTGGGCCTGGCTATATAGCCAGCCCCACACACACATACACCAGCCCCCACTCTCCCTCCCCACCACACACACACACACACACACACACACTGGGAGAGATCTCTCTCTGTCTCTCTTGAGACAAAATCCTCTTTCAAACTACAATATCTGACTTTCTGTTGGTTTGAGCTTATTATTGTTAATTAGAAAGTTGTTTGGCTTGAATAGAACAATATACATGGCAAGTTTTGTAACTGTCAGTAAAACTAACCAAGTTATAACACACTTTATGTGTCCTTTTTTAGTCAATAAATCATTTCCTCGCTGCCACGGCCAAACCGTTCGAGATATCAAAAATCCGTCTGGAATTTAGCATCCTCAATGTCTTGACTTCATGCACACCGAGTTTGGTGGTGATTGGTAACAGCATGGGTTGTGAATTTGATGTCTTCATTTAAAGACCTGTCGCAAAACTTAGAGCACGAAAGTCGTTCTGGTGCCTGATGTGATTCTATGAGTGTACCGAGTTTCATATTAATCCATGCACGTGTGTTTGCATTTATGGACAAATGTTCGAATCCCTGAAAGAATGCATCCTAAAGAATGGTAAAGTTTGATGCGTTGCCACGGCAACAGTTTCAAAGATATCAAGAATCCATTCATAGGTCTTCATCTGCCGTGTATTTACATTATACAGATGAAGTTTGAAGCAAATCGGGTAAAAATAAGAGGGTGATTTCAAAGCATTTTGAAAGTGACACACTTCCTGCTGCCAGTTGGTGGCGCTATAACTTTGACTCACAATAGTCACATCCATGTGATCGTCCTCTTACAGCGAACGCACTGCTGAAGTTTCATCCAGATCAGTTAATGTATGCTGAAGTTATGACACACTTCCTGTTTCACGTTTCTCGCCATAGTTTCGTTTCCCTCGCCACGGCCAAACCGTTCGAGATATCAAAAATCCCCACACAAACTTTCATCCTCAATGTCTTGACTTCACGCTGACCGAGTTTCGTCGAATTTGGATCAGAGCTCTAGGAGGAGTATTTAAAAGTTCATTGCGTGTGTTTTACAAAAAAACCTCAATAGCCGACTTCCTGTTGGGCTGGGTAAAAAGTAAGAACGTGAGGTATAGATGAAATTCTGCTATCGACATGTGTACCGAGTTTCATATTATTACATGCAAGTGTGTTTGAGTTATGGACCAGGTGTTCGGACCCCATTCCAGGGGGCGCTGACGAGCCGCCCTGCCACGCCCGGGTACCAGCTTCAGCCCGGCTCTGATGGCCGCGGGTTCTGACCCGTGTGCAAAGTTTCAAGAGTTTTCGAACATGTTAAGGGCCCCAAAAGTGCCCCGACTCACAGTCGGCCAGAAAAAAAAAATAAAAAACATGTATATAGCTGCGAGCAGCCGATTGCGGGCCCAAGCCAGTGGCACCGCGACCCCGGTGCCTTTAACTACCTAAGGCACTCGGGGTGGCGGACCGCCTTTGGCCCTTCATCGCTGCTCGCAGCAATATTCATATATATATATATATATATATATATATAGCCGGTGGCACCGCCACCCTGGTGCCTTTAGGGTTATTGTGCACAAACGTAACTCCCGCTTTGACTGTCGAAAAGAAGTGTGCTGAAGAGCTTGCATCAGTGAGGGCTCTGGCAAAAGTGCTCATCAAGGGCACAAATCAATCACAAAGTATGCGTGAGCAGCCTTCTGAAAGGTCAGGTGTACATCCAGGTCTACATCTACTTGTGTTTTTATTTATCTTTTTGATTTTTGTTTTTCCTGAATGTATTTTACAACAATACAAAGAGCAATGTGTATTATCCACTAATCTAGTTAGCATTTTTGCCATAGATTATGATCATATATTTTTTGGGTTTGTTGTTTATCTTTATAATAAAGTTGTCTGTATTAAGATGATTGTGTTTAACACACACAAGAGTGATTATTGGTTCAACGCACAGAGTTATATAAATTCTAAAAAAATAAAAAAATTAAAATAAATAAAAAGATGGTATCGGTGCATCCCTAGTAGTAGTTAAGTTTGAAGCAAATCAGGTAAAAATAAGAGGGTTATTTAAAAGTATTTTGAAGGTGACACACTTCCTGCAGCCAGTTGGTGGCGCTATAACCGGGGTTGTGGTGCCACCGGCTTGGGCTTGTAATCGCTGCTCGTAGCTATATATATATATATATATATATATATATATATATATATATATATATATATATATATACAGGTAATTTAAATTAAATCTCACCCAACAGAGAAATTCCCCTGCCCCCTCCCCACACAGGATCGTCCTCAAACAGAGCAATAATCTGTTTATTACATAGATTAAAAAAGAAACATCAAATGTGTTTTTAGTCAGAGTATTATTTTATACAGAAAAAAATATTTGTAATTCAGATGAGAATGAGGTTAGTGTTTTAAAATTTTAAGGAAAACAAATATATTGAAATATAGCACATGCATTTTAAATTTATTCAGCTTCAATTACAAATACAATCTTACTTTTATTTAAAGCAAACTATACATTTAAAAGATGGGGGTTATATGCATATTTTGTCTTTTTAAAAAAATTGCAGGAAGAATCTACAGTCAGCCACACACACACATAAACACAGACACCAGCAAACACCACCCATCCCCCCTCCCTACCCTACCCCCCTCCCCACACAGACACTCACAGACACTCACACACACACAGAATGGCAAGGAGACAGAGGTGCCTAGAGAGAGGGAGAGAGAGGCAGAGATTACTCAAAACATCCACATTCAACGTGAAATATCTGACTTCCTTTTGTTCGGAGCTAAAGACAGTAAATTATAAAGTTGTCCGGCTTGATCCGAACAATTTACCTACCGAGTTTTATGATTGCAGAGCAAACTATGAAACTAACCCTCTCAATTTTGTCAAAAGGTGGCGCTACTTATCCCTGCACCACGCCCGTTTCTGAAACTTTGCACATGTCTACTGGCTAATAAATGTGATGTGTCTGTCAGAGTTTCATGCAATTTCAAGCATGCTAAGAGTCTCAAAAGCATCCTAAAAGAATGGTAAAGTTTGATGCGTTGCCACGGCAACAGTTTCAAAGATATCAAGAATCCATTCACAGGTCTTCATCTGCCGTGAATTTACATTATACAGATGAAGTTTGAAGCAAATCGGTTAAATAAAAGAGTGTGATTTCAAAGCATTTTGAAAGTGACACACTTCCTGCTGCCAGTTGGTGGCGCTATAACTTTGACTCACAATAGTCATATCCATGTGATCGGCCTCTTACAACGAACAAACTGCTGAAGTTTCATCAAGATCAGTTAATGTATGCTGAAGTTATAACACACTTCCTGTTTCACGTTTCTCGCCATAATTTCGTTTCCTCGCCACGGCCAAAGCGTTCGAGATATCAAAAATCCCCTCGCAAACTTTCATCCTCAATGTCTTGACTTCATGCTGACCGAGTTTCGTGCCGTGTGTTTGAATTCTCTAGGAGGAGTATTTAAAAGTTTATTGTGTGTGTTTTACGAACAACCCTAAATAGCCGACTTCCTGTTGGGCTGGGGTAAAAAGTAAAAGTATGAAGTATATATGAAATGATGAGATCAACATGTGTACCGAGTTTCATATTATTACATGCAAGCGTGTTTGAATTATGGACCAAGTTTTTGGACCCCATTCCAGGGGGCGCTGTCGAGCCCCCCTGCCACGCCCGGGTTCCATCTTCATCCCGGCCCTGATGGCCGCGGGTTCTGACCCGTGTGCAA
Organism: Hybognathus amarus; assembly: GCA_030378365.1. Lineage (NCBI taxonomy): Eukaryota > Metazoa > Chordata > Actinopteri > Cypriniformes > Leuciscidae > Hybognathus > Hybognathus amarus. Next base: position 315,904 of record JAQIUQ010000035.1, on the reverse strand, counting down.
AGTTTCAAGAGTTTTTGAGCATGTTAAGGGCCCCAAAAGTGCCCGAATAGTCGTATAAATAATAATAATAATAATAAATATAGCTGCGAGCAGCGATTGCGGGCCCAAGCCGGTGGCACCGCAACCCCGGTGCCTAAAGGCACCGGGATGGCGGTACCGCCGGCTTTGGCCCTCCATCGCTGCTCGCAGCTATATTTATATATATATATATATATATATATATATATATATATATATATATATATATATATATATAAAGCCGGTGGCACCGCCACCTTGGTGCCTTTTGGGTTATTCTGCACGACGTGCAAAAACGTAACCCCTGCTTTGGAATACATACTAGTATGTATTCCACAATTGGAATACATACTAACATACTAGTCAGAACTGAATAGTTGATATCTGAATGACAGATCACCATAGAAGTCAATGGAAAAAATGTGACTAGTAGTAACAAAAGAATAGTTACTAGTCACCATTGAAATAAGTACTAGTGTCTAATGAATAAGTACTAGTATCTATTTAATAGATACTAGTATCTAATGAATAAGTACTAGTAACTAATTAATAAGCATTGGTATGTAATGAATAAGGACTAGCATCTAATGAATAAGTACTAGTATCTAATAAATAAGGACTAGTGTCTAATGAATAAGTACTAGTATCTTTAAAAAGGTACTACTACCTAAAGAATAAACACTAGTATCTAAAGAAAAGGCACTAGTATCTAAAGAATAAGCACTAGTAGCTAATGAATAAGTACTAGTACTTAATGGAATAGATACTAGTATCTAAAAAATAAGTACTAGTAGCATGAAAATAGAGACTAGTAGGTTAAAATGATTAAATGTTAAAACGGTTTGCCATACTCTATCTGTCGTTTCGACTAGTCACAATTACGTTACAGATATCTTAAATGATAATACAAACTATCCAAAATGTAATTACGACTAGAAAGACGTTGTTGATATCTACAATGTTAATTACGAATAGTCAAACTTAGCTTTTAAATGTTAAAAGGGCTTGCCATACAGAAGTGTAGGCTCAGAGAGACACTCAACATTTTCAAACCAAAATATCTGACTTTCTGTGGGTCCTAGCTCATGAGTGTAAATTAGAAAGTTGTCCGGCTTGAGGAGAATATATGAATATATGAAACGATGAGATCAACATGTGTACTGAGTTTCATATTATTACATGCAAGCGTGTTTGATTTATGGACCAAGTTTTGGACCCCGTTCCAGGGGGCGCTGTCTAGCCCCCTTGCCACACCCGGGTACCATCTTCAGCCCGGCTCTGATGGCTGTGGGATCTGACCTGTGTGCAAAGTTTCAAGAGTTTTCAAACCCATTAAGGGCCCCAAAAGCCGCTAAGAGACTCAAAATCATCAAAAAAAAGGAATGTTAAAGTTTGATGCGTTGCTATGGCAACATTATCTTAGATATTGAATAATGCTTTCACAGCTCTTCATCTGGCGTGTGTTTACATTATACAGATGAAGTTTGAAGCAAATCGGGTAAAAGTAAGAGTGCGATTTCAAAGCATTTTGAAAGTGAAACACTTTCTGCTGCCAGTTGGTGGCGCTATATATTTGACTCACAATAGTCACATCCATGTGATCGACCTCTTACAACGAACACACTGCTGAAGTTTCATCAAGATCAGTTAATGTATGCAGAAGTTTTAACACACTTCCTTTTTGATTTATTTACTTACTTTTTTGATTTATGGACCAAGTTAATTTAATTAATACACTAATTATATAAAACTATTGTCAATGCACTACAATTAAACAGGTTATATGCCTTTACTTATAAAAAAATAAAAATAAAAACTTATTTAAAAAATACCAGGCTTAAGAAAATGTATTTACTTTAGCAGGCCAGACACACAGTGAAATGATTAAGCCCCCTCCCCCTACACACACACACACACACACACACACACACAGACTGTGTGACAGGCCTAGGCTCAGAAAGAGCATGATCATATTCAAACTACAATATCTGACTTTCTGTGGGTTTGAGCTTATTATTGTTAATTAGAAAGTTGTTTGGCTTGAATAGAACAATATACACGGCAAGTTTTGTAACTGTCAGTAAAACTAACCAAGTTATAACACACTTTATGTGTCCTTTTTTAGTCAAAAAAATCCGCCACGGCCAAACCGTTCGAAGATATCAAAAATCCGTCCCGGAATATAGCATCCTCAATGTCTTGACTTCATGCACACTCGAGTTTGGTGGTGATTGGTAACAGCATGGGTTGTAATTTGATGTTTTTCTAGGACAATTATTTAAAAAAAAAAAAACATAATTCCCGACTTCCGTTCGAACTGTCGTAAAACTTAGAGCACGAAGTTGTTTGGCCTGATGTGATCTATGAGTGTACCGAGTTTCATATTAATCCATGCACGTGTGTTTGATTTATGGACAAATGTTCGAATCCCTAAAAGAATGCATCCTAAAAGAATGGTAAAGTTTGATGCGTCGCCACGGCAACAGTTTCAAAGATATCAAGAATCCATTCATAGGTCTTCATCTGCCGTGTATGTACATTATACAGATGAAGTTTGAAGCAAATCGGGTAAAAATAAGAGGGTGATTTCAAAGCATTTTGAAAGTGACACACTTCCTGCTGCCAGTTGGTGGCGCTATAACTTTGACTCACAATAGTCACATCCATGTGATCGTCCTCTTACAGCGAACGCACTGCTGAAGTTTCATCCAGATCAGTTAATGTATGCTGAAGTTATGACACACTTCCTGTTTCACGTTTCTCGCCATAGTTTCGTTTCCTCGCCACGGCCAAACCGTTCGAGATATCAAAAATCCCCACACAAACTTTCATCCTCAATGTCTTGACTTCTACGCTGACCGAGTTTCGTCGAATTTGGATCAGAGCTCTAGGAGGAGTATTTAAAAGTTCATTGCGTGTGTTTTACAAAAAAACCTCAATAGCCGACTTCCTGTTGGGCTGGGGTAAAAAGTAAGAACGCGAGGTATAGATGAAATTCTGCTATCGACATGTGTACCGAGTTTCATATTATTACATGCAAGTGTGTTTGAGTTATGGACCAGGTGTTCGGACCCCATTCCAGGGGGCGCTGACGAGCCGCCTGCCACGCCCGGGTACCAGCTTCAGCCCGGCTCTGATGGCCGCGGGTTCTGACCCGTGTGCAAAGTTTCAAGAGTTTTCGAGCATGTTAAGGGCCCCAAAAGTGCCCGAATAGTCGCTAGAAAAAGAAAAAAAAAAAAAAAAAAAAAAGAAAAAAAAAAAAAAAATAATCGGAAGGAAAACAATAGGGCCCTGCGCCCTTTCAGGGCTTGGGCCCATAGAATAATTCGGAAGGAAAACAATAGGGCTCTCGCGCCCTTTCAGGGGCTTGGGCCTGAATATAGCTGCGAGTAGCCACCGCGGGCCCAAGCCGGTGGCACCTGCAACCCCGGTGCCTAAAGGCACCGGGATGGCGGTACCGTCGGCTTTGGCCTCTCCATCGCTGCTCGCAGCTATATTTACACACACACACACACACACACACACACACACACACATACACATAAAGCCGGTGGCACCCGCCACCTTGGTGCCTTTAGGGTTATTCTGCACGACGTGCAAAAACGCAACCCCTGCTTTGGAATACATACTAGTATGTATTCCACAATTGGAATACATACTAACATACTAGTCAGAACTGAATAGTTGATATCTGAATGACAGATCACCATAGAAGTCAATGGAAAAAATGTGACTAGTAGTAACAAAAGAATAGTTACTAGTCACCATTGAAATAAGTACTAGTGTCTAATGAATAAGTACTAGTATCTATTTAATAGGTACTAGTATCTAATGAATAAGTACTAGTAACTAATTAATAAGCATTGGTATGTAATGAATAAGGACTAGCATCTAATGAATAAGTACTAGTATCTAATAAATAAGGACTAGTGTCTAATGAATAAGTACTAGTATCTTTAAAAAGGTACTAGTACCTAAAGAATAAACACTAGTATCTAAAGAAAAGGCACTAGTATCTAAAGAATAAGCACTAGTAGCTAATGAATAAGTACTAGTACTTAATGGAATAGATACTAGTATCTAAAAAATAAGTACTAGTAGCATGAAAATAGAGACTAGTAGGTTAAAATGATTAAATGTTAAAACGGTTTGCCATACTCTATCTGTCGTTTCGACTAGTCACAATTACGTTACAGATATCTTAAATGATAATACAAACTATCCAAAATGTAATTACGACTAGAAAGACGTTGTTGATATCTACAATGTTAATTACGAATAGTCAAACTTAGCTTTTAAATGTTAAAAGGGCTTGCCATACAGAAGTGTAGGCTCAGAGAGACACTCAACATTTTCAAACCAAAATATCTGACTTTCTGTGGGTCCTAGCTCATGAGTGTAAATTAGAAAGTTGTCCGGCTTGAGGAGAATATATGATTATATGAAACGATGAGATCAACATGTGTAAAAGCCGCTAAGAGAAATCATCAAAAAAAAGGAATGTTAAAGTTTGATGCGTTGCTATGGCAACATTATCTTAGATATTGAATAATGCTTTCACAGCTCTTCATCTGGCGTGTGTTTACATTATACAGATGAAGTTTGAAGCAAATCGGGTAAAAGTAAGAGTGTGATTTCAAAGCATTTTGAAAGTGAAACACTTTCTGCTGCCAGTTGGTGGCGCTATATATTTGACTCACAATAGTCACATCCATGTGATCGGCCTCTTACAACGAACACACTGCTGAAGTTTCATCAAGATCAGTTAATGTATGCAGAAGTTTTAACACACTTCCTTTTTGATTTATTTACTTACTTTTTTGATTTATGGACCAAGTTAATTTAATTAATACACTAATTATATAAAACTATTGTCAATGCACTACAATTAAACAGGTTATATGCCTTTACTTATAAAAAAATAAAAATAAAAACTTATTTAAAAAATACCAGGCTTAAGAAATGTATTTACTTTAGCAGGCCAGACACACAGTGAAATGATTAAGCCCCCTCCCCCTACACACACACACACACACAGAGACTGTGTGTCAAGAGACTCAAAATCACACACACACACACACAGGCAAAGACAGGCCTAGGCTCAGAAAGAGCATGATCATATTCAAACTACAATATCTGACTTTCTGTGGGTTTGAGCTTATTATTGTTAATTAGAAAGTTGTTTGGCTTGAATAGAACAATATACACGGCAAGTTTTGTAATTGTCAGTAAAACTAACCAAGTTATAACACACTTTATGTGTCCTTTTTTAGTCAAAAAAATCCGCCACGGCCAAACCGTTCGAGATATCACAAATCCGTCCGGAATTTAGCATCCTCAATGTCTTGACTTCATGCACACCGAGTTTGGTGGTGATTGGTAACAGCATGGGTTGTAATTTGATGTTTTTCTAGGACATTTATTTAAAAAAAAAAACATAATTCCCGACTTCCGTTTGAACTGTCGTAAAACTTAGTAGCACGAAAGTTGTTTGGCCTGATGTGATCTATGAGTGTACCGAGTTTCATATTAATCCATGCACGTGTGTTTGATTTATGGACAAATGTTCGAATCCCTAAAAGAATGCATCCTAAAAGAATGGTAAAGTTTGATGCGTCGCCACGGCAACAGTTTCAAAGATATCAAGAATCCATTCATAGGTCTTCATCTGCCGTGTATTTACATTATACAGATGAAGTTTGAAGCAAATCGGGTAAAAAATAAGAGGGTGATTTCAAAGCATTTTGAAAGTGACACACTTCCTGCTGCCAGTTGGTGGCGCTATAACTTTGACTCACAATAGTCACATCCATGTGATCGTCCTCTTACAGCGAACGCACTGCTGAAGTTTCATCCAGATCAGTTAATGTATGCTGAAGTTATGACACACTTCCTGTTTCACGTCTCTCGCCATAGTTTCGTTTCTCTCGCCACGGCCAAACCGTTCGAGTATATCAAAAATCCCCACGCAAACTTTCATCCTCAATGTCTTGACTTCACGCTGACCGAGTTTCGTCGAATTTGGATCAGAGCTCTAGGAGGAGTATTTAAAAGTTCATTGCGTGTGTTTTACAAAAAAACCTCAATAGCCGACTTCCTGTTGGGCTGGGGTAAAAGTAAGAACGCGAGGTATAGATGAAATTCTGCTATCGACATGTGTACCGAGTTTCATATTATTACATGCAAGTGTGTTTGAGTTATGGACCAGGTGTTCGGACCCCATTCCAGGGGGCGCTGACGAGCCGCCCTGCCACGCCCGGGTACCAGCTTCAGCCCGGCTCTGATGGCCGCGGGTTCTGACCCGTGTGCAAAGTTTCAAGAGTTTTCGAGCATGTTAAGGGCCCCAAAAGTGCCCGAATAGTCGCTAGAAAAAGAAAAAAAAAAAAAAAATAATAAAAATAATCGGAAGGAAAACAATAGGGCTCTGCGCCCTTTCAGGGCTTGGGCCCTAATAATCGGAATGAAAAAAATAGGGCTCTGCGTCCTTTCAGGGCTTGGGCCCTAATAAATAAAATATAGCTGCGAGTAGCCATCGCGGGCCCAAGCCGGTGGCACTCGCAACCCCGGTGCCTAAAGGCACCGGGATGGCGGTACCGCCGGCTTTGGCCCTCCATCGCTGCTCGCAGCTATGCTTATATATATATATATATATATATATATATATATATATATATATATATATATATATATATATATATATATATATATATATAAAGCCGGTGGCACCGCCACCTTGGTGCCTTTAGGGTTATTCTGCACGACGTGCAAAAACGTAACCCCTGCTTTGGAATACATACTAGTATGTATTCCACAATTGGAATACATACTAACATACTAGTCAGAACTGAATAGTTGATATCTGAATGACAGATCACCATAGAAGTCAATGGAAAAAATGTGACTAGTAGTAACAAAAGAATAGTTACTAGTCACCATTGAAATAAGTACTAGTGTCTAATGAATAAGTACTAGTATCTGATTTAATAGGTACTAGTATCTAATGAATAAGTACTAGTAACTAATTAATAAGCATTGGTATGTAATGAATAAGGACTAGCATCTAATGAATAAGTACTAGTATCTAATAAATAAGGACTAGTGTCTAATGAATAAGTACTAGTATCTTTAAAAAGGTACTAGTACCTAAAGAATAAACACTAGTATCTAAAGAAAAGGCACTAGTATCTAAAGAATAAGCACTAGTAGCTAATGAATAAGTACTAGTACTTAATGGAATAGATACTAGTATCTAAAAATAAGTACTAGTAGCATGAAAATAGAGACTAGTAGGTTAAAATGATTAAATGTTAAAACGGTTTGCCATACTCTATCTGTTGTTTCGACTAGTCACAATTACGTTACAGATATCTTAAATGATAATACAAACTATCCAAAATGTAATTACGACTAGAAAGACGTTGTTGATATCTACAATGTTAATTACGAATAGTCAAACTTAGCTTTTAAATGTTAAAAGGGCTTGCCATACAGAAGTGTAGGCTCAGAGAGACACTCAACATTTTCAAACCAAAATATCTGACTTTCTGTGGGTCCTAGCTCATAAGTGTAAATTAGAAAGTTGTCCTGGCTTGAGGAGAATATATGAATATATGAAACGATGAGATCAACATGTGTACTGAGTTTCATATTATTACATGCAAGCGTGTTTGATTTATGGACCAAGTTTTCGGACCCCGTTCCAGGGGGCGCTGCTCAGCCCCCTTGCCACACCTGGGTACCATCTTCAGCCCGGCTCTGATGGCTGTGGGATCTGACCTGTGTGCAAAGTTTCAAGAGTTTTCAAACCCATTAAGGGCCCCAAAAGCCGCTAAGAGACTCAAAATCATCAAACAAAAGGAATGTTAAAGTTTGATGCGTTGCTATGGCAACATTATCTTAGATATTGAATAATGCTTTCACAGCTCTTCATCTGGCGTGTGTTTACATTATACAGATGAAGTTTGAAGCAAATCGGGTAAAAGTAAGAGTGTGATTTCAAAGCATTTTGAAAGTGAAACACTTTCTGCTGCCAGTTGGTGGCGCTATATATTTGACTCACAATAGTCACATCCATGTGATCGGCCTCTTACAACGAACACACTGCTGAAGTTTCATCAAGATCAGTTAATGTATGCAGAAGTTTTAACACACTTCCTTTTTGATTTATGAGGACCAAGTTAATTTAATTAATACACTAATTATATAAAACTATTGTCAATGCACTACAATTAAACAGGTTATATGCCTTTACTTATAAAAAAATAAAAATAAAAACTTATTTAAAAAATACCAGGCTTAAGAAATGTATTTACTTTAGCAGGCCAGACACACAGTGAAATGATTAAGCCCCCTCCCCCTACACACACACACACACAGACTGTGTGACAGGCCTAAGCTCAGAAAGAGCATGATCATATTCAAACTACAATATCTGACTTTCTGTGGGTTTGAGCTTATTATTGTTAATTAGAAAGTTGTTTGGCTTGAATAGAACAATATACACGGCAAGTTTTGTAACTGTCAGTAAAACTAACCAAGTTATAACACACTTTATGTGTCCTTTTTTAGTCAAAAAAATCCGCCACGGCCAAACCGTTCGAGATATCACAAATCCGTCCGGAATTTAGCATCCTCAATGTCTTGACTTCATGCACACCGAGTTTGGTGGTGATTGGTAACAGCATGGGTTGTAATTTGATGTTTTTCTAGGACATTTATTTAAAAAAAAAAAACATAATTCCCGACTTCCGTTTGAACTGTCGTAAAACTTAGAGCACGAAAGTTGTTTGGCCTGATGTGATCTATGAGTGTACCGAGTTTCATATTAATCCATGCACGTGTGTTTGATTTATGGACAAATGTTCGAATCCCTAAAAGAATGCATCCTAAAAGAATGGTAAAGTTTGATGCGTCGCCACGGCAACAGTTTCAAAGATATCAAGAATCCATTCATAGGTCTTCATCTGCCGTGTATTTACATTATACAGATGAAGTTTGAAGCAAATCGGGTAAAAATAAGAGGGTGATTTCAAAGCATTTTGAAAGTGACACACTTCCTGCTGCCAGTTGGTGGCGCTATAACTTTGACTCACAATAGTCACATCCATGTGATCGTCCTCTTACAGCGAACGCACTGCTGAAGTTTCATCCAGATCAGTTAATGTATGCTGAAGTTATGACACACTTCCTGTTTCACGTTTCTCGCCATAATTTCGTTTCCTCGCCACGGCCAAACCGTTCGAGATATCAAAAATCCCCACACAAACTTTCATCCTCAATGTCTTGACTTCACGCTGACCGAGTTTCGTTGAATTTGGATCAGAGCTCTAGGAGGAGTATTTAAAAGTTCATTGCGTGTGTTTTACAAAAAAAACCTCAATAGCCGACTTCCTGTTGGGCTGGGGTAAAAAGTAAGAACGCGAGGTATAGATGAAATTCTGCTATCGACATGTGTACCGAGTTTCATATTATTACATGCAAGTGTGTTTGAGTTATGGACCAGGTGTTCGGACCCCATTCCAGGGGGCGCTGACGAGCCGCCCTGCCACGCCCGGGTACCAGCTTCAGCCCGGCTCTGATGGCCGCGGGTTCTGACCCGTGTGCAAAGTTTCAAGAGTTTTCGAGCATGTTAAGGGCCCCAAAAGTGCCCGAATAGTCGCTAGAAAAAAAGAAAAAAAAAAAAAAAAAAAAAAAAAAAAAATAATCGGAAGGAAAACAATAGGGCTCTGCGTCCTTTCAGGGCTTGGGCCCTAATAATCGGAAGGAAAACAATAGGGCTCTGCGCCCTTTCAGGGCTTGGGCCCTGAAAAAATAATCGGAAGGAAAACAATAGGGCTCTGCGCCCTTTCAGGGCTTGGGCCCTGAAAAAATAATCGGAAGGAAAACAATAGGGCTCTGCGCCCTTTCAGGGCTTGGGCCCTAATAATAATCCTAAGGAAAACAATAGGGCCTTCGCCCCTTCAGGGCTTGGGCCCTAAAATAATCGCAAGGAAAACAATAGGGCCTTCGCCCTTTCAGGGCTTGGGCCCTAACAGTAATCCTAAGGAAAACAATAGGGCCTTCGCCCCTTCAGGGCTTGGGCCCTAATATTAATAAATAATCCTAAGGAAAACAAGAGGGCCTTCGCCCCTTCAGGGCTTGGGCCCTAATAATCCTAAGGAAAACAATAGGGCCTTCGCCCCTTCAGGGCTTGGGCCCTAAGTAATCGGAAGGAAAACAATAGGGCTCTGCGCCCTTTCAGGGCTTGGGCCCTAAAAAAATACAGATTCAAAACATACTCAAATATGGAAATCAATTAAAGAAATAACAAAACACTACGCATATCACACTGCTTCACTGAGTCTTAGCCCAGAAAGTTCACTTTAAAATAATATCATGAGAAGCGTTTCAGTCCCGTGCTAGATGCGGAAACTCAGTGGAAACAGAACAGCAGTTGTTGATGATGCAAGACGTTGGAGCAATCAGCACTTTAGGATGAGGCACAGCACAATTTTGATAGTCACTTTAGACATTCTACTAACTATAAGTAACTTTTCAACTACATGTCAACTAAGTGTCATTAGAGTATTAGTAGGCTGTAGTAGACTATCAGTAGACCGTTAGGTTAGGGTTGGGTGTTAGGGTTCACGTGAGGAGAACAAGTTGACTTGTAGTTGCTAAGTTACTTACAGTCAGGTGAATGTCTGTTGGGGGACCAACAAAATAAAGTGTTAGCAGATATTAAGCTGACAGTCTGCTAATACTATAATGATAGTTAGTTGACATGTAGCGGAAAAGTTACTTATAGTTAGCTGAATGTCTACAGTGGACTATCAAAATAAAGTGTTACCCATAATACTCATTCGGAATGTCGCTATTTCCCCCTAACGCGTGCCTAAAAACAAACAGAAGGTGTTTCATTCACCCTTTGCTTCACGCTGAGAGTAATATACTCACAGCAAAACATGCTGTCTCCAATCACCAAATGTCTCTGACAAAACTCATTGGCCAGAACGCAGATAGATTGCACACTGACATAAAGCATACAGATTAGTCAAATTCCCACTCAAAGTGACCCAAAAGCACTGAAACACACAAACGCTTCTCTCCCTTGTCTCAATTGTCCACACCTGACTCTACGGGAGCACCCACACCCCAGTAGACATCACAGCCATTAGATAGCAGCTTCAGCTGTGTTTACGAGCAACCCATTCAACAGTGCACTCCAGCCAGAAAAGCCGCAGGGCGCGATGGTGACGTGCCCAGAAAATGAAGCACATCAATGAACTGGTAGTCCGTACTCTTATACGCAACAGGTGACGGGCCATTGGCCAAACCACAAACAAGTAGGAGGGGTCATAACCCATCCTGCCACACAAAACATCTCCTCAATATCCGCTAGCTGCCTGTCCCCTAAACACACTGTAAAAAATGCGGTCTATGTAGACAACCCAGGCTCCACAAATGGCAACAAAGGCAAACTGCAGCGACCCGCTCAAGCCAATAACTGACAAGAAGGCCCTGGAGGTGGAGTTTGGGGGGGTCAGTGCAGATGAGGAAGAGGAAGGGTCCTCTAGCACGTTTACCCGACATCGCTTAGAGTACTTTAACCCTGTAAGACCCGTGGTTGTAAAATTACAACATCACATTTAGCTCTTCAAAAAACACATCTGCAATTTTTTTTTTTTTTTTTTAAGACCACATTTACATAGCCTGGAAAACCAGACCTATCAAGATGTTAGGTCTGGAAACTCACAATTGGCATACCTCGAATCCGGGGGCGGGATAAAAGGTTGTCTTTCAATATCCCTCTGCACGCCATCAGGATAGCGCTAACCAACCAGAGCGATGATGGCTGTGGCTGAGTTAGTCCCATGCGTTTCCCCATGGTTTTCTCTCCAGCGGAGCAAGTTGATATATTAAACTTTTGTCTTATCCGGTCGTCAAAACTCTGAACACATCTTCCTTTTAGAATGAATTACGTTCTTAACGTCCAAGTCATCCGAGTCGCGGCCAAAGCCGAATCGAAAGACCGCTGTTCGCCAGCTGCGTCTTGTTTGTTTTTAAGTATCAGGGAAATCACCAATGGAAATCACGGCACAGAACCGTCACAACTCTGCCGGCATTGTGTTAAGCCCGCCCACCAACTCTACACACGATGTGATTGGCCAGACCAGAGTTTGGATTTTCCTCTTCGAAAGTCAACGGAGAATTGCTAGACCACACTTTGCAGCAAAATAATTTTTGCTGCCGTTAGGGTGCGTCTAGATTTCTAGGCAAACATTTACATAGTTAATGGGTCCTAATGTTTAGTCGGCTAAACTGACCAGAAAAAACCTGGTCTAAAGTCAGTGGCGTGTTGCGCGTACATTCAGATGCTATTTTAAGCGTGCATGCTTGGCCATAATACAGAGTGTGAACAACGCGCATACACTGTATGTCAGGAGCCAATCAGAATCCTCCCTAGTCACCACGCAACGATCACTCTCCCCAGATTACTAATCACCTGCACCTGTTTCCATTCAGCATGCCCTTCCCAGTCAGCACAAAAGCACCCGTTTCACAGTCAGTCTTTGTAAAGCCTCCAACAGGAAAAGACCCTAACCAGTCTCCACTTGCTTCCCTTCGAGTCATTCAATGAGCCAGAAAGTAAAGTATACTTACCTGAAAATACTAACCTCTCTGTCCTTGTTCTGATGTTCCCAGGACCCGATTCGTGGTTCTCGTTCCCTGTGCCCTGGAATCTGCCATGAGTCTCGTTCACCCCATGGATGCTCTGTAAAGAGAAAAAAGCAAGTATCACTGAACTGTGTTAGTTCCCTATTTTCTGCACTGAAAATGATCTACTCACCTTGAATCCCTTTTGCATCCTGTCTGCCCGAAGACGATCTGAAAGAGAGAAAAGGAAAGTAAATTCACCGTGTCACCATTCATGTTAATTCCTAATGAAGAGGATTTACTCACCTGGATGAATTCATGCCACGTATCATCCTCAAGATCACCTCTGAGCACCTGAAACCCTGAACACTTACCTTGACATTAAATAAAGAAAAGGTTTATGTTTATCACTTACCTCTGTCTCCGAGTCTGAATCCTGACACTGTAGATGATTCTCTCATCAACACAGATGCCTTTTACTTTTTGCAAATGATACATTTATTATAAGGAATAATATATAAACATAAGGGAAATCATTGTTGTGTCCATGACGATGGGAAAAATAGGCATAAGGCTTACACATTTACTCAAATTATTATATGCATGTGGGTGGGGTTTGTCCCATCCCCAATATCCCTTCTCTTTCTTTCACGGCCCTGACGAGAAATGAATCTCCTCGGATGTGAACCGATGCTGAAGCGCGCCAGTAAATGCGCAGTTAAAATAGAATTGCGCCATAGAACAGGTGCACCTTGTTCATCACGGCTCTTAAAGGGAATGTGATATGATGCTCTTATTGGATTATTTCCGTTACGCCCAAACCACACCTATGAATAATGAAGCTACTCCAGACCAGCCCCTTTTTAGTTCCCTATGCGAGGGAACTCAACATCTTGCATGACAAATCGACTCTTTGGAGCGTCCCCAAAGAGTCGATTTTATCGACGCAATGTCTCGTTCCCTCTCTCAGGGAACAAGGGTTATAGTCATAACCCTGAGACGTTCCCTATCGAGGGAACTCAACACTGCGTCGATAAAATCGACTCTTTGGGGACGCTCCAAAGAGTCGACTTTATCGACGGCAAGTGTCGATTCCTCTCAGGGAACAAGGGTTATAGTCATAACCCGAGACGATCTGCGCCAGGCCCAAGAGGCATTTATCCCGCCAGGAAAATAGCAACAGTGCCGGGATCCACCCACAAAGTTACTTGCGCTTTGCGCTTTGACAATTGTTATGTCTTTGTTGTAATTTTACAACGTTGGGATAGAATGGTAGTCAAAATAACATGTGCACCTTGCATATTACATGGAGGCATTGCACTTTTCAAATGTTCATATACAGGAGAAAATACTTACAGAAATATAATGTATTTGATTATTCACAATATCTAAAAGTGTTATTTGTTATAATTTTCAGTTTAGATCAGATTTGAATAATTTTTAATGAATAAATTATTTCTGGTTGGAGTTTCCTGTCAGTACCAGTACTTGAAATTGTTTCTGTATGTTAGCAGTTTTTTTATCTAGGCTTTGTTTGTGTGCCCAAATATCTGCTTGAAGCAAGGCAGACAGTGTTTGTCGACTGCTGTGGAGGATGGTTATTCAAGGTGTGGATGTCCTCCAGACATAGGGGGTTGCATGATCATTCAGGGACAGGTGTTAATGTTCTGGAATGTGAGGATGTAAGAGGTCTGAGGGTTTGTATATTCCTTTTAAAATTGTGTGACTTCAGTAGGGCTGGGACAGTATGGATTTTTTTAACTGTGGTTGAAAAGCAAGAAATAGCCCATCCGAGCATCTCTAATACAAAAGGAATATTATTATGTGTCATCGGCTCCCCAACTCGTGAAAAGTCGGATATGCTCCATCTTTTGATAAGTTTTGGTTAGACAACCTTGAATCCATGTAAGACGCAATGTCATTAGACATAATCCATGTCATTAGAATCAATAAATCCATGTCATTAGACACAACGTGCACATGGGCAGGTCAATGGTTTTCTTTTTGCAGTGATGAGCTCAGACCCGTGGTAGGCGTCATGTGACCGCGGTATTGCGGTAACTGTCCCAGCCCTAGACTTCAGTGGAATGTATCACATAAATAGGATCAATTAAATGATTTACACTTGAACATACTCTAACTCCTACAACTATTATCTTCATTTCAGAAAGGACGTCGCAGACACTGCCAAAAAGAATATTCGAATATGCTCTGCAAGAAGTGCAATCTCCATCTCTGCTTTTCAGAGGAAAGGAACTGCTTTTAGGTCTATTGCAATTGAACACTGGACACTGTTTATTTGACAGATTTCAATCTGTTTTGTATTTAATATTTATATTTTATGTTTATTTTTAATACATTCTAATTAATAAAAATATGACTATCGGGTGATTATTATTATTCATATTATTGACTGTTATGGTGCTATGCAAGCAAGCCACACTTCAGAAAAGCCCTTAGTTGTTCTGTATTTTTGTTCTGACAGTCTGTTAATTTACACACAGACACGCATTTAATATTTAAGCAGTCTTTGTGCAGTTTACAGACACTATTCAATAACGTGATTAGAACAAAGCACTTAATAATAAATGACTTACTACATCAGCTGAATCTCGTGCTCTTTAAATGAAACCAGCAATTCTGAGGTAACTTTTCCAGGATTATTATATAGTATTATTCCTAACAGTGCAGTAAGACGAGGTAAAGGTAAGATTTTGTATTTAACAGGATGTTTTATCCAGATGATGTTGGCGTTTTAATGGCTTGGCTCAACATTTAGCGTTTGAATAGCGCGCGCGCTCTCAGTGGGCGTGGTCACATTACGCTATAATTAGGTGAAAGGAAAAAGACTGACATACCTCTCTTTTTATACAGATTAAATCAACTCAGAATAGTTGTTTTTTATATAAATGACTTAATTTAAAAGAAGGGAATTTCAGCTTCATAAAGAGAAATATTTTGTGTCTCTGTGACTAAAATTTACTTAGTCAATTTACTTAATATTACTTAATATTTTTCGGACGCGATTTCAGAATAAACTTCAATGGCAAAACATGTTTCATGTTTATTTTTCTTTATTTGACAAAGCAGAACACTTTGTTTTTATTGTGAGTATGCACAAAAAATAGACACTTAACAGGACATGATCTAATGGTGTATAACACTTATATGTAAGATCAAAATAAGCAGAGTAATTTGAGTCTCTTTTTCACTTAAAAGAAAAAAAAAGTTAGCCTGTCACGCTGGCGTGCCAGAGGGTTAACTGGATCTACCGCACACTTGCTACACCACTTTTCAGACAACAATTTCCCCTGGGACCACAGGAGGATCTGATGCGCCATTCTGCAAGAGGGCGGGACCTCAGGCCCCCCTGTTGTTTTATATCAGGCCACTACCGACATATTGTCTATCTCACAAGAACGTGATGACCTTTGAGGTCTGGCAGAAGCTCCCTGGAACACCGCCAACATCTCTAGGCAGTTTATGTGCCGGGGGAATGATGGTCCTGCCATAGGCCTGTCACAAAGCGAGAGCCCCCGGCCCGTGAGGGAGGCGCTATGCCGAAACGTTTTTTCCAGCGATATGACAATCCCAACACTGGACCTTGGGAAAGAAAGCAAGCTTTCTTCCACATAGAGTAGGGAATGAAGACATCTGCGCATAACCCTGATCATGCGGAACGGGTTTCCCCTCTGGGGAGAACCCCTTGGTTTTCAACCACAACTGAAGGGCCCTCATGTGCAGCAGGCCAAATGGAATAATGTTGGACACTACTTCCTCTGAGCCCAAAAAATCTCTGAAAATGCTTTACAGTGATAGTCGTGCCTGCATCGATGACCAAGTCCCACACCACTCCTAGGAACATAGTTCTCTGGGCTGGTATCAGCACGCTCTTTTCGTGTTGAGTCTCAACCCCAGGCTTTGGATGTGGGCGAGAAGGACATCTGGATGCCGAATCCCCTGCTCCTGTTACAGAGCCAAAATCAGCCATTCGTCTATATAGTTGAGCACCCTGATGCCCTGGAGCCTCAGAGGTGTTAGAGCTGCATCCATACATTTGGTAAATGTTTGAGGGAGAGAGCTAGAACCTGGATATTGGTACGCTTCACCCCAGAAAGCGAACCCCAGGGACTTCCTGTGAGATGGAAGGATGGATACATGATGGAAGTATGCGTCTGTAATGGATTTTTCCCTGAACCTGACTACCCTACAATTATACTGCACTCTAGTCGGCCATGTCTTAAACTTTTACCTGAGCGTGTCTCAACACATTGATGTCGGCTGAGCACTAAGACCTACCCTATACCCTAGCGTGTCTATAGTCAATGTCGGCTGGATGCTAATGAATTCTAACTTACTTGTTCTTGCTGCACAGCTTAATTGACAGACAGACTCCAGCAAATGTCCTTTTAATTTCCAAGATTTCCAAGAGATGGCGCCGAAGTATGGCGACACGCTGACGAGCCTCTCTCACGCCACGCTAAGTATTAGTTTTATTCTTATTTATTAGCTTGTTAATACAGCCTATGTCCTCTCTCATTACTTATGATCAGACAGACTTTATTGGACATTGGACAAAATGTTCCAAAATCGTCTGATAACATCTACGATACCTGTGGATATTATCAAAAGACCAGAAACCTGGCGCTCTGGTAATCAAAGGCGGTGTGTGCGCAAGAGAGGAAGACGGGGACTGCTGGTGAGGTTACGGAATCGACCTATGCGGCCTTCAATACCAAGCATTCTGCTGCTGGCAAACATGCAATCTATCAGCAATAAGATGGATGAGTCTCGTTGTCGTGTCAATGTCCAGCGAGATCTGGGAAATTGCTGTGTGTTTTGTTTTACCGAGACATGGCTAACATCGGATCATCCTGATAGTGCTGTACACTTGGACGGCTTCTCCGTATTTCGTTCAGACCGAGCTATGGAGACAGATTGGTAAATGGAAGGCGGGGGTGTGTGCTTCTTGGTCAACAACTCCTGGTGCACTGACACGGAAGTTATCTCTCACTCCTGCTCGCCGGTCCTTGAATTGCTTACCATCAAATGTCTGCCGTTTTACGCACCACGAGAATTTCCATCAGTTTTACTCACTGCGGTGTATATACCTCCCCAAGCCAACGCCAAGGAAGCCCTGGATGAGCTCTGTGACGCTGTCAACAGGTGCGTGAGGCTGCACCCGCAAGCTCTCTCTATAGTAGCCGGGGACTTCAATCATTGTAATCTGAAGTCAGTGCTACCGAAATACTATCAACATGTCAGTTGTGTAACCAGAGGCAACAAAACTCTTGACCACTGTTATTCAACCATCAAGGGAGCTTATAAATCTGTCCCCTGGCCGCACTTTGGGAAATCTGATCATTTATCTGTACTGCTGCTCCCGTGTATAAGCAGGAGATAAAGAGGGAGAAACCCATTGTAAGGACAGGACAGCGCTGCACTGCAGAAGGTGAGCTTATGTTGCAAGCTTGTTTCGATTCTACTGACTGGTCCGTTTTTAGTGATTCTGCTACCTTGCATGAGTACACTGAAGCAGTTACGGATTATGTTAAATTCTGTATGAACAGCTGTATTCCCACATATACTTTTTGTGTCTACCCAAATGAAAAGCCATGGGTAAACAAAAATGTACGTGCAAAACTGCGTGAGAGGACAGTGGCTTTTAAATCTGGCGACGATGCTCGTTATAAGAGCGCGAGATACGATCTTAGGAATGCAATCAAGTCGGCTAAAAAACAACATCGGGACAAAGATAGAGCGGTATTGTTCTGAAGGGGACTCTAAGCGGGTATGGCAAGGCCTACAAGCGGTCACTAGTTATAACGCCAAACCTAGCAGCGTCATAACAAGCTCTGTTTCTCTCCCAGACGACTTGAATAATTTCTATGCTCGTTTTGAATGCGCTACGGAAGCACTGACGCAGGGAACATCTCCTACTGGGGATGTGCATGTTAAAGCACCTTCATATGGGAAAGCACAAACAGTCATATCATCTCCTGATGGGGATGCTTTCGGCAGTCAAGCATATCAGGTCTCAGTTACTGATGTATGTAAAGTTTTTAAAACTGTAAAAATAGGGAAGGCTGCGGGACCAGATGGCATTCCCCATGAGTCTTAAGGACATGTTATAGTCAACTTGCATCTGTTTTTAGCAATATTTTTAACTTGTCACTCTCTCTTTGTATGGTTCCAAATTGTTTTAAAAAATCAATCATAATTCCTGTGCCTAAGAAAACAACTGCCACCTGTATGAATGATTTTAGACCTGTAGCCTTGACTTCAGTAGTTATGAAGTGCTTTGAACTGCTTGTAAAATCATATATTAACAATTGTATTCCTGTCTTTACTGATCCACTACAATTTGCATATAGATCAAATAGATCTGTGGACGAATGCTGTATCTTTGGTATTACACACTGCACTTCAACATCTAGAGGGTAGGGATACGTATGTCAGGATGCTGTTTGTTGACTATAGCAGTGCCTTCAATACCATCAGACCTTCTATTTTAATATCTAAACTGTTAGACCTGGGCCTCTGTAATTCCATCTGCAGGTGGATACAGGATTTTCTAACAGGCCGTCCCCAGACAGTTAGAGTAGGCACTACATACTCATCCTCTATAGTGTTAAATACCGGAGCACCTCAAGGTTGCTGTCTTAGTCCTCTATTATATAGTCTGTATACTTATGATTGTATTGCAAAACAAAAATAGAATTGTAAAATTTGCAGATGATACTACTGTGGTAGGACTTATTGACAGAAATAATGAAACTGCCTATAGGGATGAAGTGAGTAATTTGATCATGTGGTGGCGAAGAAATAATCTGTCCCTTAATGTGGGGAAAACTAAGGAGGTCATCATAGATTTTAGAAGAAATAAACCTACATATGCAGCTGTCTACATAAACAACTCTGCAGTTGAAATTGTTAACACCTTTAAGTTTTTAGGCATCTATATTTCAGATTCTCTTTTATGGTCTGATCATATCACATGCATCATTAAGAAAGCACATCAGAGGCTTTATTTCTTGAGGTGTCTCAAGAAATATGGTATGTCACTCAATATTTTAAAAAAATTGTATCGCTGTACAATTGAGAGTGTATTGACAGGGAATATTACAGTGTGGTTTGGCAGGGCTACTTCACATGGATTAAATCTACTGACAAAGGTGGTTAAAAGTGCATCCAAAATTATCGGGGTTCCACTAGAATCGCTCCAAAACATCTACTGGAAACGCAGCACAAAGAAGGCACTAGGCATTATACAGGATGTTAGCCATCCGGCGCACAATCTTTTCTCCCAACTTCCATCAGGGAGACGTTTAAGGAGCATCCCAATGCGCACTTCACGTTTTAGGGACAGTTTTTATCCACAGGTTGTAAGGTTATTGAATGACAATACAAGAGGAAGGAGGGTTGATGTTTGAGTAGATGTCTAATGTTTTAAAAATTATTATTTTTTATAATTTTGTTTTTAATGGATTGGTGTTGAGAGAGTGCTAAGGCACTTTGTATTTCATTGCTGTGGTATTCTGTACTAATATGCATATGACAATAAACTTGAAACTTTTAATGCTTTTATTACGGCCAGGAGAGTTCTCGAGCAATACTCAGAGAATCTCCCAAGTAAAACAAGGCCGGTGGATCTCAGACAAATTCCATGGAGAATCCCCGAAAACACAGATACAACAGTTTTTATACAATAGGGAGGTATGTCAAATGATATTATTATGATTGGTTCTTCATTTACAGTATCTTTTGTTACTGGGTAGAGGAGACTTTGTTTTAATGATTACTTCATTGATGACAAGTTCTATCTTAGTCATTTCTCTAGTTCCATTTCTTATATTTGTTATTTATACACACAGTCAGGCGTTTGACACACATACATTCATCTAAAGTACAGAATGTCTTTGTCTCAGAGATATAGCAGGTGAAATTAGGTAAAATATTAAAACATGGTTAGCTTAATTTTCAGTTTAAAATTTTCCACCACATGTCCTTTAGATCTATCGTGACAAACCAATCAACGGATTAAATTTGACTCACAATGATGGGAATAGTGAGCATCTTGAACCTGAATCTCCTCAGAAAACGGTTCAAGTGCCTGAGATCTATTATTGGACGCAACCCCATCCTTCTTGGGAACTATGAAGTAGCGGCTGTAAAAACCGGACTCCCTGTCCAGTAGAGGAATATATTCTATAGCCTCCTTTGCCAGCAGGGAGTTTACTTCCTGTTCCAATACTCGGCCCTGCACTGGGTCGACTACAGTCCAGACCACTCGGTTGAATCTGGGTGGGCGGAAATCGAACTGCAGCCTTTACCCATTTTGAATGATGTGCAGGGTCCAAGGGGAAATATTCGTCAGATTTTTCCATGCATCTAAATATTTTACCAAGGGAACCAGGCACTCGAGCCTGTCATTCACAATATATTTGGCTTTCATCTCTCGAGAAGAAAGTCAACGGGCGCAGTGGCTGAAACACCCGAACGCTCAGCTGTGTGTGCGTTCGGAAATATTTACGAATATATTTCCGCTTTATAACTTAACTTAACTATAACTTATGTATGCAAACAATTTTGAATACATGTCTTTATATGTAATATATATGTATTGTTGTTTTTTGCATCTGTAATCATGTAATATGGTATATTTTCTTTATCCTTTTGTATTGTTATTATTACTTTTGTTATCAGTATTGTTATTGTATTTTCTTTCTAAAAGCCTTCTTTAGACAGGTGTTGAAAATGTGCAAGACTCCATTATAGGAATATTTTACAGCTCAAAGTTAGCTCTTTCAAAACTCATGAGACATAGTTGTGATTAGCATATTTCTCTCATTTAAATATATACAATGTCTCAGATATTCCTCCTAAAAACCCATGAATCAATAAAAGTGGACACAATTGAGACATGAGAAACTTTTGAGTGAAAAAAGTCCAGAATGGGCTGTGAGAATCATGGGAGATATCTTTATTGTCTTCCTTTAAACTCTTTTAAGACTCCATTATAAAGTTGTCATATTGCTCACAGGCTGATCTTTACTTATTTTATTGTTTTTTTTTTTTCCTCCACTTTTGGCGGACAGGACGGTAAGTAGGTAGCAAACAAGGGGAAAGGTGAAAAGGGAACCAGAGCAGGAAAGTACCTTTAGCTGGGACTTGAACTCATGCGGTCTGAGGTACAGTTTTGTCTCTATGCCGATGTGCTGCATGCTCGCAAGGCTATGATTCTGACAGGAGTACTCTATGTATGTGTATACTGTTTCTGAACCTTAGTTGGTTGTGGTCTCCCAGTCCTTGTCCTATGCAGTTGTCATTAGTTCTGGGCAAGTGTGGGGCCTGGGTCCTTGAGATTGTCCCTTCACTCACTCTGCCTGTACTCTTTTGCCCTGCATTTCTGGTTTCCTTTTAGGTTAAGCACTACAGGTCTTACCTTTCTTAATGCATTACATTTTAAGATACATACCCATTTAGTCGGTTGCTCAAAACAAGGAATGAGGGGAAAAAATCACATAAGCAGGATAAGCGAGGCATGATCCCGGTGACATGGGTTTGCATGGAGCTGGTTCCACGCTACATGTCTCTTTTTTTTAACGCAACACACTAGCTGACATGCATATACATCCATCACGAGCCAAAAAAAAAACAAACAAAAAAACACGACAACATTAAACAAACAGGGTAAGCATGGCATGTGTGTGATGGCTGGAGGTGGGGAGTGTTCTTGGTGGTGAGTGATGGGGAGTCCTTGGGCCCCAGGCTCCGGTGCACATCGTCTTAGTGCCCAGTGGCCCATTGTAGTGTGTCTTGGCCAAGGGGAGATCAGAGACATTTTTTCCCTTCCTTTTTTTACGTTTACGTATTAACCTTAATTATTTTTCATTATTTATTTATTTATTTATTATTAGTTCATTTTTATCATGTCTGTTGTATCTGTAAGATTTTCTTCTGTTAAGTTATTTCCACTTACACATCCAGTAATACATACACACACATACACACACACGTTTATGTATGTTATTTTCATGTTTACATGTTATTGTTAATGTATGAGACCCTTATGATGTTGTTTTTTTGTTTTGTTTTGTTGTTTTGTTTTTTGTCAGTTACTTGTATGTTTTGGATTGCATAATAAAAATTAAAAATAGTTAAATAATAAAACATTTTGTATTTGATTTAAATGTTCTGGATGAATGAGATTGAGACTACCCAGAAGGAAGATAAATCAAAACATACTGTAGATCTCTTTAACATCTCAAATGTTTCCCCTAGATAGCAATGAGGGTAAATTAACACTTGTCACTCTCACACATGTCTCTTTTAAAGTTTTAAGAAAAGATCCCAACAACAGCTGTGCTCAGATTTTTCTCCTAAAAAACGAAAGAACCTGGAGCTCTCAAGCCCCTTTTCCACCAAAGCATTTTGATAGCCGGTTTGGAGCCGGTGCCTGCGCGCGAACCAGTTCTTTATGTTTCGACAGCCAAAGAACCGGTTCTCGGGCAGGAGAACTGGTTCCAAAGCGGCACCAACTCTTTGCTGGACTAGAACCGTTCTTCTACCACGTCATGCTTAGATGACGGTTTAGATGTGTTCTAAACATCTTTTCTGACCATAATAAAGGTTTGCAAAGCCAGGAGAAACATTTGCTGAAACACGATGAAGTCCGCCTTTGTAATTGTTATGCTTGAAGTTAAGCGTTTCTATTTTTGTAATTTTTTTATTGAAGACATTATAAGCAAAAAAGAAAACTTATCAGAAAATATTACATATCAAACGAAAAGATTTAAAGACTTACATATTTCAATTGTTTTTAAACCTTTCTTGGTACATGAGTTAGATATAACTCATATATTCTAGCTAAGACGTATGGCGAAGTACACAGTGACGTAACAACGGCTTTCCCTGGGCGCTCTCAGTCAGTGGAAAAACAAACAGGTTCTGAAGCGGTTCACAAGTTGAACCAACTCTGAACCAACTTTGAACCAGCACCAGTTCTGAACCAGTTCTTTTTTTGGTGGAAAAGGGGTAACATAGAACTTTAGGAGACAAATGTGAGAGATTTTACTCACACTATTAATTGTAAGTTATCAAAAAAGATTTGTGTGTCCAGACATAACCAACCTATCTGCATGGGTTGCTTGGTAACGACATAGGCATACCCATGTATGTGATGAGACTTTCAAAATAGATGCAGGAAAAATGGAGGTGCATCATCTTGCTCTCCAAATAAGCACCATGTCTAGTCATAGTGCAGAACTCCTTCGTCTGCACATGAAAATGGCAAAATATTTGGACATACCCAGTTGTACACTGTATGAATACTTATATTTATTTATTTTTACTTTTTTTTTTTCTTTCTTTTTTTTTTCTGTCCAGACTTCCAGACTCAAAACTGGATAAAATATGAATATGTAAAAAAAATATATTTTCTTTCTGGAGTCTGAACATAGCCAAAGTTCCTACAATATATGACAATAAAAAGTTGTTTAAAAACATTTCCAGAGACAGGTGTGTACAATGTGGTAAATGATTATCTCTGTTGATAATTAAATAGCGGCAAAACAAATGCTGGCGTGGAATAGCATAATTTACAATTCAGTTTCTACTTTCTTTTGTTATCATTCGAACACCTGCAAAGCAAACGGCAGCATTGCCATTTTATTTATTCATGCATCAGCTTCCGAGCAGTGTAAGGCCTTTATAATATGAAGGTATCAAGTAGAAACATCTCACATCTATCTTTGGATTAGAATAGAACAAATGTCAACTAGTAAGTCAAAAGTCTATCACATAAATGTCATAATACTGACTAGACCATGGATTAATACTTTAGTATTTTAATCAACCACTTCAATATATTCCAACAGTTGTCATTAGTGAAAGCACCAAACAACATCAAAAAGCCAAAAGCACAGATGGGGAAATAGAATATATCTAGCCTATAATCAGATTTACTCTGATTGATACACATAGACTGACTCGGACTCAAATCTTAGACCTGATTAACTGCGATAAATACGGTCTCGGGTCTGGATCCGCTCCTTCCCTCGCATTGCATCTGAAAAAAGTAAGGTCATTGATTTCTAAACAGAAAGATGTCTAGCCACTCTATTGACTGAATATATATTATGAAGATAATGTGCTTGTTTTTGACATCTGTCGTCTGCCAGATCTTGTAGTGGGAAGCTATCTGATTAGCTGCCTCATAGTTTTAAAGCACTTTTTTGTTTCTTCAAACTAATATGGGAAATTAAAGGGATAGTTCGCCCAAAAATTAACATATTGTCATTATTTACTCACCTTCGTGTTGTTCCAAACCTGAATAGAATTATTTCATCTGTTGAACACAAATGAAGATATTTAAAAGAATGTTGGTAATCAAAGAGTTGATGGTAGCCAATAATTTCCATAGTATGAAAAAAAAACTATGGAAGTCAACGAAGAAAGAATCTATGCATGCAGTTTCTAGTTTTAAAAAGTCAAACAATAGCCTTAAAGTCACATAGACAGTGTGGCTTTGCATGTCCTTGTACTGTTGAGAACAGCATGAGTCATTATATTAAACAAAAAATGGATAAACATATATTAATGGTGCAAGACAATTAGTTTCACAGAATATTAAATCAGCAGTAGCCTTAGCTGTGGACAAAATTGCAGGTCTTTGTTGTATGAATAGTCAGTCCTGTGAAAAGTGGATTTGCTAGTCATAACGTTACCTTGCTGACTATTCTGGATTGAAATGAAACCAATGTTTGAAATTCTGGCACAATATTCGCCAACAAAAGCTTGTCATTTCACGCATCACTGTGGCATCTCTGAATGGCTTGTGCCTTCAGTCCATGAAAAGACTGAATCCATTATCAAGGTCACGTCAATTATTACCTGTGAATTGACTGAGCCATGAATGACAACTGATATTTAAAAGCAACAGTTTGTACTCAACATAAGGTTTGAAGGTAAAAATTCTAGATATTTTACATTGTGAGAACATCTCAAACTTAGTCAAGAATCAGCGTTTTACCTTTGTCTGCATTCTTCTGCTCTTTGACACATTGGGTCATGACCTAAAATTGGCTTTCAGGTCAATGACACTAGAGTTAATGATAAATTGTGCATGATATTTGTGCTAGCTACTGCATACAGGGCACCATTCAGACTTTTGAATAAAAGCTATTGGAGTTAGAACTGACTGAAAATAAAGTCCTTAATGTTGGTCATTTTAATACACATGTAGATAATGAAAAATACGCATTGGAATTGGCATTTAGACAGTACGTGTCAGGACCTACTCATTGACGTACTACTCATCATACTTTAGATCTAATATTGTCTCATGGAATCAATGTTAATGGTTTTGAAATTCTGCAGCAGAGTGATGACATCTCAGATCACAATCTAGTCTCATGAATATTCCATTTAGCCAAGTTTGCAAAAACGACTCCGTGTTATAAATAACTATCAATTCTGTCATTAACGATTGCTTTATTAATAATTTCTGATCTGTAATCTACGGTGGCCGAGAGAGCTCATCCGTGCTGCAACCTGAAGAAGACGCATGCGAATAGAAAAAAAACGCATGCAAATAGAAAAAAAGCATACATACAGAAAAAAACACCCGCAAATTAAGAAAATCTTCATCAGTCTCACAACATACGTGCTCTAAATACAACATCACCAAATACAGAAACGCGCTGAAAAAGCTCACAACACAACCAAATACAGAAACGTGCTGCAAACGTTCACAACACAACAAAATACAGAAACGCGCTGCAAGTAACACGGTCCACAACGGAAATGTTTCCGGGAACCAAATAAGTGACGGACCCTGACTGGGACGTGCTCATAGCATACACAGGACGTGCTTACAGCAAAAAACGTTTATTGACAAGAAGTCAAAGCCTATATTTTTTATAAATAAACTATACTATTAAAATAATATTGTATATATAAATAATATTATAATATTATCATTAAGACGTTTTTGTCGCTAGGATACGTACCAAAAACCTTTAAGCTGGCTATGATAAAACTGCTTGTTAAAAAAACGCAACTTGATCCTACAGAACTAGTCAACTACAGGCCAATCTCTGAATCTGCCTTTTCTGTCAAAATACTGGAAAAAGCACTATCCTTACAACTGTGTTCCTTTCTTGAAAGAAATGATATCTGTGAGGATTTTCAGTCTGGATTTAGACCGTACCATAGTACTGAGACACAAATTATTTGCTCTTATCATCTGATCGTGGTTGTATCTCTCTATTAGTGTTACTTGATCTTAGTGCTGCATTTGACACAATGACCACAACATTCTTTTAAAAAGACTAGAAAACTATGTTGGCATTTGTGGAATTGCATTAGCATGGTTTAAATCATACTTGTCTGGCCGTTATCAGTTTATAGCAGTAAATGAAGAGATTTCTTATCGATCATAAGTTCAGTATGGCGTACCACAAGGCTCAGTACTAGGACCGCTGCTATTCACTCTGTACATGCTGCCATTAGGAGATATCATTAAGAAACATGGAATTAGCTTTCACTGTTATGCTGATGATACTCAGCTGTATATTTCTTCAAAACCTTGCAAAACTTACCAATTCACAAAATTAACGGAATGCATAGATGATATAAAAAATGATGGCTATTAATTTCCTACTACTAAATTCTGAAAAAAAAAACAGAGATTCTAATTATTGGACAAAAAAAAACTTTCACACATAACAGCCTAGAATACTGTCTAATACTCGATGGCTGCTCTGTTAAAGGTAATCTCAGTAACTTTTTTACCTTAACTAAAAAGCTTCAGAGTCACGGGTATGCTTATTTTGCTTATTTCGGGTTGAATGGGGGGCGTCTCGACCCCCCTGGTGCCTGTGAGCGGAAAAAATCTCACTTGCAGTTTCAGGCCGGCGAGCCGGCGGCCTCAGCATCAGGAAGTATCGCGTGATTTCAGCTCTCGCGATGTAACATATTCCTTTGCGGCAAGTCCGGCAACACTGCACATATCCAGGAACAAGGTTGAGAAGGATGGAGTTTGTCACACTATCGTCATGGCGGAGCCGGCATATAAGATATAGAAAGCTAGGAAAGCATTGTCGGAGGAACAGAGAAAGCGGAAACAGCAGACTTACCGAGCGAGGAGTCAGACGTAGCATAGCCGTAATGTGCGTGTCATATGTCCCCATTGAAACATTTCGCAGCACGGATATACCAATACAAACAAATAAAACATCTCCAGGTAACTCTAGTAGATTCATTTATTTCGTTTGTTAAATAAGAGGCGATCTGAAATGTGTTGTTTTTGAAATCAAGTGACCAAAGTGCTCTTTGCCGCTGTGATCAGTTTCAGTGATTCAGTGTTCTGTTGTAATATTCAAACGGACGCGCACTCATTGCTCAATCCGTTGCGGGAACTGAGAGACTCATTACGGTGAAATCACAAAACCCAATGCACAAAAAACATGTCCCTGCTTGAAATACAGCCACTAATAAACAATCGGTGTTGATGAGGAAAATAAACTATACTATTAGTAAGGATTAGAAGAACCCAGAACCTGTGACACACATGGCAAAAGTTCTTCCTCTGGACCATTAAAGTTCATGGAGATATGTATTTAATCATATATTATAGATCTCATTAAACGACAAATTGAACACAATGTACTATTGTATACTATGTAACATGTCATGCCCTCCTTGAGTGGTATTTACGACAGTAACGTTAAAAACAAGTACTCCACAGTTACCCTAGGGGTCGCTTTTTGACAAAAACAGATTTCTTGCCTGGTGTCCCTTTAAGTCTTCCTCGTCGGTTAGAAACCTGTGTGTGCTCTTTGATACCAATATTTCATTTGAAGGTAACGTGTCTAGTATCTGTAAAACGTCTCGGGTTATGACTATAACCCTTGTTCCCTGAGAAGGGAACTCAGACACTGCGTCGATAAAATCGACTCTTTTGGGACGCTCCCTAAGCGTGCGCCTCTGAAGTATGAATGAAACTAATCCAATCCTGATTGGTGTTGCGTCGTGACGTAACGTGACGGCATACCCGGAAGTATAAAAGTGACGCTGTCACAACACACACTAGCCTCAGCGATGAAGCAAGACGCTCAAGGGTCTTAAAGGGGCGTGGCAACACGACGCAGTGTCTCGTTCCCTTCTCAGGGAACAAGGGTTATAGTCATAACCCGAGACGTTCCCTATCGAGGGAACTAAACACTGCGTCGATAAAATCGACTCTTTGGGGAACGAGTGCCCACTAGGCCACGCACCAAACAGACCCGACCCGGAGTGAAACTGACTAGGCACTCAGCAGGAATTGAGCACATGTGCACCGGGCGTACTGGGAAGGTGGAGACTAAAGAACCTGACAAATGTATGTGGGGTAGCCCAGCCGGCTGCTTCACAGATCTCCTGCAGAGGTACTCCCGAAAGCAGAGCCCTTGATGAGGCCATGCCTCTAGTTGAGTGAGCCCTTAAGTCCAAAGTTGAAGGCAGACCGCTCACCTTATACGCCTCAGTAATGGCCTGGACAATCCAATTGCTTATAGTTTGCTTAGTTGCCGGGAGTTACCTCCTAGGTGACCCGAAACATATTAACAATTGGTCCGCCCTTCTCCAAGAAGCGGACCTCTCCAGGTATACCCTTAAAGCCCTGACCGGGCAGAGTAAGTGAAGTCTCTCATCTTCCGCCGACACATGAGGTGGAGGATGGAAAGCCTGTAGGACTACAGAACGAGCCGTATAAGATGGAACCTTGGGCACGTAGCCTGGGCTCGGGTGCAAAAAAGCCTTTACTCCGCCAGGGGCAAACTCCAAGCAAGCCGGCGTTACCGCCAGGGCCTGGAGATCTCTCACCCCCTTAAGAGAGGTGATAGCTAGGAGAAAGACCATCTTTAGTGTCACGTCCTTAGGCGAAGCCGATACTAGTGGTTCGAAGGGGGCCAGGGATAACCCTTCTAGAACTATTGCCAGGTCCCAGGCCGGAACCCTGGACCTGATGGCCGGCCTCATCCTCCATGTACCACGGAGAAACCGAATGACCAGTTGGTGCCTCCCCAAAGGCCCACCATCCAATGGTGCGTGAAACGCTGCAATGGCAGCCACGTAGACCTTAAGAGTGGACGGGGAGAGACCCGCAGTGAAACGATCTTGGAGAAAGTCCAGAACTGAAGCCACCGGGCAGCTTATCGGATCTAACCCGTGTTCCCCACACCACGTGACAAACACATTCCACTTAAGGCCATACAGTCTCCTGGTCGATGGAGCCCTGGAGCTAAGTTTGGTTTCAACCACTCCAGCTGATAAGCCAGCATTCAGGTACTGAACCCCCTCAGAGGCCAGACCCACAGTTTCCACAGCTCTGGGCGTGGGTGAAATATCGTGCCCTCCGCCTGAGACAACAGATCCCTCCTCAGAGGAATCTGCCATGGCGGAGCTATGAGGAGTGATATGATGTCTGAAAACCATACTCGTGTTGGCCATCTCGGGGCAACCAGCAGTAGACTGATGCCCTCCTGACGGACCCTCTCCAGGACTCCTGGGAGCAGAGCGATCGGGAGAAATGCGTACAGGCGAAGCCTCGGCCAGGCCTGTACCATGGCATCCAACCCCAGCGGGGCTGGATGCGAGAGGGAGAACCAAAGTAGGCAGTGGGACGTCTCTCGAGACGCAAACAGATCCACCTCCATTTGTCCAAACCTCTCCCATATCGACTTCACCACCTCTGGGTGAAGTCTCCATTCCCCGGGCCTCAGCCCCTGCCTCGACAGAATGTTCTGCTCCCTGATTCTGAACCCCCGGGAATATACATTGCTCTCAGCGACAGTATTTTCCCCTGGGACCAAAGAATAATTTGATGTGCCAGTTTGCAAAGAGGGCGCGATCTCAGTCCCCCTTGTTCGGTTCAGATAGGCCACCACTGACGTATTGTCTGTCCGTATTAAGACGTGGCGACCCTTGATGTCTGGGAGGAAGCTCTTCAAAGCCCTGAACACAGCCATCATCTCTAGGCAATTTATATGCCATGAGCGATGATGGTCCTGCCACAGACCCCTGGCAAAGCGGCCGTCCATGACCGCGCCCCAGCCAGTGAGGGAAGCGTCTGTCGAAACGGTTACCCGCGACATGACACTCCCAATGCTGGCCCTAGGGACAGGAACCAAGGTTTCTTTCATATTTGTAAAGCATGAAGGCACCTGCGCGTTGCTCTGATTATACGAAACGGATTCCCCCTGGGAGAGAATCCCTTGGTTTTCAACCACCACTGAAGGGGCCTCATGTGTAAGAGACCCAATGGAACAATGTTGGATGCCGCTGCCATAAGGCCCAGCATCCTCTGAAAATGTTTCACAGTGATGGCCTGGCCTAGTCTCACCCCGGAAACCATCGCTAGTAGTGACTCCAGACGTGCGGAAGACAGAAATTCAGAGTAAGTGAAGTCTCTCATCTTCCGCCGACACATGAGGTGGAGGATGGAAAGCCTGTAGGACTACAGAACGAGCCGTATTAGATGGAACCTTGGGCACGTAGCCTGGGCTCGGGTGCAAAAAAGCCTTTACTCCGCCAGGGGCAAACTCCAAGCAAGCCGGCGTTACCGCCAGGGCCTGGAGATCTCTCACCCTCTTAAGAGAGGTGATAGCTAGGAGAAAGACCATCTTTAGTGTCACGTCCTTAGGCGAAGCCGATTCTAGTGGTTCGAAGGGGGCCAGGGATAACCCTTCTCAGAACTATTGCCAGGTCCCAGGCCGGAACCCTGGACCTGATGGCCGGCCTCATCCTCCATGTACCACGGAGAAACTGAATGACCAGTTGGTGCCTCCCCAAAGGCCCACCATCCAATGGTGCGTGAAACGCTGCAATGGCAGCCACGTAGACCTTAAGAGTGGACGGGGAGAGACCCGCAGTGAAACGATCTTGGAGAAAGTCCAGAACTGAAGCCACCGGGCAGCTTATTGGATCTAACCCGTGTTCCCCACACCACGTGACGAACACATTCCACTTAAGGCCATACAGTCTCCTGGTCGATGGAGCCCTGGAGCTAAGTTTGGTTTCAACCACTCCAGCTGATAAGCCAGCATTCAGGTACTGAACCCCCTCAGAGGCCAGACCCACAGTTTCCACAGCTCTGGGCGTGGGTGAAATATCGTGCCCTCCGCCTGAGACAACAGATCCCTCCTCAGAGGAATCTGCCATGGCGGAGCTATGAGGAGTGATATGATGTCTGAAAACCATACTCGTGTTGGCCATCTCGGGGCAACCAGCAGTAGACTGATGCCCTCCTGACGGACCCTCTCCAGGACTCCTGGGAGCAGAGCGATCGGGAGAAATGCGTACAGGCGAAGCCTCGGCCAGGCCTGTACCATGGCATCCAACCCCAGCGGGGCTGGATGCGAGAGGGAGAACCAAAGTAGGCAGTGGGACGTCTCTCGAGACGCAAACAGATCCACCTCCATTTGTCCAAACCTCTCCCATATCGACTTCACCACCTCTGGGTGAAGTCTCCATTCCCCGGGCCTCAGCCCCTGCCTCGACAGAATGTCTGCTCCCTGATTCTGAACCCCCGGAATATACATTGCTCTCAGCGACAGTATTTTCCCCTGGGACCAAAGAATAATTTGATGTGCCAGTTTGCAAAGAGGGCGCGATCTCAGTCCCCCTTGTCGGTTCAGATAGGCCACCACTGACGTATTGTCTGTCCGTATTAAGACGTGGCGACCCTTGATGTCTGGGAGGAAGCTCTTCAAAGCCCTGAACACAGCCATCATCTCTAGGCAATTTATATGCCATGAGCGATGATGGTCCTGCCACAGACCCCTGGCAAAGCGGCCGTCCATGACCGTGCCCCAGCCAGTGAGGGAAGCGTCTGTCGAAACGGTTACCCGGCGACATGACACTCCCAATGCTGGCCCTAGGGACAGGAACCAAGGTTTCTTTCATATTTGTAAAGCATGAAGGCACCTGCGTGTTGCTCTGATTATACGAAACGGATTCCCCCTGGGAGAGAATCCCTTGGTTTTCAACCACCACTGAAGGGGCCTCATGTGTAAGAGACCCAATGGAACAATGTTGGATGCCGCTGCCATAAGGCCCAGCATCCTCTGAAAATGTTTCACAGTGATGGCCTGGCCTAGTCTCACCCCGGAAACCATCGCTAGTAGTGACTTGATACGTGCGGAAGACATTCGTGTCTGCATTGTAGTCGAGTTCCACACGACTCCTAGGAACGTCGTGCATTGTGATGGTTCTAGCACACTCTTTTTTGAATTGAGTCTCAACCCCAATTTCTGAATATGAGCGAGGGCGACATTTCGATGCCGAACCGACATTTCCCCGGATTCCGCCAGAATTAGCCAGTCGTCGAGATAATTCAATATACGAATTCCCTGAAGTCTCAGTGGAGCAAGGGCTACGTCTATACACTTGGTGAATGTGCGGGGAGAGAGTGCTAGGCCGAACGGAAGAACCCGGTATTGGTAAGCTTCGTCCCCGAAAGCAAACCTCAGGTACCTCCTGTGACATGGAAGGATGGAGATGTGAAAATAAGCGTCTTTTACATCTATCGTGACAAACCAGTCCTCGGACCTGATCTGACTCACGATTGCAGGGATGGTTAACATTTTGAACCTGAACCTCCTCAGAGATCGATTTAAAATTCTGAGATCCAAAATCGGTCTTTACCCCCCATCCTTTTTTGGAACTATAAAGTACCGGCTGTAAAACCCGAACTCCCTGTCTAGCGGAAGAACCCGTTCTATGGCTCCCTTCAACAGTAGGGTCTGTACTTCTTGTTCCATCACCTGAGCCAGCTCTGGGACCACCGTAGTTTGCACTACCCCCGAAAACCTGGGGGGGCGCTGTGCGAACTGCAGTCTGTACCCTGACTTTACTGTCTGCAGGACCCATGCAGATATGTTCGGAAGATGTTTCCATGCCTCTACAAAATCTACTAAGGGTACCAGCCTCTCGAGACTGGCCTCTGGTGTTCTTAACGCATCTTTTTTGACTACCTGAAGCAGGATACCGGCAGACTGTAGTCGATGTGGCCCCTGCGACCACAATCGATGCTTTCTTACGATATTCTCGTTGAAAATTGACGTGGCCCCGAAACGCTGCTAACGGCGAGCGCACATCTTTTCCTGATAGGGCCCCGCTGTGAGAACAACCTTGGTTGTCCCACAGCGGAGGGGACGGCCCTCCGAGGTCCTGCCCCAGTTAGGACCTCTTCCCGAAGTCCTCCTAGCCTGAATGACTTCCCTCAGGTCACCCTTCTGGCTGGAGGACTTCGGTTTTCGAGAGCGTTTCCTCTGTTGCCAAGACCCCGACGGGGGGCTCTAGAGGCAACGCTCTCTTTTTGCACCGCTCGGTGCGAGGAGCTGGTCGATGGCTGGGGCTGATCTTGTTGCCCCATCCTACTCGACTTGGCTTTAGATTTTCGGGGGAGGTACTACTGGAACGCCGCAGATTGTTTTTTCGCCTCCTGAAACCTGTCGACTACCGAATTAACGGAATCGCCAAACAGGCCAGAAGGCGAAAGCGGCGCATCCAGCAGAAAGGCCCTGTCCTTATCTTTGATGCCGGAGAGATTCAGCCACAGATGTCTCTCCGTAGCCACCATGGCCGCCATAGAGCGGCCGATGGCACGGGCCGTTTCTCTAGTAGCCCGGAGAGACAAATCCGTGGCCTTCCTCAACTCCAGCACATCTTCAGGAGTAGGCCCCTCCCCTTCATCCAAGTCTTTCAGAAGGTCGGCCTGGTATGCCTGCAAGATAGCCATAGTGTGCAAGCATGAACCAGCCCGACCCACCGCCATGTAAGCCCTACCAATCATGGCCGATGTTTCTCTGCAAGGCTTACTTGGCAATACCGGGGTCTTCAGGGAAGATGCCGACTCCGGAGAAAGATAGCTCGCTAAAGCCTCTTCCACCTTCGGCATCTTCCCATAGCCTACGTCCCGTGCCACCATAACATTGCTATAATCAATAGTGCTGGGGCTAGAGACACGGGACGAGTGCGGTTTTCCCCACGATCTGACGACCTCTTTATGCAGATCGGGGAAAAATGGCAGACCCCGGCGTTGAGGCTGTGACCTGCGCTGCAGGAAGCGCTCGTCCAGCTTACTGCTAGCTTGCGCCTCCTGCTCATGATGTGGCCAGTTGATGTTAAGCCTGGCCACAGCGCGAGTCACAACCTCTACCAGCTCCTCATAGGATTGGCTTTGAACTGGCGTGCTGAACTCACGGTCGTCCGCCTCAATGCTGAGCACGTCCACTTCCTCAGAAGCAGACAGCTCAAGCACTGGGACCTGAACGGGTACGGGAGAAACCGCAGAACGGGCTCCCACCCCACTATCACAGGCCGCGGAATCAGCATGCGGAGAGTGAGAAGAAGCCTCAGCCACCTCGCTCTCCTCCGCTGAAGTCCCGCTGCGAACCCCAAGATTGCAGCCGCCGCATCGCCTCGACGAATGCGGGACCAGAACCCTGGGGAACGCCGAGCCTGACCGTGCTCATCAAAGCACGCCAGCCGGGAGCGCAGCACACGAATTGGCATTGCATCACAATCTACACAGGCAGCCCCCTCGAGAGCTGCCCGTGCGTGCTGCACTCCCAAACAATTCACACACAAAGTGTGTGTATCCCCACCCGTGATGTAACGAGGGCAAGGATGCACACACTTCTTAAATTGTTTCTCAGCCATTCTTTTTCTCACTCTCACAGACAATACAACAATAAATAAGACTGACAGTTTCACATAGAGCGCTTTGCTGAAGAGCGAAAAGCTAGTGTGTGTTGTGACAGCGTCACTTTTATACTTCCGGGTATGCCGTCACATGTTATGTCACGACGCAACACCAATCAGGATTGGATTAGTTTCATTCATACTTCAGAGGCGCACGCTTAGGGAGCGTCCCCAAAGAGTCGATTTTATCGACGCAGTGTTGAGTTCCCTCGATAGGAAACCGCATTTTTCCATCTTAAAAATATATCTAAATTACACCATATGCTCTCATCAAGGCTAGATTATTGTAATGCTCTACTGGATGCTTGTCCTGTACGCTTAATAAACAAACTTCGGATAGTTCAAAACTTCAGATGTTTCGATCCAATTTGACTTGTAATGGTGCTCGAATCACACTCTGTTCTTTCGTTGGCCAGAGGAGAACTGGACCTCGACTGAGCCTGGGTTCTCCCAATGTTTTTTTTCTCCATTCTGTCACCTGATGGAGTTTTGGTTCCTTGCTACTGTTGCCGTTGCCTTGGCTTTTGGCTTGCTTAGTTGGGTACACTTAATATTCAACAATATTACTGATCTGTGTTGTATTATTTTCATGTTAGCAGTGTGAAGCTGCTTTGATACAATCTGTATTGTAAAAAGGGCTATATAAATAAAGGTGACTTTATTGTATAATGGAAATCATTATGAACATCAGCTATGCTAATTATTTCCCATCTGCCTTTCTGCTGTTATCTCGGGAAAAATGGCGTTCGTCAGGTCCAGTTTGTATCCAGCCTCTCATGGGGATTTCAGATGCTCCAACGCCTGTGATGAGAAGACCAACACCTGTGAGGAGACTACTCAACGCCGGCGATATCTTATGGCTCCGTGTTATATATAAACAATATTTATATTCAATATGAATGTGAGCCAGATGAGAACTGGCCTCCGACTGAGCCTGGGAGAAAAAGACCAAGGTTTTTTCTCCATCCAATCTGATGGAGTTTTGGTTCCTTGCCACTGTTGCCTTGCTTTGCCTTGCTTTTGGCGTGCTTAGTTGGGGTTATTTAATATTTAATATTTAACAATATTATTGATCTGTGTTGTACTACAAAAAATACTGCTTTGATACAATCTGTATTGTAAAACGCGCTATATAAATAAATGTGACTTGACTTGACTTCATATCACTTACCTGCATTCTGTCCCTGCTCTGTGTTGTCAAATAAACTACTATAATATCTTTATTTTTTTAGAGTTATTTACTAAATTTATTAAGCACTTTGGTTCATTTTTGTGCACTAAAATAAGTGCAATGAAAACAAATAAAACCTATAAAAATGCAAATAAAAACTAGCTGAAAATCTGTAAGCTGTAGCATTTGCCAGATGTATTGTGCGCCCAATGACAAGGTAGAAAATTGCTCTTACTGCTATGCTGACATTAGCTCTGAACATGACATTACAGAAACAACCCACCAAACGGGATTTTCAGCCACCAATTCATGATTTCAAATTGTGTTTATGATTCCATGAAAACGAAGTATGCCCAGATCCATATTCAATGTCAGCTCAATTTTAAACACCTATCTCGCAACACATAGTTCAGTGAACAGCAGGACAAGATCATGAATCACAGTCCTAATGAGCTTAAGTTAGGATGTCAACAGTGTGAGCTCAGGGGGAGATCAGACTTACAGTTCTTTGTTCTTATTTTACAGAGGTTATGCTGCTCCCTTGCTCATAGATTTAGAAAAGTTATCATTTCTGTGTATAGTGCTGACCAGGCAGGATTTTTTTTTTCCCTCTCAGCAAAAGTTTTTTTTAGTTTTTGTGTCAGCTGTTGGAAATATCAGTTCTACCAGAAAGACTCGGGAGATAATGAACTGTACAATAAAGCATTTTATTAACAGCCCAGCAAGCCATTTATGCAATAAGTCTTTGGCGTAGGCCCCGTCCGTCAACTCGCGATCCTAGGGTACGGATTCTGCATATCCTGCCTGAAGATGAAGGCAGGGGCGCAGCCGACCCCCCCTTGGAGTTTTGGAAGGGACCGACCTGGTGGTGGTGGTGGGAAGGATGGAGCAAAGATCGTCTTAGTGGAGGTGGGGAGGGTGGTGGTAAGTGAAGCGTCAGCATCTGCGAACTCAGACAAGTGCAAGTAAGGGTCTTTCATACATCACGTATTAGAACGCGATTGGATAGATGAGAAGGTAATTATGACGTGACAATTGAGTCTTCCCAGCAGAACTTACGCTACGCTTTCATTTCTACCAGAAAGACTCGGGAGATAATGAACTGTACAATAAAGCATTTTATTAACAGCCCAGCAAGCCATTTATGCAATAAGTCTTTGGCGTAGGCCCCGTCCATAACTCGCGATCCTCAGGGTACGGATTCTGCATATCCTGCCTGAAGATGAAGGCAGGGGCGCAGCCGACCCCCAAAAATGAGTGGAAGAATGATTCCACTGGACGATGCCCACCCCCAAAGAACATGAAAGAAAAATATACCTACCAGCAGTATGTTATGTGGTTCCTAAAATAGAAGAAGAAAATAGTTAGCAAACAGCTGGTAAATATGAGTATATCAATTTTCATATATAGTAGAGTACCATCGATATTGTAGTGGGAACGGAACTCTACAATCTAAAGTGGAGCATGCTTAACTTAATATGAAAGATACTTTTCTGCTGCTGAATTACATGAGACATCAACGCATTTGCTCGCGCTTAATTTATAATTGATTTATAGATTTTAGGCCACGCAGAGCCACAGACGAGGCCACGCAGAGCCACATAGACAAGGCCGCGCTGAGCCGCATAGACAAGGCCACGCAGAGACACATAGACAAGGCCACGCAGAGCCGCATAGACAAGGCCACGCAGAGCCGCATAGACAAGGCCACGCTGAGCCGCATAGACAAGGCCACGCAGAGCCGCATAGACAAGGCCACGCAGAGCCGCATAGACAAGGCCACGCAGAGCCACAAAGACAAGGCCACGCAGAGCCGCATAGACAAGGCCACGCTGAGCCACATAGACAAGGCCACGCTGAGCCGCATAGACAAGGCCACGCTGAGCCGCATAGACAAGGCCACGCTGAGCCGCATAGACAAGGCCACGCTGAGCCGCATAGACAAGGCCACGCTGAGCCGCATAGACAAGGCCACGCTGAGCCGCATAGACAAGGCCACGCTGAGCCGCATAGACAAGGCCAACGCTGAGCCGCATAGACGAGGCCACGCTGAGCCACATAGACGAGGCCACGCTGAGCCACATAGACAAGGCCACGCTGAGCCACATAGACGAGGCCACGCTGAGCCATATAGACGAGGCCACGCTGAGCCACATAGAGAGGGCCACGCTGAGCCACATAGAGAGGGCCACGCTGAGCCGCATAGACACGAGGCCACCGCTGAGCAGCATAAAACGACGCTCACGCTGAGCCGCATGAGAACGACGCGCACGCTGAGCCGCATAAAAACAACGCCACGTCTGAGCCGCATAAAACGACGCCACGCTGAGCCGCATAAATGCACGCCACGCTGTGCCGCATGAAAACGACGCCACGCTGAGCCGCATGAAAACGACACCACGCTGAGCCGCATAGACAAGGCCACGCAGAGCCGCATAGACCAGGCGACTCTGCGCCGCATAGAACGAGGCCACGCTGCGCCGCATAGAACGAGGCCACGCTGCGCCGCATAGAAACGAGGCCACGCTGCGCCGCATAGAAACGAGGCCACGCTGCGCCGCATAGACAATGCCGCTGAGCCCCCCAGAGACAAGGCCGCGCTGAGCCCCACAGAGACGAGGCCCGCTGAGCCCCACGGAGACGAGGCCCGCTGAGCCCCACGGAGATCGAGGCCGCGCTGAGCCACATAGAACGAAGCCATGCTGAGCCACATGAACGAGGCGCGCTGAGCCCCACAGAGACGAGGCCACGCTGAGCCACATAGAACGAAGCCATGCTGAGCCACATGGACAAGGCCGCGCTGAGCCCCACAGAGACGAGGCCACGCTGAGCCACATGGAGACGGAGGCCACGCTGAGCCCCACTGAGACGAGGCCGCGCTGAGCACATAAAAACAAGGCCACGCTGAGCCACAGAAAAGGCCGCGCTGAGCCACACTGAGACAAGGCTGCGCTGAGCCCCACAGAAACGAGGCCACGCTGAGCCACATATAAACGAGGCCACGCTGAGCCACATATAAACAAGGCCATGCGGAGCCACACAGAGACGAGGTCATGTTAATCCACGCACGGACAAGGTTTGCTGAGCCGCTAGGCTGCTAGAGCTGCGCGTAAATAAACGTGCCTAGAAAAGCCACTAGGCTGCGCAAAGCCGGCCCCTTAAGGACCATATAGCCAGCGATGGCGCGAGGCGATTTATTCGAGCGGAGACTAATCGCCAGATAGATAAAGCATACACCACCACCAGTAATTGCATAGGAATTTACCTGAATCGTTACTGCAGAGCTTGCTGAGCTTCGAAAATGATCTTTTAGATCAAGTCTTATATAACTCTAATGTAGAGGAAGACCATCTGCCCAGGATCTTAGTAGCTGAAGTGGAAAGCCATGATCAGCTGCTGTAGTGGCTGCCCAGATTCTGAAGGAATGACCAGTATACTGGGAGGGAGATAGCCTGCAGCTATAGAGGACAGAGCTGACGAATCCTGAACCAGGTTAAAGAGTAGCGCTCCGTTAGTTATGATAAATAGAATTTTATCATAGAGGGGACAGAATTTAATCCTAGTTTATAAATTGATAATGTGATACAAAGCTTTTATAGTCATTCTTTGAGGAAGGAATTAGGGAAGGAACGAAATTAGAAAAGACCATGGGGAAAATCGGGAGTATTTAGAGCCATGAACGCTGTAACGGACAGCTATAATCTGATAACAATAAGAAGGAGACCACTGCAGAGAGCAGCCAGAGGTAATCAAAAGGGGATGAGTGGATTTTGCTTTCTGACTTGGAGTGTAATGCTGCTGGTTTAAGCATAATCAACATCAGCAAGGTTAAACACACAAAGATCAACAGTGGAAGAATTCATTAGAGATTTGCTTTTAAAGAATATGATGACAGCGCTGGGAGGAGCTAGTGACATTCCTCCTGGGTTAGTGCATCACGGCATGAATTTAATTGATCCTGCCAGCGGGACATGATATATAGAATGTCGAGACAGAATAACCAGTGACTAGAGATAACTACACATGAGCTACGTAATCAATCAACGACCATCTGGAAAGTTGACGATGTTGACGCTTATTGAACCTCCATCTTATGCGATTCCAGTTGAACAAGTGAAAAGTTAAAAATCTCAGTGATGGGTAATCGAAGCTGCAAACGAGCTGTTGAAACTCCGATCCCTGTGCCGGAAGCAGCAGCAGTCCTACCCCATCCAAATGTGGAGACAAAACAATATGCTTACTCACCCTCGAAATGACCATCACTACGCAATTATCTTTGAGGCATTCTGAGCAAACCCAGCATACCCATACATATCCTGCAAAAGAAAGGGGACAAAATTATACAATTTTTTTTTATTTATTTTTTTATTTAATATTATTATTATTATTTTTTTTTTATTATTATTATTATTTTTTTTTATACCTTAGCAAACAAAGAAGAAGTTACGGGGAACAGACTTGAAAATTAGGATCAAATACTTGCATGAATTTAAATGCCTGTGAACAAACTATGAATGGAAAGAATATTAAATTATAATTTCATAATTGTATACAAGAAAGAACAGCGAGCCATGATCAAGATGAGAAAGAGGAATCCAAGTGATAATTGATCTGTTGACTCTGGAGCGTAGAATCTTTTAATCAGGTATGCAGCAAATGTCTGCCATGGCTCCCAAGTTGCTCTTTGCAGACATAACCCCATCCATTGCTGGAAGACGCTGGACACGACAGTTGAGAATCTTGAATAAATGGTGCATAGACATGAAAAATCACACAGTTGAGCAAGACAATGTCACTCGAGTCTCCTTCACTGATTAGTCTGATATGTAATACTAATATGACTGTAGACTGTTGAGTTTAGCCGTTTTGGCCAAGTATATGTAACTTTGAAAAGCGCTACACGACTCCTTGATCCTTTGGTCTGCGTTTCTCTGTACATTTGTTGTGAAATACCCCTCACATAAATTAATCTTAACACGCATCAGTAGATTAAGTAGCCACCAGAAAGTTGAGTATTACATCGATTATACACATTTCAGTGTTATTTATCCAATTTGAAGTATAGAGTGACTTTATGATTTAAAGTAGC
The DNA here is from genome assembly GCA_030378365.1 of Hybognathus amarus. Taxonomy (NCBI): domain Eukaryota; kingdom Metazoa; phylum Chordata; class Actinopteri; order Cypriniformes; family Leuciscidae; genus Hybognathus; species Hybognathus amarus. Next base: position 274,241 of record JAQIUQ010000035.1, on the reverse strand, counting down.
CTAATGGGTGAAATAGTTGTTTGTAAAATTACTATTAGTAATATGTAAATTACTGCTGCCATACTAGTCCACTGCATATGCATGACAGCCAATGACATGTCAGCCGACTTGCTCTTTAGCTCGGGTTTTATTTTATTTATTTATTTTTATTATTTATATACACACGCAACCGGACTCTGGTGCGTAAGCGAACGTTATGAAGAGCGCAACCCTTTGATATGCATATGCTCTTATGCACTCTTAAGCATTTGATTTATATTCAACAGAGTTGTTAGTGGGTATTTGCAAACAGAGAGTGGTATTGAAAAGCTGATATAATTAAATAACCACAGAACTGTGGAATATCGGTAACGCAAAACTTTGCTTACACTTGCTACGAGCATTGAGGCGAGCTAATCCGGCCCTTCCGCAGTCCGCAGATCAGCCGTAAATAATCAGATCACGCCACGTCATCGTAGACGCCAATTTCAACTCAGCCGTGTAGGAAGCAATGGAGAAATACTTACCTGAATGAAGTTTAATCTTGTAGAGGAGACATATTAACAGAGGCTGCTGGAAGCGCCTACCAAAACTTGAAAAAAAGACTTGAAAGCCTTGGAAGTGGAATTTGAACTTGAAGTGAGAGATCGTCTCGTGATTTGCCTAGTTGTTATTTCATGTCGGTGGATCGGTGATCTGCGGGATAAATGGCACCAGTCTAAAGAGCAGAACTTCTCATGAAGGCCTTGGCTGATCGATACTCTCCGAAGACCGTTGTGCCTATGGGGAGATGCGATACCGAACGCGGAAACCTCGACGTGCAGCAAGAGGTAGGGCGGGACACTCGGATGTCGATAATTGTAAACATGCGTCTCCTGAACATGTTGGCTGGCGACTGAACAAGAGCGTTAAGTGAAGCGTCAGCATCTGCGAACTCAGACAAGTGCAAGTAAGGGTCTTTTATACATCACGTATTAGAACGCGATTGGATAGATGAGAAGGTAATTATGACGTGACAATTGAGTCTTCCCGGCAGAACTTACGCTACGCTTTCATTTCTGAAGACAAATTCAACAAAAGTTCCAGCTTTCATTCTCTGTTGTCCTGTGCATTATTGTAATAGCATGCAGAATATTTATATTTGCCTAGCTGGCGAGCAGGACTTTATGGATTTTGTTAACAAAGTAATGTACATTAAAAATGATATATTTTATTGTCAATTGTTCAATTTACAACTCCATATTAGCCACTTTAATTGATAATAAGAAAATATTTGTTTCTGTGCATATCAAATATCAAAGCACTGCTCTGTACATGCTTAGTACATGCTAGCAATTGTCCATTTAATTCTGTTTTGCATTTATCAAATAAATGAAGTGAAGCCTTGGAAAGCAAAAGAGACTTCTTTTAGAAACAGTTAACCTAACCAAACTCAAACTGTTCAAAGTGATTGTTATCACCATTCTTGTGTTAAAAAAGTGATGCTTACATTGCACAACTTAAGAAAGCAGAGTTCATTCTGACACAAAAGAAACCCAAGCTTGTTGAGTTGATTTCTCATCATGGCATGCAGGAAGTATGGCAGGCGAACGCAGCTCTCGTTCCCTCTCAGGGAACCAGGGTTACATACGTAACCTCGAGACGTTCCCTTTCAAGGGAACTTCGAGCTGCCGTTGTCAACGCTGATGGGAACCCCATACCCACTATGCCATGCTGAGAAATGCCTGTTCTGTGTGAAGTCGAATGCGCACACTAAGAAGCGAGCAACCTAGCCCCGGGAGTGGAGAGGTCTAGGTCATAAAACCTGACAAATGTATGCGGCGAGGACCACCCTGCCGCATTACAGACATCATGAAGGGAAACACCCGAAATTAAATACTCCTAGTAGAATGGGCGCGGACCTCCATAGGTGAGGGACGTCCGACCGTATTATAAGCAATAGAGATAGCCTCAACTATCCACTTGCTCATTACTTGTCTCGATGCCGGGCACAGCAAACCCAGCATACCCATACATATCCTGCAAAAGAAAGGGGACAAAATTATACAATTTTTTTTTATTTATTTTTTTTATTTAATATTATTATTATTATTTTTTTTTTATTATTATTATTATTTTTTTTTATACCTTAGCAAACAAAGAGAAGTTACGGGGAACAGACTTGAAAATTAGGATCAAATACTTGCATGAATTTAAATGCCTGTGAACAAACTATGAATGGAAAGAATATTAAATTATAATTTCATAATTGTATACAAGAAAGAACAGCGAGCCATGATCAAGATGAGAAAGAGGAATCCAAGTGATAATTGATCTGTTGACTCTGGAAGCGTAGAATCTTTTAATCAGGTATGCAGCAAATGTCTGCCATGGCTCCCAAGTTGCTCTTTGCAGACATAACCCCATCCATTGCTGGAAGACGCTGGACACGACAGTTGAGAATCTTGAATAAATGGTGCATAGACATGAAAAATCACACAGTTGAGCAAGACAATGTCACTCGAGTCTCCTTCACTGATTAGTCTGATATGTAATACTAATATGACTGTAGACTGTTGAGTTTAGCCGTTTTGGCCAAGTATATGTAACTTTGAAAAGCGCTACACGACTCCTTGATCCTTTGGTCTGCGTTTCTCTGTACATTTGTTGTGAAATACCCCTCACATAAATTAATCTTAACACGCATCAGTAGATTAAGTAGCCACCAGAAAGTTGAGTATTACATCGATTATACACATTTCAGTGTTATTTATCCAATTTGAAGTATAGAGTGACTTTATGATTTAAAGTAGCCTAATGGGTGAAATAGTTGTTTGTAAAATTACTATTAGTAATATGTAAATTACTGCTGCCATACTAGTCCACTGCATATGCATGACAGCCAATGACATGTCAGCCGACTTGCTCTTTAGCTCGGGTTTTATTTTATTTATTTATTTTTATTATTTATATACACACGCAACCGGACTCTGGTGCGTAAGCGAACGTTATGAAGAGCGCAACCCTTTGATATGCATATGCTCTTATGCACTCTTAAGCATTTGATTTATATTCAACAGAGTTGTTAGTGGGTATTTGCAAACAGAGAGTGGTATTGAAAAGCTGATATAATTAAATAACCACAGAACTGTGGAATATCGGTAACGCGAAACTTTGCTTACACTTGCTACGAGCATTGAGGCGAGCTATCCGGCCCTTCCGCAGTCCGCAGATCAGCCGTAAATAATCAGATCACGCCACGTCATCGTAGACGCCAATTTCAACTCAGCCGTGTAGGAAGCAATGGAGAAATACTTACCTGAATGAAGTTTAATCTTGTAGAGGAGACATATTAACAGAGGCTGCTGGAAGCGCCTACCAAAACTTGAAAAAAAGACTTGAAAGCCTTGGAAGTGGAATTTGAACTTGAAGTGAGAGATCGTCTCGTGATTTGCCTAGTTGTTATTTCATGTCGGTGGATCGGTGATCTGCGGGATAAATGGCACCAGTCTAAAGAGCAGAACTTCTCATGAAGGCCTTGGCTGATCGATACTCTCCGAAGACCGTTGTGCCTATGGGGAGATGCGATACCGAACGCGGAAACCTCGACGTGCAGCAAGAGGTAGGGCGGGACACTCGGATGTCGATAATTGTAAACATGCGTCTCCTGAAACATGTTGGCTGGCGACTGAACAAGAGCGTTAAGTGAAGCGTCAGCATCTGCGAACTCAGACAAGTGCAAGTAAGGGTCTTTTATACATCACGTATTAGAACGCGATTGGATAGATGAGAAGGTAATTATGACGTGACAATTGAGTCTTCCCGGCAGAACTTACGCTACGCTTTCATTTCTGAAGACAAATTCAACAAAAGTTCCAGCTTTCATTCTCTGTTGTCCTGTGCATTATTGTAATAGCATGCAGAATATTTATATTTGCCTAGCTGGCGAGCAGGACTTTATGGATTTTGTTAACAAAGTAATGTACATTAAAAATGATATATTTTATTGTCAATTGTTCAATTTACAACTCCATATTAGCCACTTTAATTGATAATAAGAAAATATTTGTTTCTGTGCATATCAAATATCAAAGCACTGCTCTGTACATGCTTAGTACATGCTAGCAATTGTCCATTTAATTCTGTTTTGCATTTATCAAATAAATGAAGTGAAGCCTTGGAAAGCAAAAGAGACTTCTTTTAGAAACAGTTAACCTAACCAAACTCAAACTGTTCAAAGTGATTGTTATCACCATTCTTGTGTTAAAAAAGTGATGCTTACATTGCACAACTTAAGAAAGCAGAGTTCATTCTGACACAAAAGAAACCCAAGCTTGTTGAGTTGATTTCTCATCATGGCATGCAGGAAGTATGGCAGGCGAACGCAGCTCTCGTTCCCTCTCAGGGAACCAGGGTTACATACGTAACCTCGAGACGTTCCCTTTCAAGGGAACTTCGAGCTGCGTTGTCAACGCGATGGGAACCCCATACCCACTATGCCATGCTGAGAAATGCCTGTTCTGTGTGAAGTCGAATGCGCACACTAAGAAGCGAGCAACCTAGCCCCGGGAGTGGAGAGGTCTAGGTCATAAAACCTGACAAATGTATGCGGCGAGGACCACCCTGCCGCATTACAGACATCATGAAGGGAAACACCCGAAATTAAATACTCCTAGTAGAATGGGCGCGGACCTCCATAGGTGAGGGACGTCCGACCGTATTATAAGCAATAGAGATAGCCTCAACTATCCACTTGCTCATTACTTGTCTCGATGCCGGGCAACCTTTCTTAGTCGAACCAAAGCAGACGAATAATTGCTCTGACTTACGCCACAGGGCAGCTCTGTGAACGTAGGCATCCAGTGCCCGGACTGGACATAACAGATTGAGACTTTCCTGATCTGTGGTATTGAAGGGTGGAGGGCAGAAGGCCTGCAGCACAATAGGACCCATCACATTCGTAGGGACCTTAGGAATGTAACCCGGCCTAGGGTATAGAAATGCTTTAACCATACCAGGTGCGAATTCCAAACATGAGGGAGCAACCGAAAGAGCTTGCAGATCTCCAATTCTCTTAATAGAAGAAATAGCGAGAAGAAACAAAGCTTTTAAAGTGAGGAATTTTTCTGAAACCTCTTCGATAGGTTCGAAGGGAGCCAAAGCCAGACCCTCGAGTACAATGGCCAGGTCCCAAGCCGGTGCTCTGGAGTGCAAGGCAGGCCTCAGCCTCAGTGTTCCACGGAGAAAACGAGTTATTAGAGGATCTCTCCCCAGAGAAGAAGCCCCCGCAGGGGATCTAAAGGCAGATATAGCCGCAACATACACCTTCAAGGTGGAGGGAGTTAGTCCAGCAGAGAAACGGTCTTGCAGGAAATCGAGAACTGTACCAACCGGGCAGTCAACAGGATTAAAGGCACGTTCTCCACACCATGTAGAGAACAATTTCCATTTGAAATAATAAAGTTTTCTCGTGGAGGGAGCTCTGGATTGGAGAATGGTCTCCACGACCTCAGTCGAGAGACCAGCACTTATGAACTGGGCCCCCTCAGAGGCCAAGCCCATAGCTTCCACAACTCGGGGCGAGGGTGAAATATTGTGCCCCCTGCCTGTGAAAGCAGGTCCCTCCTGACCGGAATCTCCATCGGAGAGCCGTCCAAGAGGGACACTAGGTCCGCAAACCATATTCTGGTCGGCCAGTGCGGGGCTACTAACAACAGCTGAACCCCTTCCTGGCGAACTCTTTCCAGAACTCCCGGGAGCATTGATATCGGGGGAAATGCATACAGGTGTAGCCTCGGCCACACCTGCACCATCGCATCCAGTCCGAGAGGAGCTGGCTGCGTGAGAGAGAACCATAACGGACAGTGAGTTGTCTCCTGAGTTGCAAATAGATCGACCTGAGCCTGACCAAAGTTCTCCCATAGGAGCTCCACCACCTCGGGGTGGAGTCTCCACTCCCCCGGGCCTCAGCCCCTGCCTCGACAGAATATCGGCCCCCACATTCAGATACCCTGGAATATATATTGCCCTCAGTGACAACAATTTCCCCTGGGTCCATAGGAGGATCTGCAGAGCCAACTTGTATAAAGCTCTGGACCTCAGACCCCCCTGATGGTTGATGTAGGAGACCACCGAAGTATTGTCCGTGCGGACAAGCACATGTTGGCCCCTCAGGTCTGGCAGGAAGTATTTGAGAGCCCGAAACACTGCCATCATTTCTAGTTGGTTTATATGCCAAGACTGCTGATGGTCCTGCCACAGACCTGTCGCCGAGCGGCCACTCATGACCGCCCCCAGCCTGTCAGGGAAGCATCCGTCGATAACGTGACGCGTCGACAAGGAACCCCCAAAACTGGGCCCTGGGCGAGGAACCAAGGTTTCTTCCACATGACCAAGGCCCGTAAGCATTGCCGCGTGACCTTGATCATACGAAACGGGTTTCCCCTCGGAGAAAACCCCTTGGTCCTGAGCCACCACTGTAGGGGTCTCATGTACAGAAGGCCAAAAGTTATCACGTTGGACGCCGCTGCCATGAGCCCCAACAGTTTCTGAAACTGTTTCACAGTGAGTGACCGGCCTAGTTTCACATTCTTTACGGCTGTAAGGATCGCAGTTATACGTGCTGGAGCCAATCTTGCTTGCATCATTGTCGAATCCCACACTACCCCCAGATAAGTGGTCCTCTGTGCTGGAAGGAGCACACTTTTCTTGGTGTTTAGCCGTAACCCCAACCTTTTCATGTGTGACAGAACAACATCTCGATGTTGAACTGCCAACTGCTCTGACTGAGCTAGGATCAACCAATCGTCGATATAATTTAATACGCGAATGCCCTGGGATCTGAGAGGAGCCAGCGCTGCATCCACGCATTTCGTAAAAGTGCGGGGTGATAAACCTAGGCCGAAGGGAAGGACCCGATACTGGTAAGCTTCGCCCCCGAAAGCAAACCTCAGGAACCTCCTGTGATGAGGATGGATGGATATGTGAAAATAAGCGTCCTTCAAGTCTATTGTGACAAACCAGTCCTCGGACTGAATCTGTGACACGATCTGTTTGAGTGTAAGCATCCTGAACTTGAGTTTTTGAACTTTGCTGTTTAGCTGACGCAGATCTAGAATAGGACGTAACCCACCATCTTTCTTGGGAACGATGAAGTATCGGCTGTAAAACCCTGACTCTCTGCTGGTAGGAGGAACCCTTTCTATAGCCCCTTTTAGCAAAAGCGTCATTACTTCCTGTTCCATAACCCGAGCCTGCTCGGGGACCACCACTGTGGGAAGGACCCCAAAAATCTGGGTGGACGAGAACCGAACTGAATTCTGTACCCTTTTCTATCACATGCAGGACCCATTGAGAAATATCTGGCAGTAGTTTCCACGCTACCATGAATTCCACTAAGGGGACCAGTCTCTCGAGACTGGTCTCGGGATTTTGTTGAAGGGACACTTTCGGTGCCCTGAAACGGCGAACCGACAGGGAACAACCGAACTGACCGTTCTACGACCCTCCTCGGAGGACCGTATGGGGACGCTGACACCTCGGTGCCCTGAAACGGTGAACCGACAGGGAAAACCAATGTGGCAGCGCTGCGATACTCCTCGGAGCATCGCCCCCAGAGGGCGCTGAGGAGGAATGATTCTCGAAACCATCCCTCCCCAGAGGGACCACCCTCAGAAGTCTGACCCCTTGCGAGTCAGGACTTCTTCTTACCCCAGGTCTTTTTAGAGATGACAGTCCTCAGATCTTGCCTGTCCCTAACTGACCTGGATTGTGACACTGAGGCCACTGAGGCTCCGAAGATTGTGGAGGAGCCCGGGCGGCCACGCTTTGCCTTTGGCGTGCTCTGTGTGAGGAGCTAGTACTCGGCTGAGGCTGCTCAGATTTAATAAAAGTTCTATGACCAGCAGCCTCGGGAATATCAAAACGGCGAGGAAGAATTTTCTGAAACGCAGCTGACTGCTTTTTTGTTTCTTGAAATCGATCGACGACACAGTTAATAGGCGTCGCCGAACAAACTTGATGGTGACATCGGTGCATCTAACAGAACAGATCTATATTTTTCTTTAAATGATGTTTTATAAACAAGGTTCGGGAGGAGCACGTTCAAATAAATCATTCCAACCAACTCGTCATCAGGCAATTACACATCTACCCTATCAGCACGATAGGAAGCATATATAAACATCCACTGTCAACTCACCTAATATTCCTTGACAGTTTCCGCATTTGGTCCCGCCCATTTGCCACAATGTCAGAGATTCGAACTCTACCCTTCCGATGACGACTTCTTCATCAGTCAGGCTCCATCTCAGCTCCCGATCACTGCAACGAGCTCCCATGCTCAACAGGTTATCGCTCCCGAACCTCCAGCTTCACAGCGCGGCCGCCGGCCTAGCCGAGCCGCTCCTCGTACCCCGTGGCGCCGTGGTTTGCCCTCACCTCCACCATCAAGACCTCCACCATCTCCAGCTTCCTCTTACACCTCAGCACAACCCAACATTCCTGCAATCGAGAAATGGACAGTGCTGGGGTTGAGACAAGCGCTAATCAGCGCTGACCACCCTAACACTGATTTTAAAGACTATTTACTGTCTGGTCTCGAACATGGCTTTAATCCTGGTGTGGAAAGCCTTCCAACACAGAGTATTATATGTGATAATCTCCAATCTGCTTTCGCCGAACCTGACACAGTCGACTTCCTGATTAAAAAGAAGTCGAATCAGGGTTTATGATTGGTCCTTTTGACATTCCTCCTTTTGAATGTTTCCGTATCAGCCCAATTGGAGTGGCCACTAGAAAATTTTCAGACAAAAAACGCCTTATAATCGACCTTTCAGCCCCCCATAATTCTCCGCTTCCAAGCATCAATAGCCTCATCTCGCTCGAACAATTTTCTCTTCATTACCACACCATCGACCAAGCCATAACATTGATTAAAGACGCAGGTCACGGCGCTTGGCTCGCAAAAATTGACATCACCTCTGCATTTAAAGTGATGCCCATCCACCCGGATTCATGGCATTTGTTCGGCGTACGATGGCAAGAAAAATTTTATTTTGCCGTCCGTTTAAATTTCGGTTGCAAAAGTAGCCCCAAAATTTTCGACATGCTATCAGAGGCTATTTGTTGGATTCTCTCCAATAACTACTCGATACCCTACCTAATCCACTTGCTAGATGACTTCATGATCATCTCTCCGCCCGAATCCATCCCAGCCGCACATCTTCTCACAGTCCAAAAAGTCTTCAGTGAGCTCGGGATTCCAATCGCCCAGGAAAAAACCATGGGTCCAGCCACATCCATCGAATTCCTGGGCATCAAATTAGACACAATCAACTTCCAAGCCTCACTACCCAAGGAGAAAATCGACAGGATTATTCTGGTCGCATCTACCCTCCTAGAAAATCCAAATTGCTCTAAACGAGAGCTACTATCTCTGCTCGGCCATTTAAATTTTGCGATGCGCATTATCCCTCAAGGCCGCCCTTTCATCTCACATCTCCTCTTCCTTGCATCATCAGTTCACGAGCTAGAGGATCAAATCTCCCTAACTACTTCATGTAGCAACGAGCTCAGTTTATGGATAACATTCCTTAAACAATGGAACGGCCTGTCTTTTTTCTATAATAATCTGATTTCTCTCCCCGTGGATATCCAACTGTTCACAGACGCAGCTCCTTCCGTCAGTTTCGGAGGTTTCTACCAACGCCGCTGGTTCGCGTCTACATGGCCCGACCAGTTGCTGGATTTACCACAATCACTAACATCACTTAACTCCATTCTGCAAGCCGTTTCACCCAGCACCCTCCAATCCTACTTAACCGCATGGAAGTGTTTTAAGTCTTTCCACCTCACATACAACCAGCCTTTTCCCAGTTTTTCTCTGCTCAACATTACTTCATTCATATCCTATCTGGACAGCACCAAGAACCTCAAAGCCCGCTCCATCAAGGGCTATTTAAGCGGAATCCAATTCTTCCACAAACTCCTTTTTGGTTCACCCTCCACAGACATAGCAAATTCCCAGACATCAATGCTCATCAAAGGCATCCAAAAAACCCAACCAACCTGTCCAGATGCCAGGCAACCAATAACTCTGGATATACTCACTAAATGCATCTCTACCCTCCGCCGAGGCTACCATTCCACCAACACCGCCTGCACACTGGATGCAATGTTCACTTTGGCTTTCTTCGGTTTCCTCAGATGCTCAGAACTCACCATCACCTCCAGCTTCAACCCTAAAATCCATCCCACCATATCAGATCTTTTAGTATTAGACAACGAAACAATCTCTTACTTCATCAAACAAAGCAAGACGGACCAAATGAAAAAAGGCCACTTAATTTACATCTTCAATCTCCAATCACCAATCCAACCATACCAAACTCTCTTTGCGTACTCACAATTTAGAAACTCTCAGACCAAGTCCCCTTCTGACCCACTCTTCACCGACGACTTCAATCGCCCCGTACACGTTTCTGGTTCCAAAAACATCTCAAATCCATCCTACTCCAATCAGGCTTCCCAGCAAATAATTTTTCCAGCCATTCTTTCCGCATAGGTGCAGCAACCACAGCCGCCCAAAAAGGCCTTTCCCAGCAGCAAATCCAAGAGCTCGGCCGCTGGTCGTCGGAGGCCTTTAAGAGTTACATCCGTTCAAACCACCTCCATACCAAAGAAGCACAACGAACCCTACTCAGCTAACTTCCTCTCAACTCACCATAGGATCCCAGGAAAGCAAGCCAAAGGCAAGTTCATCCACTATTGCAGCAGTGTCTTCTACTCCGCTCCCGCAGGAGCTCCCCAACCCTAGACCAACTTGCTCCACTGCCGCAGCAATACCATCTACTCCGTTCCCGCAGGAGCTCCATTAACTAAAGCAAAGTCTGGTCCACTGCCGCAGCAGTGTCATGCACTCCGCTCCAGCAGGAGCTCCGTTACTCCATCCAAAATCGCTCCACTGCCGCAGCAGCGTCATGCACTCTGCACCCGTTGGAGCCCCGCCACTCCATCCAAAGTCGTCCCAATGCCGCAGCAGTGTCGTGCACCCCGATCCCGCAGGAGCTCAATTACCACATCCAAGTTGATCCACTGCCGCAACAATGTCATCTTCTTCGCTCCCGCAGGAGCCTCATCATTTAAAGCAAGTCTGGCCCACTGCCGCAGCAGTGTCTTGCATTCCGCTTCCGCAGGAGCTTCGTTACTCCATCCAGATTTGCTCCTCTGCCGCAGCAGCGTCATCTACTTTGTTCCACAGGAGCCTCTTTATTTAAAGCAAGTCTGGCCCACTGCCGCAGCAGTGTCATGCACTCCGCTCCCGCAGGAACTTCGTTATTCCATCCAGACTTGCGCCACTGACGGAGCAGTGCCATCTACTCCGCTCCCGCAGGAGCTCCTCTATTTCAAGCAAGTCTGGCCCACTGCCGCAGCAGTGTCATGCACTCCGCTCCCGCAGGAGCTCCGTCATTTCTTCCAAACTTGCTCCTCTGCCGCAGCAGTGTCATCTACATCGTTCCGCAGGAGCCTCATTATTTAAAACAAGTCTGGCCAACTGCCGCAGCAGTGTCGTGCACTCTGCCCCCGCAGGAGCTTTGTTACTCCATCCAGACTTGCGCCACTGACGCAGCAGTGCCATCGACTCCACTCCCGCAGGAGTTCCACTATTTAAAGCAAGTCTGGCCCACTGCCGCAGCAGCGTCACGCACTCCGCACCCGCAGGAGCTCCGTCATTTCTTCCAAACTTGCCCCACTGCCGCAGCAGTGTCATCTACTTCGTTCCGCAGGAGCCTCATTATTTAAAGCAAGTCTGGCCAACTGCCGCAGCAGTGTCGTGCACCCTGCTCCCGCAGGGGCATTGTTAAGCAAGTCTGGCCCACTGCCGCAGCAGCGTCATGCACTCCGCTCCGCAGGAGCTCCGTCATTTCTTCCAAACTTGCTCCACTGCCGCAGCAGTGTCACGTACTCCACTCCCGCAGGAGTTCCGTTTACCAAAGAAAGTCCGGTCCACTGCTGCAGCAGTGTCTTCTCCCTTTCTCTATCCACCTCGCCTCCACCGCATCAGCCATACCATCATCATCCTCCCCGCATCTTTCACAACATCCCACCCATCCAACATCAAGCCAACCAACTCCCGACCTACGTTAAAGGAAACCTCCCAGCGAATCACTCCTTCCTGCAGCTGCCTTAAGCTTGCATTTCACAAGTTTTGGGGGGTAATCAGCATTATTCTGGCAGCTGTCCGGCATTCTATCTGCAACTTTTGGGGGTAAGTACTCTGGGTTCGGGCCGCATACCGAGCCCGGAGCCCTCTCCTCTGGGTTTCGGGCCACATACCGAGCCCGGAGCCCTCTCTCCGGACAGCACGCCAAATACGCATATATTTTATCTGACTTATTTGTAAGTGTGAACTCGTGAAATGATGTTTTATAAGCAAGGTTCGGGAGGAGCACGTTCAAATAAATCATTCCAACCAACTCGTCATCAGGCAATTACACATCTACCCTATCAGCACGATAGGAAGCATATATAAACATCCACTGTCAACTCACCTAATATTCCTTGACAGTTTCCAGCATCCCTCCTCCACCCCGACTCCTCACCCCTGGCTCATTCTTACCACAGGCAGGGGGGGTAAGTACTCTGGGTTCGGGCCGCATACTCGAGCCCGGAGCCCTCTCCTCTGGGTTTCGAGCCACATACCGAGCCCGGAGCCCTCTCTCCGGACAGCACGCCAAATACGCATATATTTTATCTGACTTATTTGTAAGTGTGAACTCGTGAATTTCAGATAAATTCAACCATAAGTGGCACTCCGTGGCCACCAGGGCTGCCATAGACCGGCCCACTGATTTGGCCGTCTCCTTAGTGGCACGGAGCGCTGAGATCTGTCGCGCGACGCAATTCTCGAATTGCGTCAGCGCTCACCTCCTCGCGTTCATCAACTTCCCTCAGCAGATCAGCCTGGTATGCTTGTAGTATTGTCATTGTGTGCAAGCATGATGCAGCCTGACCTGCTGCCGAGTATGCTTTACCCACCAGAGAGGATGTAGATTTTAATGGTCTGGTGGGTAACGTCGAGGCTTTTAATGATGACGATGATTCGGGAGAGAGATAGCTTGCGAGCGTCTCTTCAGCCCTCGGCATCGCCGTATAACCGTGATCAGCAGCACCTATTATGTTACTATATTTAGATGTCTGCGGGTTAAACACTCTGAATGAAACAGGTTTATTCCACGATCTCCGCCACCTCAGTGTGGAGATCCGGAGAGAAATGGTAAGCCCCGACGTGGAGGCAGTGTTTTGGATGGCAAAAATCTCTCATCAAGTATGCTTTTTTTCTTTGAAACACTTTCACTTTCATCAGCTGGCCAGTCAATATTTAATCTAGCTACAGCCCGTGACAAAACCTCCAAAAGCTCCTCATCACCGGGGGTATGAGCTGGCGAAACATCATGATCCCCCGCGTCAATGCTGACGACATCCAATTCCTCGGAACTGGATAGCGTCAGCATCGGTGCCTCAGCCCGGGAAGGAGAAACCGCAGAGCGGGCTCCTCCCTGGGCAGAGGCACTGGATCCAGCAGGTAAGGGCTGAGATAAGGCGGAGCCCGTCTCAAGCCCCGCTACCAGATCCATTTGCGAACCCCAGGATGCAAGTCGACGCTGTGCCTCGGCGACAGCGGGACCCGCACCCCGGGGAACGCGAACCGAACCGTCCTTCTCAAAGAACGCCTGGCGGGAGCGGAGCGTTCTCATAGAAAGCTTCACACAATGCTCGCAGTCAGCTCCCTCGAGAACTGACTGGGCATGCTCCACTCCCAGACAAGCCACACACAGCTGATGTGTGTCCCCACCCGTGATGAAGCGAGGGCAAGGAACAACACAACGCTTAAACTCTTGATTCGCCATTGTATATGTGTGTATATAGTGTGCTTGACAGACAACAATAAATAGACAGAGACAGAGTACAGAGATCGCTTGCTGAAGGCTACAGAAGCTGTCGCGGTCTGATCTCAAGGGTGCTTTATAGTTTCCTGGTCAATGACGTCACCTGACGTCCTGCTCTCTCATTGGACTGATTGTACAGACGCTTCACGACGCAATCACGCAGAGCGTTCCCATCGCGTTGACAACGCAGCTCGAAGTTCCCTTGAAAGGGAACGATCGTCATTAGAATAACACGCCCTTATATATTCAGTCTCCGTTCCCCAAACCCGCCCTCATGTTATGCCATGGACACACGGAAGACGGCAAAGAAGAAAAACTTCTCCGACGTGGAGCCGAAATGACCTATCACAATGCATTATTTTACAGCACGTCTTTTGAAATTAGCATTCAATTTTGAATCACGTCACATGTATAATAGTGATGATGATGATGATGATGATGATGATGATGATGATGTGATGTGAAGTATCATTCATTCACATTAATAATTGCATGACAATTTGTAATAGTATTCTTCTTATTATTATGATTTGTTTTAATGACGCTTATTGTTATTTAGAAGAAGGATGTCATTATTATAATTTGTATTATTATTATTATCATTTAAAAGAAGAAGAATGTATTTTTTTATTATTTTGTCAGTCTGAATTATTTTTTGGTCATTGAAACCGAAACAGTACCGAACCCAGGACAGTGCACCTGGCGGGGATAATCCTAAAATGTCAGGGTAAAGCGGGCTCGCAACTGAAAGGAATACATAGCCTATGCTTACAAATCAAATGCTTTGGTAAAGTCACACAAATTAAACATTGAAGTCCACGTTGCACAAAAATAAAGTTAATAATATAATTACTATGTTTTTTGTTATGTTTTTTTTACAGTGTGTCATAATATATTATATCTTTTAGTTTGTCAGTGCGTTTTTGGTGTTAGGAATTTTTCTGTGCATTTCCTCACTAACTCAAATCGTGTCGTACACCACCTCCTGAGCTGGTGTAGGATTTCGAGTGTGCCGTACGCGAACGTCTATATTGATAAATCTCTAAACTCGCCGTGGTTTTGGGTGTACGCAAGGTGTACGCTGGAAATTTGGTGTACGCACTTTTGATAAATGAGGGCCATTAAGTCTTTCTTCATCCGCCATCACGTGAGGTGGAGAATGAAAAGCCTGCAGAACCATAGGCCATGCCAAATTAGATGGCACTTTAGGCACATAGCCTGGCCTGGGATGCAAGATAGCCTTATGTCACCTGGAGCAAACTTCAGGAACCAATGAGATATGGAGAGCACCTGAAGGTCTCCTACGCTCCTTAGATGTAATGGCTAATTAAAAAGCTACCTTGGGGAAAGGTTCTTGGTCTCCGCTGACTCTGCCATGTCCCATGTGGGATCTCTGGTATGAGCCGCTGGTCTCATCTTCCGAGCCCCACGGAGAAAATGTACTACTAGTATGATGTCTCCCCAGATGCTCATCACCCAGAGGAGCATGGAAAGCCGCAATGGCGGGCATGTACACATTGAGTGTGGACAGGCTAAGACCAGCCAAGAAGATATCTTGGAGGAGCTCCAGCACTAAAGCCAACCGGGCAGTTAATTGGCTTTATGCACAGCTGCACTACTTCCTGAACTTAGCCAGCTCCTTGTTTCCTGTCTGCCATTATTGGACAAATTGATAAATCCAGGTGTGCCTGACCTCAGTAGTCACAGCAACAATAATCAAACACACCTGAATTAATCAAGTTCGGCCAATAATGGCAGACAGGGAACAAGGAGCTGGCTTAAGTTTAGGAAGTAGTGAAGCTGTGCATAAGGTCAATTGAGTACACATCATGCTCTCCACATCAAGTGGAAACATATTCCACTATAGGCCGTACAATCACCTCGTGGAAGGAGCTCTGGAACTGAATATGGTCTCAACCACTCCAATTGAAAGGCCAGCATCTAGGTACTGAGCCCCCTCAGGGGCCATGGCCCGAAGTTTCCACAGGTCTGGTCGAGGGTGAATATTTAGCCCCCAGCCTGTAGAAACAGGTCCCTTCTCAGAGGGATCTGCCAAGGCTGGCCTGCCCAATGATCGCGTGTGTCCCTTGTATTGCCAACCCGTAATCTATGTGCTGCCTCTGCAAACATGAGATTTGAGTCATTCACAACATATTTGGCTACAACGAGGCTGAAACACTTGAAACTCACGGCTGTCCGTGTCGAGATTATTTCTTAATAAACACAGCCAGCACCCTCACAGAATCTTTATTGCAAAGTAAACCCATCTATGCACTGCCCCTGCAAAACGCGAGATCCAAGCCACTATAGTATTGCAATGTAGACTTTTAATCTACAGGCTGTCTTGGCCCCGTCTTATGAGACAAACAACACCAAATGGACAAAGGACAGACAGTTTGACACTTGCTTGCTGAAGAGGTCCCAATTCAAAGGCTGCACCCTTCCAAAGGTCGCATTTGAAAGCCGATTGTGTCACTGCTGCGCGATGAAGGCTGTCCCAATTCAGTTCTGCATCCTACGAAGGCCGTATTGGAAGGCCGGATGCGTCACCGCGGCACAACGAAGGCTTCCCTGATTCAAAAGCAATGCCAAATGCACCCTTTGTTTCCCGCTGAAAAAAAGGATACATAAATGGATCCTAAGCGGCCTATCCTACCCCATAAGTCATTGCACTGGTGACAACAACATTTTTAATTTAAAAAAAAGGACAACCGAGAGTTTGGTGGTGAATGGCAAATACTTATTTAATTGTAAGTATTATGTTTTCATTTACTCAAATATTTAAAGAAACCAGAGTTAAATGCCACAAGTTTTTCTCTCTTATTCATCTTAACCCATTCGTCACCATTGCATGGCTTCATTTCATTTGCTTCAGCTTCATGTGGTTTGAGGCAAAACTTGTGCTAATATTAGTTTAATAATTGTTTCAGGGAACAAGGAGCAGACAGCTCCATTTATTAAATTGCCATCTAAAAATGACCAGTGCAAGACAACAACCTATTTGTAATATTTGCACTAGTCTGTCTCACTTGTGTAGCCTATTATAATATATATATATATATATATATATATATATATATATATATATATATATATATATATATATATATATATATATAAATGGCAATGAGGTTTCACTTTTATTTGTTTTTGCAGTGCTGTCAAGCAAGTTATGGCTACAAAGGTTTTAACAAATTTGAGTATCCAGAAGTATGATTTCTCTCAACTAATTTGTATTCATATCCTGATCCACCAACCGCCCTGTCCTCATTGCCTCCATCCCCGAGGAGACACCAGGGCCAAGTTCAACAGTGTGCGAACAAGACGAGCCAGCAGCACCAGCACCAGCTGCTGATGATGAGCGGAAGAAACGTTTGCACTAGACTTTTTAAAAAAATGTATATTCAACTGGGTTTTCTCATTCAAATATGGTTGAAAACCTGACAAAATATTTTCACCATGGACCATTTATGTACATAATAAAAAGAATACATGACTAGTAGGGGTGTAACGGTGCATGTATTCGTATTGAACCGTTTCGGTTTCGAGGCTTTCGGTTTGGTACGCATACAAACCGAACGGTTGCTTGGACCATTTTCGTGCTGGCGCGGCCAACACAACGTTGCACAACATAAAATGGCAAGCGTAATGAAAGGAGAACGAAACTGCGCTACTCATTATGTTTATCAGTTCGGACCAGCAACATCTGTGCAGCGTGAGCCAATCTCGATCAAGCAACACTGTTACCACACAGCGCTAAGAGATCCGGTAAAGAAAGCATTTGAATTCGCCACTGTTTTCTTTTCTTTTCTTTTCATATTTCATTACATTACTTACGTATGTTAACACCCAATACTTGAACAGTTTAAAGTGTAATCTGGCAATTTAGGATGCAGCCTCTGAATAGGTTGGCAATTTAGGATGCAGCCTCTAAATAGGTAAACCAGCTCTGGCCAAGTTCTTGTCTAAGCCAAAAATACATGACTTGGCGGTGCCGGGGCTGAAACATCCTCCCCATTTCCTCCAGTAAAATATAAAACCAAAAAAAAAAAAATGGCAATAGCCAATTCTGGATTGTCCAGAATTATCAGGATTGCAGCTGTACTCTCACCACTGTTGCTTGGTGCTAGGAGCCATGGCGTGTCCTTCGAAGAACGAATAGGCTGCATCCTTCAAAGTCCACGGCCTTCAAAGGTGCAGCCTTCACATTGGGACACAGCTTAACCCTCTGAGGCCTAAGGGTATTTTTACAATGAATTTTCTGTCTGGTGTTATTTACTAAAAAAGCTTGTAAAACATCAACCCTTTGGTGCACTAGACAATTGACACACCTCTTTTTTCAGGACAAATTGAACTTTCAGCATATTTGTGTTGCATTGATGTCACCTGAATGTAAAATAAGTTATGGGACCATAAAGACAAATGAAAAAATAAATCGGAAATTGAATTACTCAAATATTTATTGAAATCACACACAAATAAATAAAAGCTAAGCAAATTTCCTCTGGAAAATAGTTTGTTCATGTCTTTGGAGTCCTGGAGCACAGGAATAAACATTATAACTTGTACAGAACAAAAACTATTGACATTTTTCCAAAAGAAGTTCAGGCGTTTGGGGCCTAATGAAATTCACTGGTGCCAAACCTCAAAACAGTTCCTCTCAGCAATCAAACAGAGGGCCACATCACAGGTTTTGCATTTCTATTTTATTTATTATTTTATGTATTATATTATTTTTATTCTTTTATAATACATTTATACTACTATAATACTTTTTGCAGTAAATAAATAAATGGCACTTCAGCTGGGTCTATCCTGG
Organism: Hybognathus amarus; assembly: GCA_030378365.1. Classification (NCBI taxonomy): domain Eukaryota; kingdom Metazoa; phylum Chordata; class Actinopteri; order Cypriniformes; family Leuciscidae; genus Hybognathus; species Hybognathus amarus. The sequence goes on along the minus strand of JAQIUQ010000035.1, from coordinate 255,515 downwards.
TAATCTAGTTCCTCATCTGTCAAAAAGCTCTGTTCTCCTGAAAATCCATCATCCTGCAATGCACCAAAATAGACCAGCGCTTTATTTACGTCTATTTCTTTGCGTATCTCGCGTTGTGAATCGCGGGTCTGCTTGCGTCTCTATCTCTCTCCAGCGCTTGGTTCATGCGTCATGACGCACACCAATGTTTACGACGGATCAGCCTGTAATTGGTCAAAAACCATCACGTGAAAACATCACGTGATATCCAGAATGGCCGCTAGCATCGACGGAATATTTATGAATTATGGACTTCAAGAGTATCAAATTTCGACATAAAGCGTTAGGATTTATTGCTGAAAACCTCTGAAAGGAAGCACAAGTTCCAGGCTGGATAGAAAACCTTCTGTAAAGGCTAGAAAGACACCAAAGACACCCCCGTGATGGCTAGCTTGTTAGCTTTCTGCTGGAAAAAACGGTAAGAAAATCGATAAATCTGTCATCGAGTTATGTAAACATTTATCGGAGGTGACGTGTGGTGTCGTCGATCGACACCGTCAGTCTCAGAGGGTTAAGTGTCATATTCGATGCTGTTCGAGTTCCCTCGAAAGGGAACTTGCTCTTTGTGTGGAAAAAAAATTCTCAGAGTAACTATATTTAAAAAAAACATCATGATTGAATAAATAATATATTTTTTAGAATATCAGAATGTCTACAAAATCATTTTGTCCCACCACAATACAGCAGGACATCCATATTTTCTGCATTCTCTTGAGTTGTATTATCAAAATGATTAATTTAGCTATTTGAACAGTTCACTGTTGATGATCGATATACTGTATATTGAATATGTACCTGATAAGAGAATTGCCGATAAGTCAATGCAGAGAGCCAAAGAGAAGATATCTTTCTCTCAATATACAACATTAACTAACTGGAGCATAGTGGATGAAGACTCCCCTTCATAATACACACACCTTGATCCACGTTGAGTAAAGATGTCCGCCTTGCATTTTTACATTACAAAGTCGAGCAGTGGAATGGAAAAACACATTATGTGAATGGCCCCTTAGAGACTTTTTTATTGAAGCACATAACAGCTTTTAAGATGCAGTCACATTAGTGGAATTATGGCAACATTTTATGGGCAAAAATGTTCTATTGTCTATAAGCAATAATGTAGAGATGTATGAAACAGTTCACACAGAAGTCAATTTCAAACAAAGCAGCTTTCTAGTCTAATTCGTGTGAGCAACTTGAAGATTGAAGTCACGAACATTCCTATTGAAATGATTGGATTTCAACTCGCCCTAGTTTTCCATTGTGGATTTACTAACTACTGTGTTTTTACTCTACTCCTTTTGTCACACGTATTAATGCAACCTCACCTGACACAAACTAAAAAAAAATCAAAATTCACAAACATTGTCCAAGTATTCACTTTGTATAATTAGACACCTCTTGGGGTATCTGTGGATTATGGTTTGTTCCAGTCCCTCGTGAAAAGTGTCAATATGAACTCAAATAATTCTCATTAAATTCTTCTAAGACCAAATTATCTGAGCAATTATCCACCTTGAACAGACACATTTTACTCGTGATTTATCCCAGTTATGATGACATACATCACATTGTTGTGTTAGCAAATACCAATTACACCACTGCAAGCCACTAGAACCCATCCTGAACCTCTTTTTTCCTTCCATCCTGAGCTAGCGAGCTACCAAGCATGAATGCATGGTCTTTTCTAATATTTTTATGCACTGTGAAATGAATCACTTCAACAGACTTCGGACTTCCTTCCATTCTCAAGTCAAATTAAATTGATCTCCACTAAGCTTTTTTAAAAGTCATTATCCAGTGGGTGACACGCAAGAACCCTCTCTCTCAGTCAAGCGTTCTGTGCTGACAGAGGATGAGAAATACCTGCCCTGTGGCTAAGTGCATTGTCAGTAGACTTGAAGACTTCCTTAAGCAGCACACCGCACATTCCCACCCACATTACTTATTTAAACATCTTCCAACTTCATAATGTGGTGACCGGATCAAGGATTTGGCAACAACGCAGCCAAAAGCACGGTATAAAGGTGATGTTCTATAAGAGGTATATATATATATATATATGTGTGTGTGTGTGTGTGTGTGTGTGTGTGTGTGTGTGTGTGTGTGTGTGTGTGTGTGTGTGTGTGTGTGTGTGTGTGTGTGTGTGTGTGTGTGTGTGTGTGTGTGTGTGTGTGTGTGTGTGTGTGTGTGTGTGTGTGTGTGTGTGTGTGTGTGTGTGTGTGTGTGTGTGTGTGTGTGTGTGTGTGTGTGCGCGTGTGTGTGTGTGTGTGTGTGTGTGCGTGTGTCTGCACACAAATCAAAGCTAATTAGTGCCAGTGCAGTAAGTCTATAGTCCTTTAGACCTCTTCTGAATTTGATTAATGCATGCCTAAACAAACTTATTTAAAAGTGAAAAAAGCAGAATAGAAGCATTAGCACAAGAAAGCACTGCTGAGTCTCAGGATCTAATCAACGGCCGTCTTTGGATCCAAGTGGAAGAAATATTGTTGAGAATGTGTTTCGCTCTGAATTTCTAATAAATACATTTAAGTGGACCCAAATGAGCATATACATATACAGCCTCTGAGTAATTTTTACTATATATGAGCAGGCTTTCCATATTTTACACCAATTTTTCTTACAAATTAAACATGTGCATCTAATTTATACTATGACTCAGCTGGGTTTCGTAAGGGAGGCCTATTTTGCATCATTCACTGTGTTTCATTACTTTTAAAAGTCTAGCTTCTCAGATGTTATTTGATGCCAAGAATAAAATTATATTTAATAGCATACTTTGTGCATCAGCTAGCTTTTTAAACAGAGAAAAAATTACTGTGGTTGACTTAAAGACTTGGCAAAGCTACAGTTTTAAAGTAGCTTCTTCAGTATTGATGCTAAGTTAACCGACAGAACTGTAGGTAAGCAATAGTGTCTGTTGTTGTCCTAAAGGGGAAGATTGAGCAAACCAGACATCATGTCATATCCATTTCGAAATGCTATTGTTTCCGTTGTTTTCATGGCAGAATAATCCTCTGCATCAGTGAGCTGTCATAAAAAAGGAAAACTCTGTTAGACATCACACTTTCATATGCATATCAGGGGAACAAAATTATTGAGAAGTTGAAGTTTCTTTGTTCAGAGCAACTCCCCATTTGCTGACGTGCCTGTAATCTTTGCAAAATCACTGAAGTTTTGTTCTTTTGCTGTGAATGATTTGTGTTGTTCTGTCAATGCTTGGCACTGTAACTAGATAAAATTCATGAGAATTCTCTCATCCTTAGTTGATCCCTAAGGCCCTGTAAAACAAAATATAAATAGGCCATTATGAGATAATAAGAATGACAATGATCCAGCATATGAGGAATATTTATCTATTTTTTATGCCTTTTCAGCATAGAAAACAGAGCTAGAATGCAAATGACAATATGATGATTAAATAAAACAACATCAACCACAGGATTTTTTAGTTCCCCTAAGCCACAGGTGAAATACGGTTGAAGGCAAACAGTCATGCTGCTCTGAAAGTAGAACAGATGTGAAATATCTCCAGTGAACACAAATAGTGAAATGCTGGGGACGGCAAGCACACAAAGCTAGGCAATGATAGCCAGTCTGAAAATGAACTATTTTTCATGATCTTATAAATCATTTGCATATTAATTTGAGCAAATAGGTATGGAAGCTTGTTTCCGCCACAAAATACAATAATTACAACTTTCTCACAATTCTGAGAAGAAGAAAAAACATTATAAACTCAGAATTGTAAGAAATAAATTCTGAATTGTGAGATAAAAAGTTGAAATCATTATTGCAAGTTTACATCTCACAATTCTGAGGCCTAACAAATCTTTCAAAAGATGTATAGCTTTCAATTACACTGTAATGTTAAATGGCTATAATTAATGTTTAATATTGGAGGGGGGGGGGTCTATTTCATTGAGTCATCAGTAGCTGTAGTAGTATCAGTGATCGTGGCCTTCATTCATAAAAGATGGCATTAAATTGTCAGCGTAGGTTGCAGGCGTGGCGGGGTAGTGGAAGGGCAGAAATTACACTAACGTAGAGGTCTTCACGGGTCCAAAAATTCATGCCCGAACCGGAAGAGACCCGTAATGCGCTACACCGAACCGAACCCAGACCCGTTGTTCATTTCAAAAGTTGGACCCGGACCCATGCAGACCCGAGAAATGCCATAAATGTACTGCCCGGACCCGACCTGGACCCGTCTATTATTTGAAAACTGGACCCGAACACGGCAGGAAGACACAAACCCGACTGGACCCGATTGTCACATAGCCTATTATTTCACACGAATTGAAAAAAATAAAACTTTTTGTCTTACCTAATTTTAGTAGCCGTCATCTCACTTCCTTGTAACATACATAATCTGACTTGTGATGCATTACAATCCACCAACAAGAAAGTTCTATCCATGTTATTTCTCTCTTTATTCCAAGCTTAATCCACTCATTATTTCAGCTTTAAAAGTCCACTTGATGTCACGGTGATGGATGACAAATGCAACCTTGCACATGTACATTCTGACTCGAGTTAACTCGCATAATAACTTTAACTGTTTCCCCTTTTGAACTATAATAATGGCGATTGCTTGTTGCTTGTTCAGCTTGATCATATCTGTTAGAGTTGAGCCGGATACTCGGCTAAAACGAGTATCCGGTACAGATAAAGCACTTTTGACGAGTACGAATATTATACGAGTAATACAAGTCAATATCTGTGCTCGGATAAAAAAAAAAAATAATAAAGTTATGTTGAGATTAGGGATGAGCGATATATCAATATAAATAATATATATATATATTTTAAATGTGATATGAAATTAGACCATATCGCATATCGATAGTTCAGGTTTGCGCTGTGATCCTTGCTCCAAGCAAGCTGCTGACCCAGAGCTCTCGCACTGCTCCCCGCGCCCCGTCACTCCTTTTCCACTTTGCATGCCTGATTAAAGCATGTTATGTTATAACATGAAATAAAGTCTTTCACCTCAGCAAAACGGACTCCCTGTCCTGTCAGCCGTTATACTGTAACGTTAAGTCGTCAGCGCACATCTCAATTGCACGTGCATATGCGGCGGCGCGCGCTGTATCTCACTGTATAAGTGCAAAAGAAACGAATCGGTTACCTAACGTAACCTCGGTTCTCTCTAGATGAGGGAACGAGTATTGCGTAAGCTAGCTTACGCTACGGGAAAGATTCTTCTTTGCCGAACAATTGAAGCCAAAAATTTTTATAATTTGTAAACATTGTCAACGCACTTCTCAGGTGCAGGACCTAGAGCGGGCTAACTAGCAGGCTCATTGGTTCGTTTCTGGGAAGTGCTCAAACCAATCGGAGAGCGGCGCTGAACCCGCGCCCAATGAGCGGACGACGCTCGCTTATTACGTCAGAGCCCGCCGAAAGGGGCGTGGCTTGAGTGTATATAAGCACTCTCCGCGGTTTGGAACAACGATTTATAGTGATGAAGCGAATCGCTGTTAGAGCGGGCACGGCCGGGAACGCAATACTCGTTCCCTCATCTAGAGAGAACCGAGGTTACGTCAGGTAACCGATTCGTTCTCTTACGAGAGGTTCTCTCGTATTGCGTAAGCTAGCTTACGCTACGGGAACCCCTGGTCAACGCCGTGCCCGGTCAGTCACCACAAGCATCCCCGGGAGGGTGGAGGGAGCAATAGTGGAGAATAATAATAAAGGGCAGACGCCGTTTATATGAGAATATGAGGCCTAAGAGGCGGCCGGCATAGCGGGCCATAGTATAGGAAGTTTCCATAGAATGGAGGGGAAGATCAAGGGGCTAGCCGGTTGAAGGATTCCCCATAAAGCGTGGCTAGCACGCTGCGGCGGGTTAGACCGCTAGTAATTTAGCCTGTAAGGCCGGTACTTCCAAGTTATAAAATCTGATAAAGGTGGACGGGGAAGCCCAGCCCGCGGCCACACAGATATCATGAATAGAAATACCACAGGACCAAGCCCACGAGGAGGCCATGCCTCGAGTGGAGTGAGCCCTGACGCCGAGCGGGCAAGGCAGATTTTTAGCCGCATAGGCGGAGGCGATAGCGTCTACTATCCATCTGGATAGTGTTTGTTTAGAAGCGGCCAAGCCTTTTGTGCGTCCCCCAAACGCCACAAACAGCTGCTCAGACCGTCTGAACGTGGCAGCGCGTGTAATGTACGCCTCTCAGCGCCCGGACCGGGCAGAGGAGGTTGGCATTGGGCTCGCTATCAGAGGTGGGCAGAGCCGATAAGGATATCACCTGTGCTCTAAATGGGGTGCCAATCGCCTTAGGCACATATCCGTGTCTGGGTTTGAGAATGACGACGGAGTCGTTAGGGCCAAACTCGAGACACGACTAGGGCGTTCGAAGAGAGCGCGTGAATGTCGCCCACCGTTTAACTGAGGCAAGAGCGATCAGAAAAACGGCTTTTAGGGAGAGATATTTGAGGTCAACAGACTCGAGCGGTTCGAAAGGGGGGGCTTTCAAGGCCTCGAGGACTATTGAAAGGTCCCAAACCGGCACCGAGGGGGGCGAGGGGGTTCATCCTACTGGCTCCCCTGAGGAAGCGGATAACCAGCTCGTCTTTGCCAATAGACTGGGCGCGCGGGGACCAACGAAGGCCGCGACGGCTGCCACATAAACCTTCAGGGTGGATGGGGTTCTGCCCTTGTCCAGCATATCTTGAAGGAAGGAGAGCAAAGAGGAGACCTCACACTTAAGGGGGTCCAAATTCTTTTCGGTGCACCATTTTGAAAATACAGACCATTTAGCCGCATAGAGCTTTCTGGTAGATGCCGCTCTAGCGTGTTTGATCGTATTCAAGACTCCCTCTGGCAAATCAACGTGTAATCGTTGGTCACCCATGCATGAAGCGCCCAGCGCTGCGGGTGGGGATGCCAGATTGTGCCGCGGGCTTGAGAGAGGAGATCTGCTCTGACCGGGATGGGCCACGGGGCTGTCTGAGACAGCTGTGTGAGCTCCGGGTACCAAATCTGATTCTCCCAACGCGGGGCTATGAGGAGCACCGGGTGGCGAAATTCCCTGATTCTCTGAATGACCTGCGGTAGCAGGGAGATGGGAGGGAAGGCATAGAGCGGGCGGTATGGCCATTCTAGCGCTAACGCGTCCTCGTTCTTCAGAGAATATCGGACAGTGCGAGTTCTCTTCTGTCGCAAAGAGATCTATCTCCGCTCTGCCAAAGAGGCGCCACAGTGACTGGACTGTAAGAGGGTTCAGGGACCATTCTCCTGGAGAGAGAAGGTTCCTGGATAGAATGTCTGGACCGTCGTTTAGGTGTCCCGGGACATGCGTCGCTCTGAGCGAGAGCAGATGACTCTGGGACCAAACTAGAATGCGGCGTGTCAGCAGGAAGAGATTCCTGGATCTGACCCCGCCCTGACGGTTGATGTAGGATACCACTGTCATGTTGTCTGAACGAATCAGGACGTGGTGACCCTGGATGCGCGGGAGGAACTGCAACAGTGCATACTCGACCGCGAGCATCTCGAGACAGTTTATGTGAAATGGGGTCTCCCGATTCGACCATCGGCCAGAGGCCGGTGAGCCCTCGCAGACCGCACCCCAGCCTGTGTTGGATGCGTCTGTCGAGATTACCTTCCGGTGAGAGAAGGTCCCCATCGTGACGCCCCGCTGAAACCAATCGGTCACCGTCCAAGGCTGTAGTGCAGAAATGCATGCCTGAGTGACTCTGATTAGCTGGCGGCCCGTGGTCCACTCGCGGCGGGGTACACGGGTCTTTAGCCAGAATTGTAGGGGGCGCATATGTAAAAGACCTAGCTGTAGCGCGGCTGCAGCTGAGGCCATGTGACCCAGCATTCTCTGAAAAGTTTTCACCGGAACGCGGGTATTCATCTGGAACGAAGCGGCTAAACGCTGCAAGCGGCGTGTGCGCTGAGCGGATAAGCGTGCTTTCATAGTGGTAGAGTCCAGGTCTATCCCCAGAAACGAGATAGTTTGACTGGGCTGGAGAACGCTCTTTGTCCAGTTGACAGAGAGGCCCAGCGTTTCCAGATGAGCGAGAAGAGCTGTACGGTGCGACAGAAGCTCTGTTTTGGAACGTGCTAGTATCAGCCAATCGTCCAAATAATTCAAAATGCGCATCCCCTGGGTTCGAAGGGGGCGAGCGCCGCGTCCATACATTTCGTGAACGTGCGTGGCGCTGAAGGAAAGGCCGAACGGGAGAACGGCGTATTGATAAACCTGGCCCTCGAAGGCGAAGCGTAAAAACTGCCTGTGACGAGGGTGTATTTGAATCTGAAAATAAGCGTCTTTCAGATCTAGGGAGATGAACCAATCCCCCTGGCGTACATGTGCGAGGAGTTTCCTGACCGTCAGCATTCTGAATGATCTCGTCATGAGAGCTTTGTTCAGAAATCTGAGGTCTAGAATCGGCCTGAGGCCGCCGTCTTTCTTGGGGACCAGAAAATAACGGCCGTAAAACCCCGGCTCGGTTATGGGTGGAGGGACTCTCTCATCGCGCCTTTTGTTAACAGTTTCGATATTTCTGTGCGGAGCGTGCTCGCGGCAGCTGGGCTGACCACAGAAAGGGGCCGGGCGCGGGAACGCGCGGGCGCGGCGAAACTGTAACTGGTAGCCGTCTTTTATAATGCTTAGTACCCACGGGGATATGCCGGGAATGGCTTCCCACGCTTTGAAGCATAATGCTAGAGGCTGAATGGCCGTGCTGTCCCGGTTGCTGCATGGAACGGGCTGGACACTGTGTGTGTGCTCGTGTAAACTGTGTGTGGCAACGGGATTTGCACTCAGAGAGGAGCTTATGGGCCGTGATACAGAGCGAGCAGAGGGGGGACACGCGCTGCTTGAGGGCGTGCTTATGCTTTCTGCTACCCGAGCGGACGGAGGCCGCTGAGTGGGAGTGAGCTCTGTGGGGGGCACGGGAGAAAGTGTGAGTGAACACGTGCTTGTGGTCACATTTTTTACACTTGAGGCTTTTATGCTCTTTTTGTGAACTCTCTGGGTAGCCGCTGAAAACGGCTGTTTGTCGCTCGCAAGCGGGTCGAGTCACCGGCTTGTTCTCGGCGAGATTCGCTGCTGCAGTCGGCGAAGGTTCGGGGACTAACAGAGGGTGAAACTTTGACGGCGGTCCGGCCGCGGCGGAGAGAGCCGTCTTTTCCCCAGAAGTGCTAGGCGGACTTCTGCTGATCAGGCTTCAGCGTGACCTTGGGGCGGGGCGCTTGGGGAGCCTGTCTGCGTCCGGCTGTCGGAGCGAGAGCGAGGGCGAGGGCGGCCGCTCTGCCTGTGCTGGGGATGGGCCTGAGCTTGCTGCGGCGGCGTTGTTGAGGCGTTCTGGCAGGGGGCTCACGAGAGCGGCCTGCAGAAGTGTTACCGCGGCGAGGCAGGAACAAATTCATGGCCTGGGTGGCTTTCTGGACCTCAGAAAAGCGTTTGACGATGCCCGTGACGGCAGATCCGAAGAGGCCAGAGGGTGAGACGGGCGCGTTGAGGAAGACGGAGCGCTCAGCTTCGCTCATGTCCGTGAGCGTGAGCCACAAGTGTCTCTCGGCGACACAGAGGATGGCCATGCATCTTCCCAGCGCTTGAGCGGCAGCTTTGGTGGCGCGAAGGGAGAGGTCCGTAGCGCATCTTAAGTCGTTGAGCGCACGGCCGTCGATTCTCTCTCATTCTGCGCTATGTCACTCAACAGGTCGGATTGCAGCACCTGGAGAACCGACATGGAGTGCAGCGCTGCAGCGGCCTGGCCAGCGGCTGCATAGGCGCGGGTGTGGAAGGTAGAGGACGCTCTGCAAGCTTTAGAAGGAAGCTTAGGGGAGGATCGCCATCCAGCGGAGGGCGAGCACAAGTGAGCGGCGACCAGATCTTCGACGGGCGGCATCGCTGTATAGCCCTTCTCGGTGGCTCCGTCCACCGAGCGCAGCGAGGCGGAGACATCAGAGCGGGTCCTAGCGAGAGAGGAGCTTTCCACGATCTAGTGAGCTCGGCGTGGAGCTCAGGCAGGAAAGGAGCGGACCGGGTGCCAGCGGGGGCGGGCGCCGGTGCAGGTACTTTCCATCCATCCGGTTCCGGTGGTAACTCGGGTGGTGGTGACCAGTCGAGGCCCAGACGCTCGACGGCAAGAGTCAGGAGGCGCATTAGGTCCTCTTCGATGCCGGAGCGGGTCCCCGCGGAGCATGACGCCGAAGAGCCCAGTGAAGACCATTCGTCGCTGTTAGAAGCGTGCAACGAAGGCGACTCTTTCTCTTCCTCAGAGTCGAGGGACGCTGCAGAGCGGCCACTCGGCGGCAATGGGGGGTCCAGCTCGGGTGGAGAGAGAGAGCGGTCGGGGGGCGGCGGCTGCGGCCCAGACGCAGCCATCGCAGGTTCCGGCGGCCTCTGAGAGCGGCGCTTCTTCTTCGCGGAGAAGTCAGAGGCGGCGCGGCTTGGCGGATTTAACGGTGAGGAGTCTTGCCCGCAGGGAAGACATTGTCAGCGCCTCGCAGAGAGAGCATCCTCCATCGGCGAGGGCGAGTCCGCATGTTCAAGCCCGAGACAGAGAGGGCAGATGAGGTGGCGGTCTCCGTCTTCGAGCGGTGCGCTGCATGAGCCGCAGGAAATGCGAGACATCTTTAAAAAGACGCTCACGCTCTTTTGTGATGGAGCAAGTGGAAGTCGTCGGACGGCGCTAGCTCGCTGAGGCGGCTGAAGGTGGCAGAGGCCGGCTTCTTCAGGCTTCTTGCTTGCTAGAAGGTGCCTTGTCACGACGACGGCTTCAGTCTTGCAACGGCAGGCGATTAGATCGCTGAATCAAAATGAATCGTTGTTCCAAACCGCGGAGAGTGCTTATATACACTCAAGCCACGCCCCTTTCGGCGGGCTCTGACGTAATAAGCGAGCGTCGTCCGCTCATTGGGCGCGGGTTCAGCGCCGTTCTCCGATTCGGTTCTGAGCACTTCCCAGAAACGAACCAATGAGCCTGCTAGTTAGCCCGCTCTAGGTCCTGCACCTGAGAAGTGCGTTGACAATGTTTACAAATTATAAAAATTTTTGGCTTCAATTGTTCGGCAAAGAAGAATCTTTCCCGTAGCGTAAGCTAGCTTACGCAATACGAGAGAACCTCTCGTAAGAGAACTACCGGTATACGAGCATGCAAAGCATCGTTACGTTGTAAATTACACCGAAATAAAAGCAATGCAGGTATGATTTTCATTTTATTCACCAGAAGCAGTTTCCATGTTTCATGAACAGTTCTTGTTAGTATTGTGTATTCACCATGGTAACTGTCGTGTCTATATTAACCCCTTAATGCCCATATTTTTCTTTGTGTTATTTTTTTATATTTTTTAAATGACTGTAATGGCTCATACCAACGTTGTATTAACAAAATAAATAAATAAATAAAAATAAATAAATCACAATTACAATCCAAGGGAATAATCTGCAAATAAGATTTTTGTCATAATCATGCAGCCCTAAGGTGAAGAAACCTGTTTATTATTTATTCATCTGATTTTGCAAATGTTCATGTTTCAATAAAACTACTTGTGACATGTCATATTTGGCTTTGACTGAACATTTGCTCTCACTTTGCAGAAAAAATATCAGGATATTTTTTGTATATTGAAATTCAAAATTCACCTAAATATGGATATGACTTTTGGTCCATATCACCCAGCCCTAGTTGAGATGAAAACTCTTGTTCATTACATTTTACTTCATAATTGCAAGCATATGTGTTGTATTCATTGTTGCAAAACTTGTTCTGTAGTTTGTTTATCATGATCAAAACCATTGATCTGAAGCTCAATGCTGATGCTGTCATGTAAATAGTTATCTTATCAGCAATAAATATAACAATTTCTGATCAACCCATATCAATTGCATGCTTAAAATAACATACCGGTTAAAGCCCGGCCCATTTCAAGACTACCCGACCCACTTCCGGGTTTAGGCCCTGCCCAGTCCAAGTACAGATACAGATACAGATACTTCATATGGTTAACAGATACAGATACAGATACAGATAATGCTGTACTCGTCTATTCTAATATCTGTGCCTCTCTGCTCTTCATTGAATCTGAATCTGACCACCAAAACTTTAAGATTAAACAAGACGGTTCATTTATATTATTATAAACTTTGGAGAATATGTAAAAGCGCGGTTTGGTGGAAGCTCTGCTCTGGTTGCCATAGAAACATGACTCCCGCGGCTCCTGCAACGAAAGACAAAATTAACAAAACAAATTTGCTGATGTTCTGGAATTTGGGCACCAAAACTGGGTGGAAATTCACCACACTTTCATACTCAAAATAAATCAAATTAAACAGAGCAAAACAAAAGAGATAAAGCAAAAACACTGAAAACAAATCTAATGAAACAAACCAAATACAACTAACAAAAAATAATTTAAACAAACAATACAGCAAGCAAAACAAACAAAGAGACTGTCACATTAATGCTGGAGAGCAGGTGTCACACAAACACATAAACACAAGCACACGTGCTAATGCAGCGAAACCAGGGTCGACAAAGCAGCAGCAATAGTGTTGCCCCACAGGCCTCACTGAATGTATGGTATCCGAGAGCACCTGAATAGAGACTATTCCTCCTTTACTTCATAGCGGTTGTAAGTCCAAATAAAGTGTTACATTAGAATCCCCTTTACACGCTGCTCAATTACCCAAGAGCATTGGGATGATTTAAACGAACTCTGTACGTCCCACCACAGAAGCAATACATTACCGGGGTCTCACCAGGACAAACATTAGTCCCTTGGAAAATCCATACAGGTGTTAAAAGACAGCCTACATATTAAAACAAGCTTTATGAATGTTTTCATATATGTCATTTATATTATTATTCTTATATACTGTGTTTACTCTTATCCGTATTGGTTCATTAACCCTCTCGGGTCGACCATATCGCCAGCGATATAAGCACACTTTTTTCCTTATCAGTGCAAAAAAGACTCAAATTACTCTGTTGATTTTGATCTTACATATAAGTGTTATACATCATTCGATCCTGTGAAGTGTGTATTTTTTTTGTGGAATCTCACAATAAAAACAAAGTGTTGTGTTTTTCGCCAAATAAACAATAATAAACATGATGCGCGTTCTGCGTTCTCTCTTTCAGTGAAGTCCATTCTAAAACGCGTCCGAAAAATACACTGTTAGTCACTCAATACTTGTCACAGAGACACGAGACATATGTCTTTTTAAAGCTTGTGTTCTCTTCTTTTAAATGAAGTAATTTATTAAAAAAATAAATATTTCCAGTTTATGTAATCCGTTTGAAACCAAGGAGAGGCACAGTTTTTTCGTTCTCAGTTCATTATCTTTAATTAGCTGAGACCGCCACGCCCCCAGCGCTTTTCACATGGTAAAATGGGGGATCTAATGTTATGCAAAGCATACGCCCACCGATCAGTGGCATAGAAACATAAGTTTCTTTATCAGATTCACTGATAGTTCATCGCGTTTTGAGGATGGCACGCTACTCCGCCGAAGAGGTCCTTCAGATGATTCTGGACAGCGAGGAAGAATTCACCTTTTCCTCTGAGGAAGATTCCTGCAACTCGGGACGACGAACGGCTGCATTTTGAAGAACGCGTTGACCCGCCGAGGATTTCATTTCGGAGTAAGTTGTTATAATTCATTTTCTGATCATATAGAGCTCATATGAATTTTCCGACTATATTTTGAAAAGATTGCCTCACATCATACGGGCATAGTACAGCCTACGCTCGTGTCCTATGTTTTGAATATGATATAGCCTGTTACTCTCTAAACAAATTTGTATATTAGGCTATTATATTATCAAATACTATGCGTTATGTATTTTGTTAACAACTACATGTTTAGGTTATATAGCGTACTGATTAAATATGTTTCAGCCTCCGGTAAAATATGTGATCTCTAGCCTACTGTCTAAATACAACACATTTTTTATATATAAATGTTCATGTATATGTAATGTAGGCCTATTAGTTTGCTAATAACTGCTTATGTTAATGTGTTTGAGAGAAATATATTTCAGGCTCCGGTAATTAGGTCTAAATATAATATATCTAGGCCTATTTATATAATTAAATGTTCAGCTTTGGTTACCCTAGACACTATATCATGCGTAAATAACTTATGCCTGCCTTATGCACAGATGTTTGTGAATAGCTACATGTGTAAATGTTTGAAATGCGTTCGCAAATGGTCCATCCACACTAAATGCGTGCAATCGGGCCATCAACAGATAGCCTACTCGCGGTGACGTGACGCATCGGCCCATCAATATTTCTCCGTCCCATATGGCCCAGCAACAGATATATAAATGTTCGGTTAGCCTATGACACTATCATGGCCTTGTGAATACATGTGTAAATGTTTGAAATGTAGTGATGTGTCATTCACGAACTATCCGTTCATTGGGTATTTCATGTATATGGCCCATCAATAGATATTTCTCCGTCCATGGACCATCAACAGACATACATTGTGCATCCATACCCATTAATTGTCCATCAGTTTACTTTGGTTAATGTATGCTAACAGTTTTTTTTTATTTTTCATTCAGGAATGTGTCTGCATCATGTTCTCCTTCGCCAGCAGCTCGCAGAGGGACACGCAGGTGTCGTTCACATCTCAGTGCGATCGAGAATCATACTGGGTAAGTTTATAGATGTAATATTTTACAGATGAAATGTAGCCTATTTGTGTTTACAGCATCATAATGTAAAAGTTCCTATTCTTGAGTGAAACTACAAAAAAATCTTTTTTTTAATCCATACCCATTATTTTTCCATCAGTTTACTTTGGATAATGCTAACAGTTTATTTTATTTTAATTTCTCAGGAATGTGTCTGCATCCTGTTCTCCTTCGCCAGCACCACGCAGAGGGACACGCAGGTGTAGAGCCGACGCAGGTGTAAAGAGACGACTCAACGCCGGCGATATGTCATTTAATATTTATATATAAACAATATGATGTAAGCCAGAGGTGAACTGACCCCCGACTGAGCCTGGGTTCTCCCAAGGTTTTTTTTCTCCATCCAATCTGATGGAGTTTTGGTTCCTTGCCACTGTTGCCTTGCTTTTGGCTTGCTAGTTGGGGTTAGTTAGTTAGTTAATATTATTATTTATTTATTTTTTTAACAATGTTATTGATCTGTGTTGTACTATAAGTTATCACTGTGAAGCTGCTTTGATACAATCTGTATTGTGAAAAGCGCTATATAAATAAATGTGACTTGACTTGACTGTACTATGTTTATGTATGTAGCACTCTGGTCTTGTGAGGCACAATATTTAGTTCCTCCACATGGAGGAATTACAATAAAACAGAAAACATAATCTTTGAATCACCTCTCTTTCTTAGTTCAGGCTGCCTTCACAGCAGCTTGATGGGCCATTAGCCGCTGGGGGAGTGTCTTTTGTCTCCCCTGGTGTAAATCTCATTTAATATTCATGGCCATTAACACTCCCACGCATACAGCAGTGCTGACACAAAAACTGACTTGCAATATTTAAATTGTTATATTGTGGTTTGTGAAAGTGTGGTCAGAATAATTTTCACATCATTTTGTAGTAAAAATTCTAGCCTACAAGAATGGTAAGTCAAAAGTCTTGTGAACAGCTGTTCAGTATTTGTTAAATGGCCTTATTGCAGTGACCATTTTTTTCCTAAAACTAACTTACCACGCATAATATTTTTTTCTATAAAATGCAAACATGTACATCCATTTTGCTCATGTATTATTGTAGCAGTGTTTGTGCTGAATATAGCATAATTATATGTTGGCCAATGGTATGTTGTAAGTAGCTGAAATAAGCAAAAATGTTAGGGCATGTCAAAACTTCTCAAGGGCCCCAAACAGACCTCAGACCCCAGGGGGTTAAACACGCCCGTCACCAGAACACATCTTTGTCTTTATTTGGCTCAGAAATATTTTCATTGCCGAAATTGTATTTTTAATGCACACATTCATGTTAAATATATACACTCCTATATACACAGTCAGAAACTGTTCACGTCCCATCTGCCCTGTCAGAGACTGTTCACGTTCCGTCTGCCAAGTCAGAGACTGTTCACGTTCCATCTGCCCAGTCAGAGACTCTTCACGTCCGTCTGCCCAGTCAGAGACTCTTCACGTTCCGTCTTCCCAGTCAGAGACTGTTCACATCCCGCCTTCCCAGTCAGAGACTGTTCATGTCCCGTCTGCCCAGTCAGAAACTGTTCACGTCCCATCTGCCCAGTCAGAGACTGTTCACGTCCCGTCTGCCCAGTCAGAGACTGTTCGTGTCCCGTCTGCCCAGTCAGAAACTGTTCACATCCCATCTGCCCAGTCAGAGACTGTTCACATTCCGCTGCCCAGTCAGAGACTGTTCACGTTCTGTCTGCCCAGTCAGAGAATGGTCACGTCAAGTCCACCCAGCCAGAGACTGTAGCGGAGCGTCTGGCTCGGATCCTGGACATGCCTGTGTCTGCTGTTCCAGAGCTGGAGCCAATGTCTGTTCCAGAGACGAGACAGTGCCTGTTCCAGAGCCAGAGCCCGTGTTTGTTTCTGTGTTTGTGTCTGTCCTTGTGACCATTACTGTTCTAGTGGCTGTTTCTGAGCCGGTGCCTGCTGTTCCAGAGCCAGAGGCAGAGCCAGTGCCTGCTGTTCCAGAGCCGGAGGCAGAGCCAGTGCCTGTTCCAGAGCCGGAGGCAGAGCCAGTGCCTGTTCCAGAGCCGGAGACAGAACCAGTGCCTGTTCCAGAGCTGCAGCCAATGTCTGTTCCTGAGCCAGAGCCAGTGTTTGTTTCTGTGTTTGTTCTTCTGGCTGTTACAGTATTGGTGTCTTTTTTCAGAGCCGGTGTCTGTTCCCTGGCCGCCCGCGAGGGTCTTCACCACCCTGGACGCCCGAGGGGTCTTCATCGCCCTGCACGCCCGATGGACTCTCTGTTTCGCCCTGGATGCCCGATGGACTCTCTGTTTCACCATGGACGCCTCGGTTAAGCCCTCACCCCTTGTTCCTGTCTCACATCATGGACCTGGCCCACCATCCCTCCCCCTGATCCTCCACCGTTCCACCTCCATCCTGAATTCTTGTGTTGTGTTGTAGTTGTGTTGTAGTTACTACGAGTTTGGATTGCCCTTTAATTAAATACTACTGCTACTGGATTTTCTGTCCCCTGTGTGTGTTCGTGACATATTCATACTATATAGAAATGGAAGCTTTAGCGTTAAGTTCTGCCAGGAAAACTCAATTGTTGTGTCACTAATTACCTTCACATCTATCCAATCATGTCTGAATACTTGCGGTATAAAAGACCGGT
Source organism: Hybognathus amarus (assembly GCA_030378365.1). Lineage (NCBI taxonomy): Eukaryota > Metazoa > Chordata > Actinopteri > Cypriniformes > Leuciscidae > Hybognathus > Hybognathus amarus. The sequence continues at coordinate 238,188 of JAQIUQ010000035.1, read as the reverse complement.
ACTTACACATGTTTGAGTTCGCAGATGCTGACGCTTCCAACTGACCTCATTTCTCCCGACCACCTCCAAGATGGTTCCTTCCCTTCCAACCTCCCCACCACCACCAGGATGGTCCCTTCCTATACTTCCCAGGGGGTCGGCTGCACCCCTGCCTTCGTCTTCAGGCAGGAAATGCAGAGTCCGGAGCCTCGGATTGCGAGCTATGGACGGGGCCTATGCAGAGAAGAACTTTATTGCTTGCTGGCAAGGCTATCAATAAATTTATTTATTGTTACAGTATTTATTCTCCTGAGTCTTTCTGGTACGTAGAACATACTTTTTTTTTAAAGGTTGGGAAGTTTCAAACAAAATGTAGTACCTGATACAATATGTGGTTTCAGACTGTTGGCAGTTTCAATTATCAAAACAACAATTCTGTTGGTTTGATAATTGTATTCATTTTACATGTGGCTCAAGTGTCTAAGTAGTTTCTGGGGTTACTGTATAAATACACATGTCTGAATTCCACAAGTTATGAAATGTTCATACAGTCCTATGCAATGGCCAAATGTTACACTGTGACATCTAACCCAAGGCTTACTTAAAGCCGGTGGGAAATCATCTTTCTCAAAACCTCATATTCTCTGGTATTAATGTAAGCTATGGCCACAGTTTGCACAAGAGGAAAACAGTTTCGATTTAAGGATAATAGGCCTTTAACCCCTGACTTTCATGAATTCTCTTTACAATACCATACCTGTCAGTAAGAGAATAACAGTAGTCAATATCAGAGAGCTTTAAAGTAATTACTATTTTTCAATTTTTTCATACAAACAAAAGTATCAAGCCTCATAAAAGCTCTTCTTTGTTTTGTCCCATTATTTTGATCAATTTCAAATCAGTTCAGAATTGCATTTACTGGAGTCAGTTCAGTTACTGGCAACAATGAGGAGCATTAAAAGCAATCTGATTTTCTTTAAAAAAGGCACTGTGGCAAGCAGGTCAAGGTTGAGGGCCGCGTGAATGGTGTGAGGCCGGTGGTGTGATTGATAATGTGAATCACCTGCTCATATTTTCACTTGACAGAAAAGCTTTTGAAAAGGCTAATTGTGACATTTGGACAGATCTTGTAAATATGTTGGTCCAGCCTGAAATAATGAAGCCAAGGTGAAATGGCAGCTCCACAATTCAACCCCTGTGCCCATGGTTTCACTAGTAACAGCAGGAAATGGTTTTACATGTTTTTGATTCATACATCATCATTAGTGAGGGAATTACAGTACCCAAATGGGTTTACACTTCTGTTTTATTATTTAGAGACCCGGATCTATATCTAATATATCTGATCTCACTATCCCTATAGTATGTCTAAAATGCTCTTGATATTCCAATAACAATTACAAAAGAATGAAATAAAGCCTATTTCGTTAACTGTTGGAACTTGGAAGGCTTCAATTTGAGCAGATTCAACGTTCTTAGAACTTGACACGTTCTGGCAAGGTTGTCTCAAAGTTATGGACAATTATTAATAGAGAATTAATTTATCTATTTAAATATTTAAATTTTAAATATTTTTAAAAGTTATCTGGTTTTTAATATTTTCAAAATGTTAGCACAAAACATTTATTCATTGTTTATAGAGCTTTTTTTCTGAAATGTTTTAGATGCATGTTTGTCTAAGTTTTTTTAGTTACCATTTGTTTCAAAACAGTCAGAGAACATTAAAAAGTAAAGTTCCCTAATGTTTGCAAAATATTTAAATATATAATTATATATATTTTTTACAAAATCTTGACATCTTGAATGTTTAGAGAACATTCAGAAATAACATATTCTTAACTTAATGAGAACACTAGCAAAAAGTACTTATGACATCTTTTTACACTGCAAAAAAAAAGAAAAAAAAAACCTTCCTAAAAAAAGTATTCCTACTTAGTATTTTTGTTTTGTTTCTTAAATGTACAATGTGTACGATTTTTTAACCAAAGTAACCATGGCAACAGACGTGGACTACTGTGTAATGTCTAGCGGCATGCTGTTGTTGTTTCGTTCAAACATTATGGACCATGGTAAGTAGATTTGGGTTTTGGGACATGAGGGTGAGTATCGTTACTGACAATTTTCATTGTTTTGGGGTGAACTAACCCTTTAATAAACCACAGTTAAATGATAATATGATAATATATGAAATAGATAGAAAGTTCTGAAATAGTTTGTGATTCAGTTTAATTCATTTACATAGTTCGCTCACGCACTAAATTGTTTGCAGTGGTTTTTCACACCGTAACAACAAACTTTATAAGACAGGATAGTGTGATATACAGTTTGAAACAATACTCATAAATGGTTTCTATCTTGCATGTGTCAAGCGATGAAACTGTTCTTTATTTGGCTGTGCAGCTTGTGAACGAGCAATACAGATAAAGACAATTTATTTTCAGATGTCCAAAACAGTATTAAAGAGTATCAAAATATGGGTAAGCTACACTTTTGATGGGGGTCCCAGTCCTGATGAAAGGCCAAAACGTGCAAACCGCCTCCTCACATTCAGTTCTTATCCTATTCTGGTATGAAACACATTCTTCTCAATCTAATAAATTCCCAATAGCTAGATTAAGTAAAATACTAGAAAGTAGATTAAGTAGAATACTACATAGTTTGTTTATGCTCATTCATGCAGATGTTAATCTAACACTGAGGATCTATCTGTGTTACCAGCGGTTACTGTGCAAATATAGCAGTTGGTAACTGGTTATTGTGCAAAAAACTACTGTACATTTTAAGAAGAGACAGCAGACATGGAGATATACCTCCCTGAAATGAATTCTTGCAGGTTGGGATGTCTGAGAAAGTGTTGGTAGTGATGGGATTATTGTTATTGTGGTTTGGGTAAATACAGTAGTTTACTTTACCCAAACTTGCATTTGTGGTTCCTGATGTTGGACAGTCTTCACATCTTCTCATTTTCTGCACAGCCAGCCAGTATCACACCAAGTTTTATGCTGCGTTCATGTGCTATGGTAATTATGGTAAATACCAAAAGCCGACGTGGAAAATGCACATGAACACCCCCTCATGTGGTATTTTCCACTGGGCAACTCGTAGAATATTTTGATGGACGAGTTGCCGAGATGAGAATAACCTTTGATCTTTTCAAAATGGCGGAGAGCACCGCAAGAGTCGTGAATGGTAAAAATATATACTGTTCATGATATAGAAAATATTATACAGCATATTATTTACCTTTTGAGTTTTGATAAATCATTTTCTTGCTGTTGCAGATGACTTAAGCAATCTAAAATAGTTTTAGCTAAATGACAGGTCTGGATCTCCATATTTTTACCACATTACGACAACAAAAGCACTTGAACGCAACACACTGGTAAATACCAGTTCACAAGTGGAAAATATCCTATTTTCCATTGCACGTGAACGCAGCATTATTCATACGGATGACAGAAAATTTCAAATGCCTATTGTGCCCTTTCATTGGCTTTGAGACTGAATTTGTAATAAGTGCTAGGTATATGTTCCTTTCATCCTCTTCTGCTGTGCATGCCACGTTTCCCTCTGATTTTTTCAGGTCATACAAAAGCTTTGCAGTAGAGGGAATCCGAAATACAGTTGGAGCACTTGCACAAAACTGTAGATAAGACCTTCAAATAAGTTATTGGATTACATTAATATTTTTCATTGATGACGCTCATATTCAAAGAGATTCAAACTAGGGATGGGTATTTTTCAAAAATATTTGCATTCGAATATTCGGGCTCATAAAAATTGAATATTCGAATATTTGTTTATTTAAATTATGTTTAACATAAAAGACGTTATTTATAGTTGGGTTTTTTTTTTACGTTTTTGTCACCATTTCTGGACAAGCTTACAATTAGCAATACACAACAAGCTTACAATATATGTTAAAATTTTCTTTTAGTTGAAAACCTTAAACAGTAGGCCTATGTGTAAACAAAAAATATAAAAAAGCATTATTAAAAGCATCCCACTAAACATTGGACGTCGGATAGACGTACAAATCATGTCTATATTGGGTCCGTCGGTCCATGACCAATTCAGGACATCTATTCAACGTCCAAACTAGGTCCACTATTTGGACGTCCAACCATGACCTAACTTGGACGTCATCTTAACGTTCAACATTTGACCTTTGAACTTGGTAATTTTTGGACGTCATTTGGACGTCTATGACAGTTGTAGAAAAGGTACATGATTTATTTGTTTTATTTACAAATAGCGCCTATCAACATGATTAATACATATGAATACAGATTATTTATAAACAAACACAATTTATTATCTGTATGATTTTATTTATTTATTTTTTTTTCATTTTGTTTTTCATTTTCCTGTTTTTCTTTAAAGACGTCATCTGGCATTACAAAACAACCCCTTCAGTGGACCAAAAATGGACGTCCAAAAATGACACGAAAAAGACGTCACACCGACGTCACGTTGCCGCAATGGGATGCTCAAACAGCGCAAGCGGAAAAAAAAGCCTAATAAAGCAAATTGCGTCAGATATCATACAGAATGTACACACGAGTCAGCAAATGATTGATTATCGTGTTTATATTGTTTCACGTTTATGTTGAGAAAAACAATAATATCTACATGCAGGGGCGCCGCCAACACTTTATGCTCGAGTGAGAAAAGACGCCGCGCTGACAGACGTTTCAGAGACTCAAAGAGAACGGTGTTTCTAACAGCACTTTGCATTTTCTCTCTTAAACCGGTCTCCCTTAACGAAACTTAAATGAAGTATGTCTCCAAATCATTTTGCTATTAGATAAGTTAACATCTTGGATCACACGGGGTCCAGCTGCACTCACCTGCCGTCATGATGCAGTGATGGACAGCTATCTTTCCTCACGCGACTGTTTGGATTTCATGTGATTTCTCATGGTGATGATATTATAAGATTCATTAAATCAGATTACTTAATTTGATCAAAAGTAATTCCGTCTCAGTAAGATCCTCGTGAGGCAGACGACAACATTATGTGATCAAATACAAGCAACTTGTTAACACACTCCACAGCGCCATCCAGTGCATTTAATTATAACTGCGAGTTAGGATTTATCATGGATTCACTGCATTTACGGCCAGCAAAGAAACTTATTAAAAATTCGAATAGTATTTTATTTTTCGAATAATAATTACATAACGAATATTCGAAAATTCGAATATTCGTGCACACCCCTAATTCAAACTGAAATTATTTTAGTGTAGTTTATATGAACCTGAAATATGGTTGTTATTTAAAATTTAAAACTGAATTTTGGATGTTTTTCTACAGGAACAAAATATTGCAATGGAATTCTAACAGATTTTTCCTTGCAATCCAGAAGTGATCTGAGATTCACCCCATGAGAGCCAGAACTATGTCTTTGCCACATTCATCCCTAGAAATAAAATGTGTGGAGCATAAGGTGTCTGAAAGGCAATGTGTGAATTACTTTCTGACTATAGTGTGGACTCCAGCTGTTTAATGGAGCAGTTCAGTTTAATTGTCTTGATATTGCATTGAGTGTTGCCAATGTGACTGCATACACATGCATGTAAACTGTAGGTATCAACACAAATGAGAATCAAAGTCTTGTGTCTCTGCAGGATGTTATTTTCACTGGAAACAAGCCAGTGTTACTTGTAGGGGATTTTGCGGTAACATTACAACTGCCAGCAGCCATATCACCCTCTAAGACTGGTCGCCCACTGAAGCTAAGCAAGGCTGAGCCTGGTCAGTTCCTGGTTTTCTGGGAAAATGTCTCAGGTTACGACTGTAAGCCGGATTTCAGCGGTATACAAGAGGTGATGATGGCTCGCTGGCCCTGCCTTTAGTCCTCAAACCTGTCTGGGCGTAGAACCCGGATCTCAGCCGTATACAGGTCTTGAATGGTGCTGAGTGCACCTTCGCCTCCCTGAACTTCCCCACCATCGCCTCTACGGAGGCCGAAGAGTTCAGACGACGAAACAGGCAAATCAAGGAGAAAGGCCTTCTCATTGTCCCCGATGTCGGCTAGGTTTAGCCACAGATGTCTCTCCATGGCCATCATCGTTGCCATCGACTGTATTGATCGCAGTAGCGGTTTGCTTGGTGGCCCAAAGACCAAGATCTGTGGTACGGCACAGCTCAGCCACCGCGTCAGGGGACATTGTCGACATCTCCCAGCAGGTCAGCCTGGTATGCCTGCAGCACTGCCATGGTGTTCAGGGCAGCACTGGCCTGACCTGCTGCCGTGTATACTCTGCCATTCGAATGCGCCGTGGTTTTCAGGGGTTTGAATGACAGGGTTGGAGCTCTCAGTGTCGACGCCCGCCCAGACACGAGAGAGTTTGCAAATGTCTCGGCATCAACACATGCCGATGCTCTTCGATCCCCTCAACATCAGTGAAACTAGCCCGCTGATGTCGGTGGATATGAGCGGAGTATGGGTCTTCTTCTTCCATGCCCTCTTGACCTCAATATGAAGTGTGTGGCACCCGGCGTCAAGAACCTTGGGCACGGGTCGACACACTTCCGAAAGCAATTGGCCTTCACTGTATGTTTAATATTTTTATTTCTCTTACATTTCTTGTGGCATTTTACAAACAGACAGTCCCTGGAGACGAAAAGATGGTTTATCATGTTTTGCCAGGCGCCCTTATATACTAGCAGGTCGCCCATTAGTCATTCACATTAATGATTCACAGGCTGTCGCCATCGTCAATGTAATTGCCTTGATTTGATTGTGACTTCAGACACCTGTCACGCCTGAGGGTGTACAGTACATATGAAAAGTGCTATATAAATGCCTCATTCATTCATTCATTACATGCACATTTCATAAAAACTGCGTAGTGTAGTGCTAAATATGCAACAGGAAGGCTTCAGAACATTTACATCCATGCATTTTGCAGATGTTGTTATCTAGGGAAACTTACAGCACATTCAAGATATAAATTTTAATCATGCATTCCCAAAGAATCAAACTCACAATCTTGGCATCACTAATGCTGTGCTCTACTGTTTGGTCTATGGGAGCAATCCCATTTAATGTCTCCATAGAGAGATGATTTAACCATGCATGTAAACCTGTATGCTAGTCCTATCATAAGCTCAAAGTTTTTTTTTTTTTTTAATATGCTTCTGTAGAAGCAACATACTTAAAACTATTTTATTATACATACAGTATATTTGATTGATTTTATAGAAATCACATTTGATTTATTTATTCTTGATTCATTGGATGTTTAATAGATAAATTCCTAGTGCATTCCTAATTATCTTTTTTTTCCACATACATTGTTGCTTCATTTCAAAGTTTGTAATCATGTGATTCATCACAGCTTTTTTATGGAAAACTTTTGTAGAAATCCCTATTGAGAAATAAAAGGTAAAAACACTTCCATAACCAAGAGCTCAAAAAAAAAAAAAAAAAAAAAAACCGGATGGTCACTGTGTAGTATGGCTATATTTCTAGCATTTTACAGTGTGCCCAAGCTTATCAGTCTTCCAACACAGTTGCAACTCACATGCATTAGCTCTGTTTCGCTTTAATGGCTTGACACAGAGGCACAAACAGGCTGTATGAGAAAATATGGCTCTTAGTAATAGGGTCATAACCGAGCACAGCTTTCCTTTTCTCTCTGCTCAAATTAGGCACACTGATAGCAGGTTAAAAAAGACAGGAGGAGAGCGAGAGCATCCCAGACGTCCCTCATGAAATAAAGCGCGCGTGTAATGAGGATGTTGCATTATACATCTCACAGGTTTGTCAATGTAAGCCGGCAGATAAGTTGGCGTTATCGCCATGCAGCAATAGCAACCTGTGTCAAGGTCTTTTTGAGAAGTCATTTATAACCAGGCAAACGCAGCCTCAGCCTGCAGTGTTTGCAAGTGGACCAGGTCATGAAACAGGATAGCCAGCCTGCTCGGTGTTCCCTGCTAATTTGGTTTTTACCCACAGGGGATGTGTGTGTGCCCCTGTAGTATTAATATTAGGATAAGAAACATTACAACTTTGTATTACAATCCTACAGACGGAGGGTATGATGCAAACTAATGCAATGATTTGTAAACCGAGCCTTTCTCTATTAGGGCACCAATTGGTTGGTTCAATACAGCACTGACAGATTGTTAAGATTATCTTTAAAGTGACTTAATTAAAGTGGGCCTGATAAAAACTCACAATATACTGACAAAAAAAAAAAGTTTTACCATAACGCATTAAATGACAAAGATGAATCTATTTCATCTTTAATCTAGATTTAATCAAGGGTGGATTATGGACCAGGCCAATGAGGCCTGTGCTCCAGGGCAACTAAGTGTCAGGCAAGTGAGGGCGGCTCCGTAACAGTTTATTTTTTTTATTGCCATTTCTTCAAGGAGATTTTGGAGAACCATTTTGGGTACCTCAAAAAAACGTTCTGTGAACAGATGTTTTTCTTAGTGTATAAAATAGCACTTTCTATGAAGACAATGCTTATAATAAAGTATAACTCCATTTATACTTATTTATAAGTATTCATATTTTATAAATACATTCATAAAGACTCATTACACTGCATTATAAGAATAGTTATAGTTACATTTATTTTATTTTTATAATTACGTATTTGCATTTGTGTTTTCAATGCACATGCTCATAATACTATTATACACTGCTTTATAAATTATCAAACATAAAATAGTTTCAGGGACACTTGTTTGCTGTACCAGTTAGTTATCAATTATGTATTTAATGGCTAATGTTTGTATTAGAGGTCATGATTGGTAATTATGATTTGTTAAGATCTATATCTCCTCAGCCATATGCATGGTATTGCTAATAGCAGTTTGAAAGTACACTTTAACAAATATCATTGCAGTTATGTAACATTGAAAAATACTTTTTTTTTCAACTGTTTGTATTCATGATTTTTGTGGGGTTTATTTTCATTATTTTATTACAGGAATTGTTGTTCATTAGTTACATTTACAAGTGAACAACTTGAAATGAATTGTGAGCATGTTTATGATTTCTTAACATTAGCTTAAAATGCATCCTAAGTTTTGACTTTTGACTTTACTTAAAGCCACCAATGATGCATTTATAGAGGCTAATAACTGTGTTATCACTTACAATAGGCATTAACACAACATGGTTAGTAACAGTATTTTCACTTATTTGATAATAATCTGCTTTACTAAAAAGTCCTTGCAACTATAATATAATAACATTATAGAAATGCAAGTTTCATCTTTATAAATAAACAACCCGATCACACTTAATGTGTCTTTATAGCACGCATGTGTATTGTCGTGTTATTTTTACGCTAAAGTGAGTTTTTACGTGCATATGATACGCATTGGTTGGTTAGGGTAGGTTTAGGTGTGGGGTGCATGTATTATACGTTTAAGAATTAGTGGTGTGGGGTGCGTGTGTATTACACGCAAATAAACTGCGTCTGCATATGCACATAAACACTAATTTTTGCGTATAAATTATACGACAATACACAATGCATGTTATAGAGACGCATTTACGTGAGAACAGGCTGCAACATTAATGTAACCATTATATGACTAATTAATACTTATAAATCACACATTGTGTACACAGCATGCACATTGAAAAAGCAAATGACATATAAGTAATTATAAAAAATAATATAAATGATATAATTGATTAAAAGATAATCAATTTTAAATTATACATTAATTAATTATTATAAATTAATTATCTTTTATAATTATACTAATTATAAAAGATATAATTGTTCTTATAATGCAGTATCGGTCTTAATGTTTACAAGTGTATTTATGAAATAGTAATGCTTACTTATAAGTAGAAATGGAGCTATAATTTATTATAAGCATGGGCTTCATAGAAAGTGTTACCAAATATTTGAATAATCTGAAGATATTTTTTTCACTATAAAGAAGAAGCATTGTGGAAAGTTTCCATGGATCCTAAAAGTTCTTCACAGAACCATAAATGCCAGTAAATAACCTTTACTTTTAGGACAGCTCTTAAAAGTACCTGTGAGTGTTGGTGCAGTCAGATCTAAGCAGACGGCAAATGTGTGTGACGCTAATGATGAAAAGTGTCACACACAACATTTAGTTTTATTCACAAAACACACAGGTTTGAAGGCTCATGAACTTCACCATTTTTAGCACAGCAATTTTATTTCAGCTCAGTGATTGGATGAAAATCAATAATAGGGCACTTCCTCTCATGAATAATTAAGACAATCTTAATAAAGTTGTATTATTGAGATACCAATATAGTTTGAATTAATATATTGAACTAGTTTTTTAATTCATTTATTAATTTGATTTTGTGTTTTTGTCATTTGTATTATTATTTTAAAACATTTCTTTATAGTTTGTATTCATTTTCATTTTATTTTAGTACATCAAGTTAAATTGAATGAAATTTTGAGGAGAAAGAATTGTTATATATGGTATGTTCATTTTTATATCTTTTTTTATATCTTTTTTTTTTGTTTGTTTTTTTGCATTGTTCTTATTATCTTGAGCATTGCATCACTTAGACCTTATTGTGTCAAGAACAGGCAGTCACTTAGGTTGGTGCTCTGGGGCCTCACAGAACCATAACTTGGTTTTAATTTGGACAAATGTGCATACAAAATATTAAGAATGTTTTGTTTGTGTGCTGACTTAATTGTGTTTGCTCAGCTAGTGGTGTTGTGCCCTCCACCAAACACTGCCACACTGCTAGTGCTACCTATAAAAACCTCACCTTTCTCATAAAAAAAGAGGAAGAGCAAATTAAGACTAAACCTCTTAAGGCATCATAAACAGGGATATCGTCCGGAATTGCAGTACACTTAAATATACAGTGATGTGAATAAGTTTGGACACCCATGCTAAAGTTGCCTAAAAAAAGGAATTAAAAAATATTCTTTTGGAAATTGATCTTAATTCCTTAATAAAGAAAAAATAAGAAAAATCCAAACTTTAAGGACACCAATTTTCTTTGTGTATGAATAATGTATCACAAATAAATAAATGTTCTTCCTTAAAATAGAGTGTGCATAAGTCAGGACACCCTTATGTTAAATTCCCATAGAGTCAGGCAGATTTTTTATTTTTAAAGGCCAGTTATTTTGTGTATCCGGGATAATATGCATCCTGATAAAGTTCCTTTGGCCTTTGGAATTAAAATAGACCCACATCATCACACACCCTTCACCATACCTAGAGATGGCATGGGATTGAGGTTGCCTGACCCTATGAGATTTTAACATAGGGGTGTCCACCCTGTATTTTAAGGAAGAACATTGTATTTCAACATTTGTTTATGATACATTATTCATTCAGAAAGAAAATTGGTGTCCTTAAAGGTTGGATTTTTCCTATTTTTTTTTAATTAAGGCATTAAGATTAATTTCCAAAAGATGATTTTTTATTCCTCTTTTTAGGCAACTTTAGCATGGGTGTCCAAACTTATTCACATCACTGTAAGTGAGCCGAAGAATAAAAAAACTGAAGGACTTTGAAAACAAGCTTGAAGGAGCACATAACTTATTTTATCTCTCTTTTCGGAATTTACTGTCATGTTTGGCTGCCAAAATTGCAGGCAGAATAACAATTGCAGGAGAGCAATTACTGTCAGCAAGGGAATAGATGCTTCGCCGATAAGTTTGGTTGTCACATTTAAAGTGACAGCTATTCAGCTTCTCCTGATAAGTGGCAAACGATATTGTCATCATTAAGTTTTAATGGATATGAGGTTATGCACTTCCAGCAACATGAACAAGAATAATGCTGAGAGGGGAAAAAACCCCAGCTTGCGCACAATACTGCCAAGTCCAAAATTGTTAAATGGACCCTGCGTGCCATAGCCTTGGCTGAATTTCATCAAAGATGTCCCTGTACAGTTTGTGAGTTGGCTTCACTTAAATTACGGCCAGACATGCATTTTTAATAACGACAGTTTGCGTTCTCTATACTCTTCATTATTCTTTCATATCAAAGTACCAGAGAACTGAGAAAAACCGAGTTAGCATGTTTTTTCTGAGTGCTGAGAGAGAACAGGGCTGAAGTTAGTTCTCTGTGATGTATAAAAATTGCATGTTGTAGAGTTCAGGCTGGTTTGTAATCGTTATAGTTTATCTCAACTGAGCTTAGCTTGTTCCTTGCCTTGTCTAGTGACAAGTGCCACAGCTCAAATCATTCTCAACACCCTCCTTCAATAGATAAGATGAACCGTTTCGAAGCATACAGTCTCATAATGCCTCAGGCACACTTCATTTCCATGTTTTTCCATCTGGAAACCTGCCTCTCCCTGCCCTCATGTATATGAAAATTTGAATTTACAAGGCAAATGACACAGACAGAAAAAGCAAGGCATCCATCTTGAAGTTTATGACATTATAAACTTCCAATTAGATTCCAGTTGAATGATGCACATACACTTCATTCAGAATTTTTTTGTATCTGATTATCCCGTCATTAAATGTCTTTAGTGAACTCTTTTATGGTTTGAAAAAACTTTTGCAATACAAATATTGATTGGCCTTTCCATGGTCCATGTTATGTTCAAAATAACATTCCTTACCAACCCTACAACTAGGGCTGCACGTTTTCAAGTTTTTTTCATTAACCTTTAACCAAGGCTCTTAGTGGTTAATACAACACATTCTCATCCCAAGACGTCATCTAACTGACGCTTTTGACCACACGTCAACTTCCAAGTTTTAGGGTACCCTTTAACGTCAGTTAGATGACGATCCTAGGGCGTCATCCAACTGACGCTTAACCTTTCAGCGTCAGTCAGATGACGCGGGTAGGTTTAGGTCTGGGGTAGATTTAGGATTAGATAGCATTATCTAACTGACGTTAAAGGGTACCCTAAAACGTCGGATGTTGACGTATGGTCAAAAGAGTTCATTGTTAACACCTTTAATAACATGTTGGACCTCATATGAAACAAAATTAATTTATAGAAATAAAACGGAGTGGTAAGGACAGAGCAGTTAAAGTAGGCACGTTTCCATCACCCTTCAAATTGAAATTGCCAATTGAAAATACACACAATGGAAACATGTCCATCTCGCAAAAACTCCGCAATTCAAAAAAGGAATATTTCACAAAACTGCAATGCGACATTTTGTGTGTTAATCATCATCATTATTGTAACATTTTATTAGGCTACATAGAAGACGCCTTTATCCAAAAAACGAACAAAGCACAAATAAACAATATTTTGCATATAAATGCATATCCAAGTGTTTGTGCGGAGTGTGAAGCACGCACTTGATGGCAGGGAGACGCCCATGCGAACACTTGCAGTTCTACCAGAAAGTCTCGGGAGAATAAATACTGTAACAATAAATACATTTATTGATAGCCCAGCAAGCAATAAAGTTCTTTGGCATAGGCCCCGTCCATAGCTCTGAAGATCGCAAATCTCTTAATTTAATGTTGTTTTTAGTACTATTATTACTTTTTATTAATATTCATATTCAGAAGTATTATGTATTTGTTTTATTACTTTTTGTATACATGTATACCTACATAATTGTTTGTAATCATTGTAGTTTTGTGAATTATAATGTTTTGAAGATGTGGGAGAGAGAGAGAGGGAGACTTTGTGATAAGTTAAACTGTATGAGAGAATGTCTGTTGGAGAGACTGAAAGTTTATGTAGTGTATAGTTTCCACCGGGATTGGATATACATTCCATTGTTAATGGGAACCACATGTTCTTGTGGTAATGTATGTGTTACTATGGTGATGTAGTTTTTTCTTGGTCAGTGGTATAAAAACTAAGCCCTTTGTCCGAAAAGTAGGAAGAGATGGCAATGATGCAGAATGGAGACCTCTGTGTCTCTTCCTCCTATGTCTTCAAAAATTATAAATAAATTTGAGAGATCTCTTGGCAAAATCACTGGTGTCTCTTTTCATATGGGGAAAACAAAGAATAATTTTTAAATCTACAGCTCGCAATCCGAGGGTCCGGACTCTGCATTTCCTGCCTGAAGACGAAAGCAAGGGCACAGCTGACCCCTGGGAGGTATAGGAAGGGACCATCCTGGTGGTGGTGGGGAGGTTGGAAGGGAAGGAACCATCTTGGAGGTGGTGGGGAGGATGGAGGTCAATGGAAGTGAGAACTGAAACAAAATAACCTTTGTAGACTAAAGCTTTAAATGTCCAATTTAAAATGAACAAATTCTGAATCGAAAGCTAATATCTTCTGACTATGTAATTATGTAATTATGCATTTCTCTCTAAAGGTGCATCCGGAGATGGAGACTTGTTTTTAGCCGAAACTGATTAAGAAAACAATAGTTTATTAATTAACAATTGAAATGCCCCTTTTTTAAATTCATAAAAGAAACAAGGAATAGCCTACTGGATAAAACCTCAAAGAAATTCCACTATCAAGACCTCGGAGCAGAAATGAGAAACACCCAGGAACTCTGTCTTTCCCTGCCATTAATGCTTGGATAACACACCACGTCTCCTTCCATAAATAATAATAATAGTGCGGTGGCTGTGATATAGCCTACCTACCAACTTCCGTTGCCATTATTTTTGGAATGACTTATCGCAAGAGGTAAAAAAAAACAGGTTATAGTCGGATAACATTGTAACGGTGGTCTGACCCGATAATGAATTCAAGTAACGAACCAACGATTGTTCAAATGAAAGTTAATGAGTTCGGGCGCCAGACAGGTGTAACCCTGTCAATATTTTTAGAACAATACCCCAGATAGCTTGAATGCCACCAGTTACAGACACGAAATCAACAACAACAACAAAATAATTAATCACATCGGACAGTTCAGAATCCATTTAGAAATGTCTGTATTTCACACCAGTAAGGAAAAAAAAAAAACAGCCACTTTAAATTGTCAGTCAAATTCTCTGTACAAAGAGACCACAGATTCTACAGTTCGTTCCTACAGGCACCGAATCAGATTTTATGAACAGAAAATCGAATATCAAAACACAATGTCCAGTTTGTTTTTGTAGAAAAAAAAAAAGAAACCCTCAAAAGCCAAAACAACCCGATCAAAAAAAAAAACAAACAACAATGTGGTATCTTCAGTAATATAGACACGGAATCATGGAATAACTATACTGGAACTTTATTATCTTTTATGCAGCAGAGCCTACATGTGACAGGCATACTTTCTCTTAGAGAAAAACTTCTCTTACTCTGCCCCGGAACCCCACATGATCCCGAAGGTCAACTGCACCTCTTGTGGTGTGGAGAGGAACTGCTGTTAACTACAACATAAATCTCAGGATACCACATCCCTCCCCCCTTAAGAGGAAACATATATTTACACATAACTTTTTTATTTTTTTTTTTACTCTTGTCTCCCAAACTACTCGCATGTATGGTAAGGGAAATTGAACATAACATTGTTAACACAGACATACACATCTAGTATTTCACATGTTTCTTTTTCTTTTTTTTTTACAATGAAAATAACTCCATGAACAGAGTTAAAGAGAAATGGAAAAACTAGGAAGGTGGGTAGACTGCCATCCTTCCAGTGAGTCCCAGAGCTCATTCTTGCTCTGACTTGAGGGATCTCACTACTATTTCACAAAGTCTTTCAAATAAGCAGGAGTCTGTCTTATGCGCTCGGAACGGCGCAGCCCAGGAAGTGAATCTACTCCTGCTTTTGTTTGTTCAACCACAGAGGAGTGTGCTTGATCTGTCTCACCAGCAGTCATTTTCTCTCTCTGCACTATGGTGACGGCAGAGTCTGCAGGCAAGGCCTCCAGTCCTGTCTCAGGAACCTGAAGAGTTATAGGCTCCTCCATCCTCTCATGTGTCAGCGTTTCATGGCGTTTTCTGATTTGATCAACATGGCGCCTAATGACTCTTCCATCTCCTGTGTGTACAGTATAAGACACAGGTCCGGTGTTCTCTTCAACGACAGCCGGTATCCAACAAGGACCATGACTGTAATTTCGGGTGTACACATCATCCCCAGGCGAAAACTCCTCCACTTACTGTGTGTGTCATGTCGTTCCTTCTGCTTGAGTTGTTTCTTCCGAATCTTTGACTTCACATCCGGCAGCAGAAGATCCAGTGTGGAGCGCAGCCTTCTGGACATGAGCATTTCCGCTGGTGACAATCCATGGGTCGTGGGTTTGCTGGGTGATTCTGTAATTAAACAAAAATCTAGCGACTCTGGTTTCCAAAGTGTCCCCCTTTATTTTCTTTATTCCTTGTTTGAGCGACTGTACAGCTCTTTCCGCTGAGACCGTTCGACGCTGGGTGGAATGGTGCAGATGTTATGTGCTGTATGCCGTTCTGTTTTAGGAATGCTTGAAAGTCTCGGCTTGTGAAGCAAGTTCCATTGTCTGATACCAAGGTTTGGGGCAGGCCATGTATGCTGAAGCAACTGTCTGAGCTTTTCAATGGTAACTTGACTGGTTGCTGTACTTGCTGGGTACACGTCAATCCATTTTGAGTGTGCATCTACAATGATTAGGAACATTTTCCCTAGAAAAGGACCAGCGTAATCCACATGCAGTCTGCTCCAGGGTGTCTCCGGCCACTCCCATGGATGTAGCGGTGCTCCTGCTGGAGAATTTCTGTTTTCCTGGCATGTATGGCAGGACTGCACTTCCTTTTCAATTTCGAAGTCCATCCCTGGCCACCATACGTATGAACGGGCTAGACCCTTCATTCTACATATTCCTGGGTGTGTGTGGTGTAGCTGTTTTAATATGGCTTTCCTACCTCTCTGTGGAACGACCACTCTTGCTCCCCAGAGCACACACCCATCTTTCACACTCAACTCCAGTTTCCTCTGACTGTAGGGTTTGTACAGTGCATCTACCTCCCTTGACCATCCTTTCAGGCACCAGCCTCGCACTTGAGAGAGTGTTTCATCCTTATCAGTCCACTGTCTAACCTGTTTTGTCGTGATTGGTGGGTCTTCCATGACCTCCATCATGAAGACCTGGTCAGACTTGTCCTCTTCCCCTGTTTGTGGCAAAGGTAACCTGCTCAGCGCATCTCCATTTGCATGTCCTTGCCCAGGTTTGTATATGATTTTGTACTCATACGCTCTTAGGAGAGTTGCCCACCTCTGCACTCTTGGTGACCCCATCTGAGGTACTGTCTTTTTCTCATGAAAGAGTGAGATCAGTGGTTTGTGGTCAGTGCTGATTGTGAATGTTCGTCCGTAGATGTACTTATGAAATCTCTTAATCCCAAACATGATAGCTAACCCCTCCTTATCAAGCTGTGAGTAGCGCTTCTCTGCTGGTGTTAGCGTGCGCGACATGAAGCCCAAAGGTTTTTCACTACCGTCTTCCATGACATGTGACAGTACGACGCCTAGCCCGTATGGTGAGGAGCAGTAAATCTTTGTCCGCTGAATAGTGACACAGGACTTTAGCTGACTTCAGCAAGTGTTTTGAGTTCTGAAAAGCTTCTTCCTGCTCTTTGTTCCAGACCCACACAACATCCTTCCTTAACAGCTTATGTAACGGGGCTAAGCGTGTAGCTGAGACTAGGGAGGAACTTGTTATAGTAGTTCAAGAGACCTAAGTAGGCCTTTAGCTCAGTCACTGTGGTTGGTGGTGGTGCTTCCTCTATGGCCCTCACCTTGCTCTTCACTGGATGTAAGCCTTCAGCATTCACCACGTGCCCTAGGTATTCTACCTCATTTTGCTGGAACACACATTTGTTTCTGTGAAGTCACAGGCCAGCGTCTTTCAATCGACTAAGAACCTCCTCCAGCGTACTCAGGTGTTCAGCATCTCCCTGTCAGGATGATGTCGTCTAAGTACACAGCTACTCTTGGGAGGCCTTGTAACAGGTTTTCCATCGTTCGCTGGAAGAAGGCGGGAGCTGACGAGACTCCGAAAGGAAGCCAATTTTAGGTAAACAATCCTCGGTGTGTGTTTATTGTGAGGTACTTCTTTGAGGCATCATCCATTACAATCTGTTGATAGGCGTGGCTTAAATCGAGTTTGGTGAACTGTTTCCCTCCTGCCAGGGTATTGAACAGGTCTTCCACATGGGGAATAGGGTATTGCTCTAGTGAAGAGGCACTGTTAACGGTTAGCTTGTAATCTCTGCATATTCTGACCGACCCGTCTGGCTTAAGGAGAGGGACTATGGGCGCGGCCTATTCGGCGTATTTAACAGGAGCTATAATGTCCTCCTTCAGCAGCCGATCTATCTCCACTACTACTGTTGCCCTCATGGCATACGGAACTGAACGGGGTCGATAGAATTTAGGCTGTGCTTCAGTAGACACCCGAATGGTTGCTTTCATGCCTTTCAACATGCCTAACTCCTGCTTGAAAACATCCTCATTTCTCATGAGTACTTGCGGTAGGTAGGCTCTGTACCTCTGTTCGCACATTTTTTATTTCTTCCCACTTCAATTTTAGAGCCTCTAGCCATCCTCTTCCTAACAAGCTAGGTCCTGTACCTTCAACCACCACTAGGGGCAATGTCTTTACTTGCTTCTCATAGTTTACTTTCACTTTGGCCACCCCCACTACTTTGATTTTCTCCCCTGTATATGACTTAAGTACAAGTTTGGTTTGTCTTATTTGTGGTCGCTGTCCTTCATTCCACAACTCATTGAACTTCAGCTCATTCATTATGCTTACACTGCATCCTGTATCAATGTCAAAATGTACCGTCTTCTCATTCACTGCCATCGTCACTTCAAACGGTTTTATCCTCTGAATTGATGTCTCCGTTTCCATGCAGTTCAATGTGAACACTTCCTCCTCAGATCCATTACCATCCTGCTTTTCACACTCTACATTATATGATCGATGTGGACGTGAGCGCCGCTCTGCTCGGTATGTTTTCTCTGTTCTGCATGCTTTCTTCTCGTTGTAGCTGGCACTTTCTTTATTTCTATTACGGCAAGCCTTGGCTATGTGCCCAACTTTCCCGCAACAGTGACACTTTGCCTCTTTAAATTTACACGCAGCCGCGTTGTGTTGCTTCCCATGACATCGGTAGCATTCTTTATCTTTTTTTCTCCATTAACTCTCCTTTTTCAGCGCACCCTCTGTCCTCACACTGTTGCATGCTAACGGTGCTGTATGGAGATCTTGAACGTTTTTACTAGCGGCCTCCGCAGCTACTGCAATTTGGAACGCTCTCTCAAACGTCAAGTCTGTTTCGGATAGCAAGCGTCTTTGAATCCTGTCGTCATTAATACCGCATACTAGTCGGTCTCTCAACATCTGTTCCAGTGTTGCACCATAGTTACAATCATGTGCTAATCGTCTCAATTCAGCTACATACACACTGACGGTCTCTGTAGGCTGGCGGGAGCGCGAGTCAAATTTGTATCTCTGAACTATCTTGCTCGGTTTGGGGTTGAAGTGCTCTTTCATTAAAGTTTTCAACTGACCGTGAGTTTTCAGAGCTGGGTTTATCTGGACTCACCAGGTTCCTCATGAGCTTGTATGTGGCTGGTCCCACCACACTGATGAGCATAGCTCTCTGCTTATCTCCATTGTCGATTCCGTTAGCTTCAAAAAACTGTTCTAGTATCTCACAATACCCTTCCCACGTCTGCTCCTTCACGTCAAAAGCCGTCAGAGTGCCTATCATCGTAGCCATCTTTGCTTTTTCTCTCGTGAATCCTCCGGTCAAATGCTAGCACCTCTCTCTCCCGTCAGCTCACCTTCAGCATCCGTCTTCAAACTGACATATTTTTCATCCTTCCAGTATCCTCGTCGCCAATATGTGGTATCTTCAGTAATATGGACACGGAATCATGGAATAACTATACTGGAACTTTATTATCTTTTATGCAGCAGAGCCTACATGTGACAGGCATACTTTCTCTTAGAGAAAAACTTCTCTTACTCTGCCCTGGAACCCCACATGATCCTGAAGGTCAACTGCACCTCTTGTGGTGTGGAGAGGAACTGCTGTTAACTACAACATAAATCTCAGGATACCACATCACACAAACAAAACAAAAAAAACTTTTACTCACTAACTTAGTTTGTGGGAAACCGGAATAACCCGGATGTGGAAAATGCAGAGGTGAATTTGTTTGAGTGTTTTGGGAAAACCAGCCGCGAATCCAGCCACGCCGTAGCCTTTAGCAATGGTGAAGCTCTGTTGGATGGTAAAGGGAAACAACCCCGGGTCCAGACGGTCTTTAACACAGCTCGCTTGGGGTTCTTATACACGCTCCGTGCTGAAGACATCGGAGAGCGGTTTCTCTCCCGCATCCGCTCCAGCCGGGGCACAGCGTACCCACTACAATTTTGTCACCGCCTCCCAGGTAAGTGAAACAACACCTTACTTTCTCTTTAGTTTTCCACCGACCAACTACCAACATCTCCGTTAGTTCAGTTCACGTCGTTACTTTCAGTTTGGCGTTCCACTGTTTGTTGAGGCTTTCCGGTTCTCATGCCGCTCTCATCGCACTCTTCACAAAACTCACGTCTTTTCCAAACAACTTTCTCCTTCCTCTCTTCAGTGTAACTCCTCCTTTTATGCGATAACCTCATTTCCCTTTTCCCCAATTAGCAACGGAAATGGGCGGAGAGAGCCAGGATTATTATTATTATTATTTTGTTGTTGCTGTTGTTGTTGTGGTAAGGTTTTGGTTTCGCCACACTACTCCCCTTGAAAAAAACAACTCCAGGTTGTTTAAAGGGTAGCCTTATCAGAAACCAAGAAACTCCTCATCTTCGTCAGTGGATTCGTGGAACATTTCCAAAAGTTTTGATTTTCCTAGGTGGTTTAACTCAGCAGCGGTAGGAAAACATGGCTTCAAGTTACATACGTGAATGGTACGGACATCCCTCACCGGTGTCTTCTAGTGCCACACGATAATTCAGTGGTCCCAGCTGTTTTATTATTCTATAGGGACCTTTCCATTTGTTAGCAAGTTTTGCACTAAAATGGTGAAGTGCACTTGATTGTGGGAAATTTCTCACCCATACCCGGTCTTTTTCTTTGTACAAGACATCTCTTCAGGTCTTGTTGTAGCCAGAGGTGGGCACAAATACATCAAAAACTATTTTGTTACAAAATACAAATACTGGCTCATGAAATGTATTTAAATAAAATACAAAATACTGATGTGAAAAATGTATTTAAATAAAATACAAGTAATTAGTATTTTGAAAATACAAAAATACTCTCACAATAATTTATCAATAATAATAAATAATAATAATCACAATAGTCTTTTTTTATTACTCTAAGGTCAATAACACAAATAGTAGCAATAACACAAATATTATAAATGTGTAAATTCAAAATGGCAAAGTAGCAAAATAAAAAAGTTTGGGCATTTCAATAAATCTCTACAGGGCCTGAAATAGCACCCTCTGACATAACTGGCATGTATAGCTAAGTTCACATCAATGGTGTGGTAGTTTTATACAAAATCGATATTTCTCATATGTAATACATTTATATTATGTGAACGCTTGCTTATCATGGAGATTTCAGTGCAGTTGCGACAGACGCGCCGTTTCATAATAGGTAGGGCCTATGAAGGGTTAGGGCTAGGGTTAATGTTAGTGACGAGCGCAAAACCTCAACACCCACCCCGTTGGTGATTGGTAACTTGGAACACTGTTTATTTAGGTTTTAGTGGTTGGTGAACCCATTGTTTTGTGTGCAGATCTCAGAGTCTAGCTAGCCTACAGAGACACGTTTTTGCAACACATTCTCATCCCAAGGCGGCATATACAACGCTTTTGCCAAAACGTAGACATCCAACGCACATGGCACCCTTTAGCGTCAATATAACACGCACAGAGCATGGGTAGGTTAAGGTCTGGGGTATGGATAGGGTTAGACCACTAGGAGGCGCCTTCTGCCTATATATATCTGCGTCTCATATTGACTCTAAAGGGTGCCATGTGCGTTGGATGTATACGCTTTGGCAAAAGCTTCGTATATGATGCCTTGGGATGAGAACGGGCTGGGTTTTTAGACGGCATGCTTCTGGGAAGGGCAGCTAGCGGATCGCTAACAAAAATTACATGAATATGATAACTTATGTTTCTGCCTTTTTTGGGTCTGAAATCACAGCAAATATAGAATCAGAACTCTCTCTAGATAAGACTCTTGACAGGATACTCACAAGGCTTAACAAAGTAAGGTAACACGCAGGTAAGAATCACAATGAACCAACACAGGACAGCAAACACAAGGAAAGATATAGGGAGACACTAATGACAAGAACAGGTGAAGCTTACTGGACAATGACAAGACGAGGAAAACAAGGGGACAGGGTGCGTAACGAGACAACACAAGCACATGGCCCCAAAAAAGGCCATGTGCTTGCAAATGTAACAAGGTTATTTTAGTTGTTATTTTCACTCAAAATCCTCCTTTTTTTGTTGTTGTTGAATTTAAGTGTAATTTTGTTTCTTTTATATATTTGTGGAATATGTAATATTGCTTTCTGAGTTGAGATATATATGATTTCCACGATTTGTTGTACATTTGTTTAAAGTGCACTGTTGCTTTAAGAGTACATACTAGTTCTGGTGCGCGCTCCGCTCGGCTTGCTCAGTTCACTTCCTGCTGAGCCGAGAGGAGGTCGTCTCGTGGCTCGACGAGCCATTAAACGGTATTATTACTGATATTTGATATATTTTGCATCAAATTTGTTTCTTGGTTTGTTAAACATACTTTGCAATGTGGGATTAACGTTATACAAATGTATTTTTGTGACTGTTGAAGATAATATTAGCGTGGCTTATTTACTCTATTTCCCAACAGGTGCTAAGCTATTAGCTGATGAGAGCCACGAAATATATGTTTACAACAGCTCTTATTTGTGCAGGTATGTTATGTCATGTTGTGTATAACTTTTGTAATTTTATTTTTGACATGTTTGTGTTTTGTTAGCTTTCTACTAAGCAAGTTAACTCAGTGTGTTTGATATATAAAATGTTTTGCTCAGTTCACTTCCTGCTGAGCCGAGAGGAGGTCGCTCTCGTGGCTCTGACGAAGCCATTAAACGGTGCTAAGCTATTAGCTGATGAGAGCCACGAAATATATGTTTACAACAGCTCTTATTTGTGCAGAAAATAAAGATCGTGCCAAACAGCAAGAGGGTTGAAGCTTCTTTATTGAGTCCAACAAGTCAACACAACGCAGAGTGGGGTCCCAGCACGTGGGGCTCGTTACAATGGTGCCGTGACCTTTTAAGGATCCATCTGAAGATCGACGCCTGTTCGTTCGTCGGTGGAGGCTGCAGTTACTGGTCTTAGGTATTTTTTTCTCCAAGGACTGAGAAACTTTATTATATTGAAGCGAAGTGGACTGTTTTTTTCCCTCTCAAAGAATCTCAGCATCGAACTCGAATTGAGACTTTAAATTAATTAATTGCTGATTGATTATTGTCTTTAGCATATGCTGTTCTGAGAAAAGTTTTTATTTGTTTATTTCTCTAATGTTGAAGTTAATTGATTGATGCATTAGGAAAAACATGGCTGAGGGTGTCAGTAAATTTGAGGTGGACGACAAAGTGACATTTGACCAAAGTAGCCAACTTGGTAAGGGTAGGGGTCTTTTCAAAATACCTTCTGAATCTGAACCAAGGTCACCAGGGCCTACTAGCAGTGTATTTGATACACCAGTTCTGACTTCCACAAGATATGTTGATCGTGACATGGCAAATCCAATTGATCAAAACCCAGGCTTGGGTTCACTCATTAATGAAATAGCTGAAAAATTGGGTCAGTCCATCACTGCTCAGTTACGATCTGATAGAAGTACGCATTGCAGTAATTCTGATAAGCCAACTGAGATGTCACTGTCTAATGTCAAGCTAGTGATGCAATCAGATGTAAAAGAGCCACCTATATTTAGGGGTGATGGCTCGGACAAACTCACTGTAGAAGAGTGGGAAAATCTGATGTCTCTATACCTGAGGAAACGTGCAATTCCAATTCATGAGCAGTCACAAGAAATCATTGATAGGCTTATGGGGAAAGCTGGTGATGTAGTGAGAATTAAATTACGCAATTACACATCTGTTGATCACAGCAAAAGCCCACAAATGATTTTTGACATTTTAAAACAGCACTTCAGTCAATTGTCTACTCTAGCATGCCCCTGGCCGATTTTTACAATACTTTGCCGATGCCATCCGAAAATGTTATGGAGTATTGGATCAGGCTGAACAAGACAATGGATGTTGCGAAGGAATGTTTGGAGAGACAAGGTTCGGCGTATTTGTGATCCTAGCCATGAGATCAGCATGATGTTTATCAAGCATTGCCCAGATCAGTCTCTTTCCAATGTTTTCAAATTTAAATCAGCAGAAAAATGGTCAGCCTGCGAGATACAAGAGAGGCTTGATGAACATATGCAGGAACGAAAAGCTCAAACTCATGCAAAGTCACAAAGTTTGTATAAAACAGAGCGTAGGGTTTGCGCTCAGAGCCCAAATGTTGAGACATCTGCATCTAACCATGACTGGTCAGTTCCACCTTCTCCCCTAGCACAGTCTAGCAGCGACACTGACTGTATGAAAAGCCTAGTGAGTCTATTAGACCGTCTTGTCACTCAGGAGACCCAATTCCAAGCCAGCCCTCATCATCAAGCTACAACAATTCAGACTTACCGCAAACCATGTAGAGTTTGTAGATCATTGGAATCACTCCACAGTGTCTCATTGCAGACAGGAAGACAGATGTCTGAGGTGCTTAACTCCGGGGCATTGGAAAAGGACTGTCCTCAGCGAGCCAATCATCGCCAACCTCAGGCTAACAGTGATGCAAGTAGACCATCTCAGCAGTTAAACTAGACAGCCCGCGTCAGGGAAGGGGTGATGTGGGTATGGATGTCAATTCCCTTCTTGAAGAGTGTGATCCTGCTCAGCTATATGAAGATAACTGTAATAGTGCTCCTAATGGAACCAAGATAATCGTTCAATCCAGTCAAAGAGTTGAAGCTTTCAGTAGCCTTTTCTATGTTCCTGTGTGTGTCAATAGCCATGTCCAGCTTAACGGAATGCTTGATTCCGGTTCTATGGCATGTACAATCAGTAAAAATGCTGAAGAGAAAATCAGATCGGCTGGTGTCTTGCCTGTGATGAAACATTCTGAAGAAAACATTGTCTTGGTTGGCTGTGGTGGTCAGCATATGCAGCCTGAGGGTTTCTATGATTTAGAGATCCAGTTCTTCGGCATCCAGTGTGTTGTCCCTTGCTTGGTCGTTCCTGGCCAACGTGATGATCTTATACTGAGCTCTAATATCATCAAACATCTTGATTCATGAGCTGAAGAGTAGTAGCGATTATTGGGACGTTGCTTCTAGACCTGTCACTCAGCTTAATGGAGACATTCAACAGCTCTTGTCAATGTTCACTGGTGTTAATCGCTGGAAAGGGGAAACTGTCCCTGATAAAATAGGCACTGTCAAACTCACCCAAGCAGTAGTGCTTTTGCCAGAGCATGAACATTTGGTATGGGGCCGTCTACCAGCTAACGTGCCCATGTCACCTGGCAGCACTGTGATTGTTGAGCCGACTAATTCCAAAGCTTTGCCTCGTAATATTCTAGTCGGCCGTCTTGTCACACCACTCTAGGGCGACAGGTGGGTGCCTATGACAATTGTAAATCCAACAGATAAAGTGGTCACATTGAAAAGAAACTGCAAACTGGCTGATGTATCTCCTTGCATTGCATCTGAAGATTTCGAGATGTTCTCAGGCCTACATATTGCTCCAGTGAAAGACAAGTCAGATGTCTCCTATCCTGCAAATCAAAAGGACGACAGTCTGTTGGAACTGGGCCTTGGTGACATTAACATTGATTGGAGTCAAATCAGTGACGCTTGTAAGTCTGAGCTAACCCGTTTACTGGCAGATTATCAGGACATCTTCTCTAAACACCCATTGGACTGCGGTAAAGTCAAAGAATATGTGCACCGCATACGGTTAACTGATGATCGACCCTTTCGCTTACCTTATAGGCGAGTGCCTCCTGCTCACTATGAGAAGTTGAGACAAGTTCTCACTGACATGGAAGAAAGAGGTATAATCAGAAAGTCTTCGAGTGAGTATGCATCGCCTTTGGTGATGGTGTGGAAGAAGGATGGCGGATTGCGTGTTTGCACAGATTTTAGATGGCTAAATGCCAGAACCGTGAAGGACGCGCATCCCCTTCCACACCAGGCTGACTGCCTTGCTGCGCTTGGAGGAAATTGCTTCTTTAGTACAATGGACCTCACGTCAGGTTTTTATAATATTCCGATGAATGAGGAGGACAAGAAATATACGGCTTTCACCACACCGCTGGGCCTTCATGAATATAACCGTATGCCACAAGGGCTTTGTAATAGCCCTGCTTCCTTTATGAGGATGATGCTTGGAATCTTCGGAGACATGAATTTCTCAAAGCTCTTGTGCTATCTTGATGACCTCCTTGTCTTTGCACCATCAGAAAGTGAGGCTCTTTCCAGGTTACGCACAGTGTTTCAGAGACTAAGGGAGAACAATCTGAAATTGTCCCCTAAAAAATGTCATCTTCTTCAAAGACGAGTCAAATTTCTGGGCCACATCATTGACAATAAAGGAGTGTCTGTTGATCCAGCCAAAGTGGAGGTGATCTCAATGATGACAGCTCAAGACTTGATGGAAAATGATGGCTGTGCACCCTCTGTCAAAAGAATTAAATCCTTTCTTGGCATGGTGTTTTACTATCAGCATTTTATTCCCAGCTGTTCTTCCATTGCAAAGCCTCTGTTCGCACTGACTGCAGGACAGAAACGACGGGGAAAGTTGGCAAAGGATAAAAAATACCAGGGCACTTACCGTAAACTTACCGCAGCTGATTGGACAGCAGAGTGTGAGGCTTCTTTTAACTGCTTGAAGATCAGTTTGCTGGAGTGTGCTGTGCTTGCTCATCCGGATTTCAATGAGCCTTTCATTCTTTCAGTTGATGCTTCGTTGGATGGTTTGGGGGCCGTATTGTCCCAAGTGCCCAAAGGAGAGCTTAGGGCCAGACCAGTTGCTTTTGCAAGCAAGACTCTCAGTATGTCACAGGGCAGGTACCCGGCTCACAGACTGGAGTTTATGGCTCTAAAGTGGAGTATATGTGAAAAGTTCAGCCACTGGCTGAAGGGACAGAAATTCACAGTCTGGACTGATAATAACCCTTTGATTTACATCTTGACTAAGCCAAAGCTTGACGCTTATGAGCTTAGATGGGTCTCAAAACTGGCGTCATACACATTTGACCTGAAACACATTCCTGGTAAAGCGAACGTGGTAGCAGATGCTCTGAGTCGCGACCCTTTTGCCAATTCTATCGGGCAAAGGCTACTAGTCGAACCATATCCTTTCCTGGTGGAAGCTGCTGATAATGTAAAAGAAGATTCTGTTCAAGACGTCTTCAAGCTCAGCTGTCAGGTTCAATCTTACAAGTCTGCCGAGTTCTCTTCACCCAGAGTTCAGTATGAAGCGGATGACATCAGAGCTCTTTGTCAATTCCATGGAAATTGGATGGACGCAGCTGAAACCAGAGCACTTCAGTTAGTCCAACATGGACAGTGGACAGCGGGTTTTCCGGACACATTCCCTGTGTTTTGTAAGCAAGAACTTCAACAAAGTCAGCAAAACGATCCTGCTATCTCTTATGTGCTGCCCTTTGTTGTCAACAGGAAGCGCCCATCAAGACGTGAAAGACATGGTGCCTGTACACAAGTGTTAAGGCTGATTAAACAGTGGGATAAGCTGGAAGTTCGAGATAACATTTTATATAGAGTGACAAAAGATCCTGCAACAAAACAGAGAAGATTCCAATATGTGTTACCGGGTTGTTTGAAGGATAGAGCTCTCACTGGCATCCATGATCTTGCTGGACATCTGGGGCAGGACCGGACTCTCTCCCTCGCGAGACAGCGTTTTTACTGGCCTGACATGGAGCGGAACATCAGAGATTATGTCAGATCTTGTGAGAGATGTGTCTTTGCAAAGTCACCAGAGCCTTCTGCTCGGGCTCCCCTCGAGAGCATAAAGAGCTCAGCGCCAATGGAGCTAGTATGCATAGATTTCTGGACAGCTGAAGACTCCAAGCAGCGGTCAGTGGATGTACTAGTAGTTACAGACCATTTCACTAAGCTTGCTCATGCGTTCCCCTGTGCCAATCAAACCGCAAAGCTGGTGGCAAGAAAGCTTTGGGACAACGTGTTTTGTGTCTATGGGTTCCCTGAAAGAATACACTCTGACCAGGGAACCAATTTTGAGAGTAATCTTATAGCCGAGCTCCTACATCTGGCTGGTGTTGCTAAATCTCACACCACGGCCTACCACCCAATGGGGAATGGGGTACGGAACGATTTAACCGAACTTTAGGCAATATGCTCCGCTCTCTTCCTCTGAAGGCAAAACTGCAATGGCCGCAGCACATCCAAACTTTGACGTTTGCGTACAATGCCACTGTCCACGAGACTACTGGTTATGCACCTTTCTTCCTTATGTTTGGTCGTATACCCAGACTACCAGTAGATGTCATGTTTAGGCAGGTCCTTGATAACCCAGAAGTTGCTGATTATGACTCTTATGCCCAATCCCTGTTGTCTTGTCTGGAAAGTGCCATGCAGATCGCCCAGAAGCATTCATCTGTTGAACAGCAGCACCAAGCTCAACAATACAACAAGCGGGTCAAGGGCACTTACCTGTCTGTGGGAGATCGGGTGTTAGTGGCTAACAAGTCTGAAAGGGGAAAAAGGAAGTTGGCTGACAAATGGGAGGATGGACTATAGACTGTTGTCGATGTGAATCCAGACATTCATGTCTATAAAATAAGGAATGGAGAAGGCCGGACGAGAGTTGTGCATCGGAATTTATTGTTGCAAGTGAATTACTTACCAATCTCCAACATAGATGAAGGATTGAGAACCAGTGAAATGGACCAGCCATTGATTGGAACAGATTCTGATAAGAATGATCCTGGAGTTGAACAGACCGCAACAATTGAAACATCAAGCCAGTCTAACACACAAGACTCTTCAGACTCTATATGCAATACATCAGTTGTTTCACCTGAAGATGATTCAATCCAGGCTGACGTGAGTGATTCTAACCTGATAGACACAGTGCCTGCAAACAATGCACTGCACTCAGATGCAATGTCTACAGACCTCGAACGTTCACATTCAGAAAAAGTCGCACCACACTTACCTTCTGTTGATGCATTGCCTCCTGTTGGTGCACATTGTTCCACGGAGATTGTTGAACCTGTTCGAACCAGAGTAGGGAGAATAGTTAAATCAGTAAATAGACTAATTGAATCCATGGTGCAGAAACCAATTCTGAGAAGTTAAAGGAGCTGTATGTAAGATTGTGGCCAAAACTGGTACTGCAATAACATTCAAAATACCGTAGAGCAGTGTATCCCCTTCCCCCGACTCGAGGTTGCCAGATAGGCGACAGGATCCAATTTTTTTTTATCTGACACATTTGTAGCGGCTGACTGGTAGATCGATGGAGGGCGGAGCATCATACCAAAACACAACATGACAACATCAACATCAGTTGAGGGCTGCAACTTTACTTTTTAAATGACAATATCCTGGCTGGACTACTGTTGTCAGTGATATAAGTATTTGAAATGAACATGATTTCTTAATGTCTAGTGATATATCAGGGCCATTTTATGATTATTTAAAATAAATTTCTTACATACAGCTCCTTTAAGAAATTTTCATTTCTTGTAAAAAATGTAAGAAGTGTTCATTTCAGACTTTTGGAGAGATGATGTACCGACAATATTTATGAAACATGTCCAGGTTAATAGGCCAAGTGCTGTGTGGCGTATTAGGCGTCACATTAACTTAAGGGGAATACGAGACTTGATCAACCTCTTATTTTCCTGAACCTTGAAACTGAGGTAACTTCTATGTTGGTTGCATGGATTAGATCTATGTTTCACTTGTGCCAGTAAAGTGAGTTGAATTGAAAATGTATTCAGGGTACATTAAAGGATTTTGGTGAAATTAAGGAGGGGTAAATGTAACAAGGTTATTTTAGTTGTTATTTTCACTCAAAATCCTCCTTTTTTGTTGTTGTTGAATTTAAGTGTAATTTTGTTTCTTTTATATATTTGTGGAATATGTAATATTGCTTTCTGAGTTGAGATATATATGATTTCCACGATTTGTTGTACATTTGTTTAAAGTGCACTGTTGCTTTAAGAGTACATACTAGTTCTGGCGCGCGCTCCGCTCGGCTTGCTCAGTTCACTTCCTGCTGAGCCGAGAGGAGGTCGTCTCGTGGCTCGACGAGCCATTAAACGGTATTATTACTGATATTTGATATATTTTGCATCAAATTTGTTTCTTGGTTTGTTAAACATACTTTGCAATGTGGGATTAACGTTATACAAATGTATTTTTGTGACTGTTGAAGATAATATTAGCGTGGCTTATTTACTCTATTTGCCAAAAGGTGCTAAGCTATTAGCTGATGAGAGCCACAAAATATATGTTTACAACAGCTCTTATTTGTGCAGGTATGTTATGTCATGTTGTGTATAACTTTTGTAATTTTATTTTTGACATGTTTGTGTTTTGTTAGCTTTCTACTAAGCAAGTTAACTCAGTGTGTTTGATATATAAAATGTTTTGCTCAGTTCACTTCCTGCTGAGCCGAGAGGAGGTCGTCTCGTGGCTCTGACGAGCCATTAAACGGTGCTAAGCTATTAGCTGATGAGAGCCACGAAATATATGTTTACAACAGCTCTTATTTGTGCAGAAAATAAAGATCGTGCCAAACAGCAAGAGGGTTGAAGCTTCTTTATTGAGTCCAACAAGTCAACACAAACGCAGAGTGGGGTCCCAGCACGTGGGGCTCGTTACACACACAATACTGTCATGATCCTGCTTCAAGACTAGAGAAAATCAAGGACACGAGGGCAGAATCATGACATTGCTGTGGTGATTTTTCTTAAGTATTTAAGTATTTGAAATACTCAAATACACTCCGTCAAAATATTTTGTTACAAACTACATTTTATTTTTTCCACACCTGCAAAATACAAATTACAAAATACACTTAAGTAATTAAATACGTATTTAAAATACATTTAATTGAAATACTGCCCATGTCTGGTTGTAGCTACGGAGCTGTCTTACTGATGCTTTTTTGGTGTTTTCTTTGGCTCTAGCTTGCAACTTGAACAGATGTCGTGTGACATCGTAAGATGGAGCAGTTGGAGCAGATTTTGCCCATGCAGCAATTTGTCCATGGGTCCCTGTAATTTTCTCCCTAGGTGAAGCTCGGCTGGAGAATACCGGTGGTTTCCTGTACCGCTGAATTAATGGCAAACCGTAACTCAGGTAAGTGTTGGTCCCATTTTTTATGATTGTCGTCCACATATGCTGAAATAATCTGTTTTAATGTTCTGTTCACTCGCTCTGGTTAGGTTCGTCTGAGGGTGGTATGCTGTAGTCATCTTCTGGGTGACTTTCCATTTCGCACAGATGTCTTGAAAAATAGCTGAGGTGAACTGTGTGCCTACAAGTCCAGAGGATAAAATCTGGTACTCCCCATCGAGTAAGGTTTTCTTTTCTGAGGTGTGACTGCAACAGCCTGAGCAGTGGCCTTTCGTAAGGGGAACAGTTGAACTCCACCGAGAATAGTAATCACGGAAAACTAGTAGATATTCATGTTGGTGGGAACTGCGAGGCAGTGGACCCATGATGTCTACTCCCAACATACTCGTTTGGACGACTCGTGGTGGTCTGTTGAATTTTCCCAGCAGGTTTAGGTTCTCATTTTTCAAGGTCTGGCATTTCATGCACCTTTTTACATATTGTTTTACAGATGTCCACATGGAGGGCCAGAAAGCGACCTGACGCACCCTCTGGTAAGTTTTGCTAATCCCTAAATGATCGCTTAAGGGATGCTAGCATGGTAATGCTGTAGAATTCTTGGGACAAGGTGGCCGGAATATAGAGTCTGTAATGAACTTGCCCATTAGTCAGATGAGTTCGATGATATAG
This sequence comes from Hybognathus amarus, assembly GCA_030378365.1. NCBI lineage: Eukaryota > Metazoa > Chordata > Actinopteri > Cypriniformes > Leuciscidae > Hybognathus > Hybognathus amarus. Next base: position 206,245 of record JAQIUQ010000035.1, on the reverse strand, counting down.
CTTGTCTTCAATTACCTCATATTGGTCTTGCATAGTGGAAACATTGTCGGCTAGTGACTGAAATATTGTGGTAATCACTAGATCTTTGTGCTGTTCTTCCCAGATGTCTACTGCAGAAAGGGAAATCCAAAGTCCTTCCTTCTGATTGGAGTATAAGTGGCATCCAGGTGCGGAATACATCCGGGATAATGCATCTGGGAGCTTCATTGAGTTTTCCCTTTCGATACTCAACCACAAAGTCAAATTTTTGCAGACAAAGTGCCCCAACGATTCAGACGTCCCGTGGTTTTTGTGGAATTCATGACCCACTGTAGATCTGAATGATCCGTGACTACTGTGAAGACTTTCTGTCCAGGTAGTATTGCCATTTTTCTAGCGCCCATACTACTGCCAGATACTCGTTCTCTGTAGCCTGAATAATTCATCTCAGCTTTGGTTAACGTTGAGGCTGCCATAGGCTATGACTTCTTCCAAGCCCTGTGTTTTTCTTTGTGTCAACACTGCACCAAGTTGTAAATGGAAACGCTGTCATTTACATATTTTTTATTCGACATTTAAGAAGAAAATCAACAACAAAAAAAGTTTTGTATGCAGAATATGTATTGACGCCACTTAACCGAGCAAAAAGCTTTCACTCGGTTATGCAATTTTAACAGTTAATCGGTAAACCATGGACACCCCATTTACCATCTTGTTTAGGTTTTGTATTTCTGTGTTCTATTTCACAGTCAGGTTTTCTTAGTTTTATCTCCATCTTAATTGCCCATTGTGTTCACCTGTGCCCTGTTGGCTCTAGAGTCTATTTAAACTCACAGTTTTTTCTTACAGACAAGAAGAGCTGAGGTTAAAATGACAGCAACATTAGTTCAGCACAATGTGCCACTTGCATTGACTGACAACCTGGGCCCTCTTCTGAAGGAGTGTTTCAAGGTTTCTAAAACAGCCCAGGAGTACAAGTGTGCCAGAAAGAGTCCATGTATAGTTCAACGAAGAACTGGCACCACATTTCATGAGTGAGTTTGTAGTACAAATGAGGGAAGGGCCCTACACTCTTATTACAGGTGGATCCAATGACACTAGTATTTCCCAAACTATTGGACATGATGTTTTTCTCCTTCTCCATAAATAATCAGGCATAATAATCAGGCATGAATCAGGCATAGTTTTTTAAACATGTATAGAAGAAGATGGAAGGCTGTATACTGCTTACATGCTGTCATTGCAGGAGTAGAGTGAGGAGCGAACCCTGACTGTCCGGATGTTTATGAAAGATGAGGTTGTCCACCGCCTCCTGGGGATGTGTACTACTCAGCGGAACAAGGTGTGGGACAGCAGACATCATCGTGCAGCAAGAGTAAACACCACCTTAGCAGAAAAGGCTATCCCATGGCAAAACTGTGTTGGTCTGTCTGTGGACAATGCTGCTGTGAACATAGGTTTAATGCAGGGGTACTCAAACTCAACTTAACTGGGCCACTGGAGGTAGAGTCTGGGTCAGGCTGGGCCGCCTGGAGTATTCCACAGAATAGTATTCAAGTGTTCCAGAAAAGGACCACAACTGATCACAATCTTCTCAATCTTTATTATTAACGTTTCTTCTGAACTGTTCCTCTGAAGTTGAACATTCCTTTCTGCACATGATTAATTCTTCATGAGCTGTCCTTCTGACAGTTGAAGTTCATTTTACACACTTCCTTATAACACATCTTTGTGATGCTTATATTTGCTCATGTCCTTTTTAATTTTCTTTATACAACACATTAATGACATTAAATGTTTTTTTGGAAGGCACATTTTCTTTTATTATATTAGAAAAAAATGATTGCTTTTGAGAATACAAATATTTGCAGGCACAGTATGTTTGTACAGTACTTCACGGTTGTCTATGACAACTATTGACAACAAACCCACCGTAAGCTGTCACTATCTATGGTAGCCCAAAAGGGATAAAAAAAATGTGGCACACGCAACGACGGGCCGCACTAACATTAAACTTTAATGTCAAGTAGAAAGAGCTGGGATGGGATTTTTGGGATGTGAGTATAAGCCTAATTGTACTTTACATACAACTTTATTTTTGTCTACTGATTACATGCATTAACCAACGAACGGAGACATGCATGAGGATCTCCATATACTCCACCTCATGGAGCTCACAAAGTTCTGTCACAGACATTTCATTATAAATTCTATGTATTCAAAAACATTTCAATATTATAATTGGTTCTGTCAAAAGTGCATACCTGTCAAGTACCCCTTTTGGTTTGTCCCTTGAATCAGTAGCCAACATTAACTACCAAGTCCTCCAGATCAAATTTGGACACCTTTAATATGAATCAGACCGTAAACAGTTAAGTCTAGAATGCTGTCTGACCCGGATTCTGAGGCTATATTAACCTCGGGCACCTACTTCAAATCTGCTAGTATTATCCCTCATACTATTTTCATTATGCAGCCACTACAAGTATCACAGAATTGTTACAGTAACTGTACACTTGTGATATTGACAACCTTGTTTTTATTATTATTATTATTATTATTTTTATTATTCAAGAAGATAGTCAGGCGAGGTTCAGGAGACTTCAGAAGGCCATGATGGAGGTGTACTTACTTTTTCTTCCCGGCCACCCTACCAGTATTCACCTCATTCAACCTTCTGCTCCAGAGAGAACGGTCCTCAATATTTTTGTTACACGATGAGGAGGGTGGGGATATGCTTCTGCTGTGTTGTGTTTTTGATTTGTTTTGTTTTGTTTTGTTTTTTTGGTGCTTCTGGAGCTTATGCAAATTTCACCCACTGTTTTATACCTGTAAATGTCTGTGTTGTAGATGATGAACTTCATTCGCAAGCTGTGCGCCAAGTTCATGGTGCCTACAGGGCTGCAGGAAGACAAACAATTCTTGCTTTTAAAGAAAAGGCAAACCATTTGCCATTTTACCATTTGTTTGATCATTAACTATCATTATTTTTAATTCTTCTAATTTTACAAGTGATGAGATCAGACTACAGGGGAACTGCATGTCATGCTTTGCCTTGAACCTAGCCTTAGCCTGGTAAAGTTGTCCTAGTTTTTTGGGCTAACCAGAAATGTCTCGGGTTATGACTATAACCCTTGTTCCCTGAGAAGGGAACGAGACACTGCATCGATAAAATCAGACTCTTCGGGACGCTCCCTAAGCGTGCGCCTCTGAAGTATGAATGAAACTAATCTAATCCTGATTGGTGTTGCGTACGTGACGTAACATGTGACGGCATATCCGGAAGTATAAAAGTGATGCTGTCACAACACACACTAGCCTCGCAATGAAGCAAGACGCTCAAGGGTCTAAAAAGGGGCGTGACAACACGACGCAGTGTCTCGTTCCCTTCTCAGGGAACAAGGGTTATAGTCATAACCCGGAGACGTTCCCTATCGAGAGGAACTCAGACACTGCGTCGATGAGAAATCGACTCTTTGGGATGAAGTGCCCACTAGGCCACGCACCGAACAGACCCGCCCCAGAGTGAATCTGATCAGGCACTCAGCAAGGGCCGAGTGCGTGTGCACCGGGCGTACTGGGAAGGTTGAGGCTGTAGAACCTGACGAAAGTGTGTGGGGTAGCCCAGCCGAGCTGCATCACAGATGTCTTGTAGAGGTACTCCCGAAAGAAAGGGCTCTAGAAGAGGCCATGCCTCTAGTAGAGTGAGACCCTTAATAAAATTGAGGAGAGGCTCTTCCACTGACAGGTAATAGTTCTTTCCGTAGTTTGGTGGGTATTGGATCTAATAAACATGTTGTTGGTTTAGAAGCAATGATAAGTTTATTTAGCTCTTCCTGTCCTATTGTTGTAAAGCGGTGTAGTTGTTCTAGAGGGGCCATAATTGAGGCTGAATCATGAGACACCATCAGAGGATTGTACATTTATGAATTATGTTGTGGATGCTTTCTATTTTCTCATTGAAGTAATTCATAAAATCATTACTACTAAACTGTAACGTATATTTTGCTCTGGTGATGTTTGTTTATTTGTTAAGTCTCAGCCACTGAGTGTTAAATAAAAACCTTCGATTATTCTGGTTATTTCTATTCAGTTTGCGAGATGCTCAGCCCTGGCTGTTTTTAGAGCCTTTTTATAACGTGACATACTGTCTTTCCACGTGATTCTCAAGACCTCTAAGTTAGTTTGTTTCCATTTACGCTCTAAGATATCAAGTTTTCTCTCTTGATAGCATGCTGATCCACTGTTGTACCAGGGTGCTTTAGTTTTTCTCTCTAACCTTTTTTTAATCTTATTGGTGCAACAATATCTAAAGTACTAGAGAAAATGGTACTCAAACTGCTAGTCATTTGCCTCTAACTCATCTGTTTGTTTGGGTTCACTTAGCAGCTTAGATAGATCAGGTAAGCTATTTGAGAATCTATCTATAGTGGTTGGAAGGTATTGTTCTGCCTTTTACTATAACGTGGCGTAACGTGACATATTTCAGCAATACGTATTATGCAAGTCACCATGCTAATGATCAGTGACATCATCGCTTTGCGTAGTAATATCTATATTAGTCTGGATTCGGTACCATATGAGTATAATTAAATCTAGTGTATGATTTAGACGATGAGTGGGGCCACTGACGTTTTGTTTGAACCCAAAGGAGTTTAATAAGTTTGTAAACGCAGCCCCTAAAGCATCATTTGTATTATCTACGTGTATGTTAAAATCTCCAACAATTATTGCTTTATCGACATTCATCAGATAGATCTGACAGAAAGTCTGCAAACTCTTTTAGGAATTCAGCATAGGGCCCTGGAGGTCTATATACAGTAGCCAAGGCTAGAGATAATATGGATTTCTTCTTACATCTAAGAGCATAACATTTAGCACAAGTACTTCAAATGAATTAAACCTGTGACCTGTTTTCTGAGTAACGTTAAAAATATCTTTATAGATTGTTGCAACACCGCCACCACGGCCGATGAGACGTGGCTCATGCTTATAACAGTATCCTGGTGGACTAGACTCATTTAGACAAAAATATTCATTTGGTTTAAGCCAGGTTTCAGTAAGGCACAGACATCAAAATTATTATCTGTGACCATTTCATTAACAATAACCGCCTTAGGTGTCAGCGATCTAATGTTTAGAAGACCTAGCTTTAAAAATTGTTTTTGTTCACTGATATTTAGATTTTCTGGTTTAATTACAATACGATTTTTGCTAGATCTTACACTAGATTTATTGTTTGGCTTCACTAAACGAGGAATGGACACAGTTTCTATATAATGCTCCACACTATGCATATTAGTTAAATTAGGACCGCAGAGGCTGTGATTTGGACTTTGACTTATTAGTCATCTGGTGACGTAACGTCTCGGAGATGTTGTCCGACAGAACACTCGCTCCGATTCTGCTGGGGTGGAGTCCGTCTGCCCGATACAGTCTGGGTCGCTCCCAAAACAGCACAACAGCTCCGATGCGCTTGTCACCGCTCACGATCTCGGGAACCTGAGCGGCGATATAGAGAACACGGGCACCAGGGAAGCAGTGAGTTCGCACCTTACCTTTCCCCGAGTTGCGCGGACATGACGGACCATGGATGTGCCGGGATGATCACGGCGTCGTCGCGTCCGGTTCGCGAAGAGGGAGAAGCGGTTCCGAGTGGGCATCTCGAATACCGGGAGGGGCGGAGAGGTAGCTCTGGTCCTGGCTCGTGTCTTCCGCTGCGTGACCCATGCTCCGTGTTGTGATGCGCGTCGGAGTAAATGAAATCCAAGATGATCGTGTGCTCCTGGGCAGAGAGACACGCAGAGTGGATGAGGTCTGAATAGAAGAGTTAACGTTACTGAACCACTGATTTGTGAGCATCGGCGCGTGATGCTTCAGAGCGTTGAGCGCCGATCCAACAGCTCGGCTTGCTTCACCAGCAGACCACGGATCTGCTTCTCGACGTGTTTCAGCTCCTGCTTCACCGAGAAGAGCTCGAACAACTCCACACCTGCACTCAGGAGGTAACGTTAGACACACATCTGATGTGTTCGCCATTATACAAAGATGAACAGTGAATTAGTAGTGATACTACAAATATCACCACTAATTTACAGACTGAAATGCCGAAAATGAAACCGTATCTTTTCAGGTGAAACGGATGTAAAATGATACGGCCGATGTAGGCCACCGCGTCGAATGCTAGCGGGCTAAAGGCTAGTAGCCTAATTCGGAAAATTGGATCTAAGTAGCGATATCAAAGTAATCAAATTGTTTTGTTTTTTTATAAGGAATAGTATTCGAGGATAAGTTCACATGATATAAAAATAGAAAGTGTTTGTTTATAAATGAGTGGTAAAGAAGAAAATCAAGGATAAGTGAAGAAATTCTCCGGAGCTACAAACACAAATACAGATCGCCTCGCGCACGGCGCATGCGCAGATCAAAAAAGGCCTTATAATAGGCCTAATAATAATGTGATATTATTATTACATTTAGCCTAGGCTACATATTTAGATATAAGACACTTTTATCAAAAAAAGAAACAAAGCAATTCATCAAATATCAGTCATAATAGGCCTAGGCCTACAGGTTAGACAATAATAATACAGGGCTGAGATTATCACAAATAAACACAAGATTTTGAAGATTTTTAAACATTTAAAATATTCGCAAATTAATATGGAAAAAATATAGATTTTACTTTCTAAAAACTATATTTTGCCCGCAGTGCTAAATGAGAAGAGCATGTCTCGGGAACCATATAGAGAGATGATTTATAGGCTAATCACAATATATGTGTCTGAAAAATAAAGCTTGAATAAACAGTTTTCTAGTGTCGGGCTAAACCTATCTCCATCTCCGCTGTAAAGCTGATGCACCTTTAGAGAAATGAGACATGCTCCGGAGATCATGAAAGCACACCTGATTGTTTTTATTTACTTATATAGGCTATAGGCATTATTTATTTATTTAAATACACTGTAGATTACGTAAAAATACGGTACAATGTTACTAGTGTTGTCGAAAATATCGAATATTTCGATAAATATCGATACTGAAATATCTGAACGATACTAATACTAATTTCCCAAGTATCGATACGAGGCGGTCACTTTCAGTTTCACTTCTCTCCAAAGGCACGTTGACAAACACCACACATGACGCACTCAGTCCTCATTCGCTCTGGTTAAATAGCAAAAGTGAAGTTATGTCGGAGAATAGCATGGACATGCATTAAAAACACACCGCAGCAGACATCTCGGAGAATGAGCGCAGACGCGCTACACACCAGCGAGGCGAGCAGAGTCTGAGAATAGCGCGGACACGCGCTACACACCGCGAGCGAGCAAGTCGGAGAATAGCGCGGCTGGCCAAGGATTTAAAACACACCGCGAGCAGGCATGTCGGAGAATAGCGTGGACACACGTTTAAAATACACAGAGAGCAGGCATGTAGGAGAATGAAAACAGATGGCTACAGAGGTACTATTTAGCAGCATATACTCAGCATCAGGGCCCGGGTGTTTGTTGTTTGGACAGACCTGCCCCCACTTCTAATTACAATCCTAACGGAAACACTAACTCTTTTCATTTCACTTTTCTGAAACATTAACCAAGATTGCCTAGTATTGTTGTTGATATGAGTCTGTGTTGTCTAGTTTTTTCACCGTTTTCTTAAAGTTAACATAATCTGACTGAGGAATCTTAGACAAGTAAATATTGTAACTGTGGTCAAATGTAAATTAGCTTGTGCCTATTTAACTTTATTATTTTATTCTGCAATTTGCCTTCATTAGCGATTATCATCAATTTGATTACACAGATACTAATTAAACTAAACAGACAATGGCATTTCTTAATTCAATAATTAAATGCCTTTAACTGAAAATGAAACGTTTAATCTTATTATTATACATTACTGACACTCTATCCTCCAATTTGATACTGTTAAGTGCTTTTATGTTACAGTATATTTTAATCTTTGATAACAGTAGGTAATAAAAATACAACGGATAATGTTAGCCCTGGTCCAATTAAAAAATATTAACAAATAGAACTCAGGACATTTTTGTTCATGTAAAATATACCTCATTGTCATGTTCTAGACTTGTTATATTTAGCTTTAAATAAAAAAAATCCCCCTTAATATTGTGGCAATTTTTTTCTCCATGGTATTTGAAAATGGTATCGAATATCGATATTTTTCAAGGTATCGTATCGAAGTTAAAAATTCTAGTATCGTGACAACACTACAATGTACCATACAAATTTGAAAGGTTTTTCCATAGGGTATTTGTCTTTGTTTTTTGTCGAAGGTTGCGTTTTTTTTTTTTTTTAAGTTGGATTTCGGGTGTGTGGTGTAGAGAATTGAGAGGCGAACCCAAACACAGATTAATCAAATGAATCCCTCATGGGATTCCCCCACGTGATTCAGAACTCAAAGTTTCTGGAGCTCACATTCCAGAGTCAAGGATTGCGCCAAATTGTCTGCAAACCCCCACGTTTTATGGCTGCAGGCCAAGAGATGACCACTAAAACAGGAAGAGACATGTCAATATCTTAATGTTTTATCAAGATAGATGGATCCAAAGTGGGGGAACGAGAGGCCTTTGCACAAAGACCCTTTTGACCCCTGGACAGAGATGCTACACAGACCTCTTCCTCCATGAGTTGGACATACCCTAACCTCATGGGTGAGATCTGAGATCTCACATATAAAATCATATAACTCACCCCAGAACAATTGTCAAGGGACTCATAATCAAAACTACATAAGTTTGTGTTTATACAATATATGTGTGTGTTTATTATGCGTTCTGCAATCTGTTTGGAGTTATTATGCTTAGATCACATGTAATTGTGATATTACTCTTCTGTGTGAATGAGACCATCGTGTTTAGTCTTAAACAAACCGTATTCTCTTAATTCGAAAGATGGCTTGATCGAAATCTGTGTAATATGCTTCGTTTTATGGTTATAACAATCATAATGTTTAAACTATGATCTTTGTCTCTCTGCTTAGTGCTGGAGACCAGCCACAGGCAGAGCACAGACCATAAATTATGATAAGAAGGCAGATCCACCTCCTAGAATTGGGCCACTTCTCATTGGCTAAGAGGTTGCACTAACTTTAAGTTAAAGATTTTGAACAAAGGACCTCATGTCCAGTTCAGTTCAGAGTTGAGTTCGGTTCAGTTCAGTTTTTGAAACAGTTCAGTTTTGTTTTGCAACTAAGTTTGTGCCTCTCTTTAAAGAGTGTTTCTGTGTTTTTCTCTGAGAACAACTCTACCAGACCAAGCAGACAGAACCCATAGATCGGGGTTCAAACAGCTTATTCAAGCCATCTGACTCGTTTTTATTCTTATCTCTTTCCTTTATTTCCTTTTTCGTGAAAGTCTCGTTTTCAAAGTTAAGTTAGCTGCAAAGTCTCGTTTTCAAACGTCTTTCCTGCAACGCGCTTCGAATTGGAAAGACTCTCATTCGCTTGCTTATCACACGTGATCGGCAGCGAAACCTCCAGGCACTTCAAAGACAACCAGCCACGCGGACCGGCCGGGGAACCCCCTTTCAACGCAACAAGACAAAGGAATCCCCTTGACGCACAGACAAGCGCAAGCAAGTAGGCCTACCTCAGACTCTAACTGATCGGGTGCATTTAATGTAAATTAAATAACCTATCTAAGGACGAAGGTTTAAATTACTGCTTGATGGTCCTTTCAGGTCATGTTGTCTTACGTGCATTAGAAAGTTGAAACTTTCTCTCTCTCACTCTTTCCAACTCACTCTTTCCTTTCGCGACTGTATGAATGTGTGTGTGATTGTGTTTAGAATTTAGTTCTATGTGTTTAGAATAGCTAATAAAGTCTTCCATATATTTGAAAAGATAAATTGCCTTGTGTTGTGCTTGCATATTTAATGTCTTGTACTGTCGATCTAAAGTTACATTGCTAAGACATAGTGTTTCACTATAAATTGGGTTTATATCCTTACAAAGGTTATATTACGGCCCCGTTCGAATGAACTCTAAACGATTCATTTGCTCGGTTCCATAAGTGACTCGGTTCAGATTCATTGCAAATCAATGAATCATTCCCTTTGAGCTAAATTGGCCATTCCGGCCCCCTTAAATACATTTTATGTATATTATTATTGTGTAGGTTCCCTACATATACATTTTGGTGGAGAATGCGGGCAGTTCAACCTAAATTGTAAGCATATATCAAGAAATTAATCTTTTCATTTTGTGGTGGACGCGAGATTCGAACCTCCGCGAGTCTGTGTGTGACGCGCGTGCGCTGCGCGCCGCCTTTGAATGCTGCTGCTGTTGTCTGAGTGAAACTCCCAGAGAAAGCTGAAAGCCTAGTCTAGATATAGAACCTCACACTACAGTAGGTAAGAATTAAGCGTGTTCCTTAATTCTAGAAATGCCTCATTATAGCTGATCAGACATCTGCGTGTTCCAGAGTCTGTTCAGAGGGCTATAACGTTGTGTGTGTGTGTTTATATCAGAGAACCTGAACTAAGTAATTAAACTAACCCTGTAAGTTAAAATATTCTCCTGACAGAGCGTCGAGCGTGTTCCTCGTCTAATCTAGTCATAACGGTCTTAAAGTTATTTATCTGATCGCAATGCGCGTTCCGTTGCTTTCTCCGTGATAAATGCTTAATGCTTATCTGTTTATTTATTTGATCTCGGTGCGTGTCCCACTTTGATCTCCGTAATAAACAGTTAATGCTTTTCTGTCTGTCTGTTCAATTACCTATCGTGTAAACACTGCGCGTGTCACCGAGTGTAATTGAATAGGAGTTATTTTTAGTTTTGTTCAAGTAAAGCTTGTTTGAAACTGAACCAAGTTAAACCCTGTTGTTTTGTGTGCCAAATAACCCTGCACAAAGACAGAGATTGAGATCCTCATTGTTCTCACAGAGCGCACCGCCGCGTGCTTAAAGTTAATCACCCTCAACAAACTGAGTGAAGCCCCACTTCGTAAATCCAGCTACGAGTGGTGTATTTTATTATTTTATTTGAACAGTGTGAAATGCGTCGACATTTCCCGTAATATGATCGATTTGTTACTGTACATGCATGTTTTGAACATTGAAATGCTCCCGCATTGCATGGAACTCTAACAAGCTATTTACCAACTGTCTGTAATTCACGGTTCGCCCACTAGCGTTCGTTTGGTCGCTATAGTTACGATCGTGACACGGAAGTCTTAACCAACACTTCCGGGTGAACTCTGACCCCCACTCCCCATTGTAAACAGACGCTGACGCTGAAGCTACGCTAGGCTGAGCAGTTGTTTACATTGAGGCCTATGCTAAAGCCTTTAGCATTAGTTACTGTTACCAAGACTAACCCCAGCGGTTAGCTATAGTGTCTGTTTGAACAACGTTAAAGTGATTTAACCCTTTAGACACATCGACTAATACACCCGTCGATCTTTTCTTGTTTCTTCTTTTAACTTTCTCACACTTTACTTTAAAGTTAAGCATATTTTTCCTGAAAGGAAAATACTGGTGTACCGTTATTAATTATTTTCCCTGCATTTTACTTGAAAAAGGAAATACTGGTTTATGATTATGGTAACACTTTACAATAAGGTTTGTTAGTTAACATTAGTTAACTACATTAGGTAATATGAACTAATGATGAATAGCACATATACAGCATTTGTTAATCTTTGTTAATGTTATTTTCAACATTTACTAATACTTGATTAAAATCTTGTTAATATTAGTTAATGCACAGTGAACTAACATGAACAAACAATGAACAGCTGTATTTTCATGAACTAACATTAACAAAGATGAACAAATGCAGTAACAAATGTATTGCTCATGGTTAGGTCATGTTAGTAAATACATTAACTAATGTTAACTAATGAACCTTATTGTAAAGTGTTACCATGATTATTAATTGTCAAATTTCGAATTTGAGTTTAAAGAACAAGGAAATATTAAACGAAATTGAGATTCTACCTCTTCTAGACGGATCATTTCTAATGATTTCTAGATTTATTTTTTTAATAACTATAATTGCATAATTTTCATAATTTCTACATTTCTCGTTGAAATCTGATCACTTTAGGTGAATTAGTTTTTGGAAACTTAAGAACTCAAGTTAAAATTTTAAAATTTGTCATTATTATTACAAAAATAGTGTTAGACTCAGATTTGCTAATTATTGTCATTGCGTTTTATCCCTTTCGTCTCGTTGGTTATAAACTTAACCACTATATTGGATTAATTCATCTGCGTGACGCTTCAGTAGGAGACATTACCATCTCAATACGAGTTTCAAATAAACCAGAGATAATCGTCTTGTTACAAAGTTTATTTGTGTGTTTAGTTGTTCATCAACTATCAATTCAATACTCGTAGACCTAAAGGTAGCGGGATCCAACCTCCTAGCTTCCTTTCTTCCTCATCACGTCTTTCCTGTTCTGTCCTGCTTTATTCCATCTTATTCTGCACATTTGAGGGAACAAACCTGGAAGAACCATCAAGCGACTCTAAAAAGAGACAAAAATAATCTTTCCCAACAAACAGATTATTAGGTATTTGATTCTTAATCAAACCCTCTTTTGATCTTCATACTCTCCCTGCATTTGTGAATGCAATTTAAATTAACATCTTATCCAAGATTAATTTACAGAGACAAGTGTTGAGCAAACTCCGCCTTCAAACATCCCTGCTGTAAGCCCTGCTGTAAGTGATCCAACTGAAGGTGTGTGTGTCAATCCTGTCAAACTCAGAGAAGAGGTATCAGCATTATTATTGTATTATTTTTCATTGCAAACATAAACAATAATATTGTTTACCTTTCTGGAAACAGATTTTCATTGATAAGAAACATTTGTGAGAAATTAATACTTTCCCTAGTTAATAATTTCCCTTTTGTTTTCGTTTCTCCCTCATTTGAAATTGGTTAACTTCTCTCTCTTTTCCCTTACTCAGTTGAGCGACAAAGTCCTCACGTCACGAGTTGAAACCAGCTTTTCAGTGATAGAAAATATATACAAAAATATTTTCTCCCATTGAAGAAAAGCTTTCCCATTTGAGATTTGTTTTAACCTTTTTCGTTTTCTTCCCTTTACCCAGTTGAGTGACGAGATCTTCATATCCCTAGCCTCACTGTGTACACTTAGACCAACATTTAGTCATCACGACACTTCACTAGTGGTGCACACTTACTGAAACGACACTTAGCCGTGCAACCACATATAGGCTTATACCACACAGATCTGTGTCAGTCTCTTCACCAAGCCTGCCAACATGTCGTGGACCACAAACCCCACTGCCCCACGGGAAGACATGGACGCCTGGCTCAGAGGCATTACAGACTGCCTCACACCAAAGACAATTGAACTGTTATTATTTTTAATAATAATCGTAATTATGAGAAGATTCCTGACACATGATTCAAGCCGAAACCAAAGCCATGCGGAACTAACCAAAATAACCTGTTCCCTAAGCAATGCCTTCACAGCCCAGCTAAAGCTAAGCCACCAGCACATCACCTACCTTCAGGAGGAGCTGACACGTGCCCAAAGCCGCATAGACAAGCTGGAAGTGAAAGTCCAGGATGACTTCAAGATCACCGAGTTCCTGAGAGAGCTGCTGCACAATCAACACTGCAAAGACCAGCTCAGAGTGTCCGACGAAGCGGAGCAAGAGACAAAGACCCAAGTTGACAAGCTCCAAGAAGCCCTTGCAGTCACTGAACGTGACAAACAAGAGTTAAATACTGTCCAGAAACACCTGGAAGACCAACTCCAGTCTGCTGAACATCAGCTAGAGAAAGCCAAAGCTGACATTGAAAATAAGAACTCTAAAATCACTGCTCTGGAAGACTGCCTGCAAAGGTGCAGCGTTGAAATGGACCATCTGATCCGACAGCGAGACGACGCCAACGACGAGCTCTACGCGGTCAGAGACGAATTCCAACATGTTTTCACACAGAAACCAGAGCCAAGAAGGGAGAGACCTCCCTCAGCATCATCACTGCTGAGCCGAACAGAGTCCTCCATCAAAGAACTGTCATACGACGGAAGAAGTGAATGGCCACACCCCAAAACGTCACCGGCCATCACCACAGAACTCTTTCCTGCCAACAAGCAAAGAGAGATCATCCAGCCAGACTCCAAAGCTGCACATGGGATGACCTTCAAAGATCTCAACCAGCTGGCTAAGAACATCACCCAGTTCGACCCGAACTCCACGGAGGGCCACAGCATCCAGGCCTACCTCCAAGATGTTGACTTCCTCCTAGAGGTGAGACCCCATATGACTGACAGAGACATTTTATACCTCCTCAGATCCACATCCAGTCAAGAGGTACGAAGCTTCCTAGATCGGCAACCTGCTCCTGTCAAGTCAAACTACCAGCTGCTACGTGAGATCCTGCTTAAAGAATTCACAAGTCCAGAGTCAGAACACGGTGTATTAATCGCCTTGGAAACCAAACAAGGTCGTTAAGAGCCTCCCCAAGCCTATTATCACCGTTTCCGAAAAGCCTACTTCGGTGCACATAGCAAGCCTGAATTTGAAGAGGATGTGAACTTCAAACCCCTCTTCCTGAGAAACCTGCACCCTGGACTGAGTCATCATCTCGGCATCATGGCCTGCCCTGTCACAATGTCCCTTCAACAGATACGTGACCTGACGCACAAGGCCTACATCAAGCAAAAGATGACTTCAAAGAAAGGTTTGAAAACATCCACAGTGTCACACTCCATCAGCCAAGACACAAGCCTTGCACTGGAAGACACCCAGTGGCATGACAACTCCACAGTCCTTCATCAGGAGCACAGCGCACCTGACTCCCATGCCGACGACAGCTACCACTCCAACCACGTGGAACAGTCATGGGACCAGCCACGCTTCTCAAAAGGAAACAACTGGAGTCAACGAGTGCATCCAAAAGCATTCTATGTGGGTAAGCGACAACGAAACCCACCTCTGCACCACTCAGCCAAATACCACACTGAGTGTGCTCAAGAACAAGACAGTCTCCCCTCAGAAGACAAGGAGCAACTACTGAGGCGACTGCAAATGTTAATCGAAGACAAGCTGAACACGGAAGACCAGTGATCACCTTGTACACCTTCCTGAGACGACCACCTGTTCTACAACAACACAGAACAAAGTGGCCTCTCACCGTCAACCACTGACAAACACCCAGAGGTACCAGAAAACACCATCCTGGTTACCCATCACACCACAAGCTCCAAACTCAAGAACCATATGTGCGTTACAGCTACAACAGTAAGCACAGAAGTCAGACAGTCTGTCACAACCAGAAGGCATCACAAGAGGAAGGCAACAATGGAGACCACGTTTTGCACTACAGCTTCACGCATCCATGCCAAACCACCTCCCAATGTCTGCCAGAGAACTTCCTGCCTTACTGGACTGACCCCCAGCAGATCACAGAAGATCCCTTTCCAAGGCAAAGATGCGACAAGCTCATCAAAGCTGAGCCATCAAGCAAAGGGGGGAGCAAAACAGACTGAGACAGATCTGACATACATACTGCATATGTACAGTACATGCACTACACTACACTGTACTAACATACACATCTACCATGAAAAACATTCGACAAACATGTTCTTCCCACAGGTAGACACTGAAAGTGCAACACTGACTTAGCTATCCTTTCCATAGGAAACATATAGCGATACACCCAACAAGTGTAACACCTCTCATTACATTGTGACACCTGTCACTTCACAACACTGAGTCACTCAACTGCTTTGTTTTGTTTTACCTCTTCCTTCCCTTTCCTTCTCCTTTTATTAGGTAAAATCCCTGTTTACCCCATAAGGGTCAAGGTTACAATATAAGGATTGACGCACCACGCCTGACGTTTGCAAGTCACCTTAAAACGAATGTTAGTCAGAGAACTCCCTGCATCATTCGGATCAAAATTTGAAAGGTAAATTGGTCTAAACCTAGAACAATTTGGAAGAGAAGAAAACAAACAAATCAAATTTAGTCACAAAAGTTGTTCAATTACCGTTTTAAAACAAACTAGAATAGCGGTCCTAAAATTGAACTAAACTTTTTCCACATGATTGACTAAATGGAGAGAGTGAACCCGTTTAGGCCTAGATAATCTAATGCCCTGCACCAGTAAAGTGACCAGTCTGAAGGTGTTGCCTTGTTGTTTGCTCTGTGTGTTTGCTTCTTCTTCTTCTGTTTCTCCAGCGTTCGATGATGTCTTCTTCTCAACCCACCATCGATCGAAGGGGGATATGTAGAGAATTGAGGTGAACCCAAACACAGATTAATCAAATGAATCCCTCATGGGATTCCCCCCACGTGATTCAGAACTCAAAGTTTCTGGAGCTCACATTCCAGAGTCAAGGATTGCGCCAAATTGTCTGCAAACCCCCACGTTTTATGGCTGCAGGCCAAGAGATGACCACTAAAACAGGAAGAGACATGTCAATATCTTAATGTTTTATCAAGATAGATGGATCCAAAGTGGGGGAACGAGAGGCCTTTGCACAAAGACCCTTTTGACCCCTGGACAGAGATGCTACACAGACCTCTTCCTCCATGAGTTGGACATACCCTAACCTCATGGGTGAGATCTGAGATCTCACATATAAAATCATATAACTCACCCCAGAACAATTGTGGGAACACCCCAGGGACTCATAATCAAAACTACATAAGTTTGTGTTTATACAATATATGTGTGTGTTTTAGGGATGTTAACCGATGACCGTTTGACCGATGGTTGACCGTATCAACGTTAACCGATCAAAGTTGTCAGTAGTCGGTTAAAAAAAAAAAACATTTGACGCGAGGTCACAGCGTTTGGGTTCGCGTGCTCATAATATTTGCGAAAACACTCGAGGTTAGAACGAGGGCAGAAGACAGGATGAAGCGTGCAAAGAAAATAGTGTGTAGGACCATTTCACCTAAAAGAATGACACAGATGTAGGTTGCTGGGCTTAGATTTGGAAATACATTACATTTACATTTCAGTGGTAACAGATAGAGTGATCAATGATCATCATCTTTCTTTATTATTGTTAGCACTAACGTTAACGTTACCTCAAACTAAAGCGGCGTCTCCTCGGAGCTGTCATTTTCTTAACTGAGCCACGGCAATGTTTCAAATGAGCTTACTAACGCCTTTATTTTCAACACGATCACATTGTACCCAAACCATTTCGAAACTAAAAAGGAGCCTCCGATTACATACAAGCGCCTTGGCGCCGCGTTTGTGGGGCATCGCGCACACCGGAGTGACCGGATGAGAAGCGCTGCGCCGCGCCACGTAGAGACAACAGGTAACTTATCCCACACCGGATGCCCACTTTCTCATCAGTATATGGCCAGCAATGTTGTTTTGTTTAATGACATGAAATGAAGATAATGTCTGTTCTATGTTATGATTGTACAGTACAATTAAATACAATCGTTGCTGAGTCTGCAGTATGAAAACTTTACCTCAGAGCATCCGTTAACTGAATGAATTGAGAATCTCAGCTGAAAATCCAATAACATCAGCAATTGTCATTCAAGCAGCTGATTTCTGTAAATGAATGCAAAACTACATGTATATTGCAGCATAGGGCGCAGTTAGGATACATTAGCAACGATTTGAGACAAAAATAATTTAAATTTTATATAAAACAATGTAAATGGCGATCTGTGGCGCAGCAGGATTTTGAACACAGTCCTGAGCCGTTGCTGGCGCCGCGGACAGATGCCGAATCTCGTTCGGTGTGTGTACACTTATAGAGAATAATGTGTTAAAGATGTGGCGCTGAGCTTCTCGTCCGGTGTGCGACCCTCTGGACTCGTGTTTCGCGCTATATTGGGATTTTAAAAAGTGACTGCGCATGGGGCTGTGTGTATGTGTATGTGTGTGTGCGCATATTTTAAACCAATCGGTTAACCGGTTTTAACCGGCTAATGAGGCTCGGTGGTCGGTCAAGAAAATTTTTAGTTTTCGCCATCCCTAGTGTGTTTATTATGCGTTCTGCAATCTGTTTGGAGTTATTATGCTTAGATCACATGTAATTGTGATATTACTCTTCTGTGTGAATGAGACCATCGTGTTTAGTCTTAAACAAACCGTATTCTCTTAATTCGAAAGATGGCTTGATCGAAATCTGTGTAATATGCTTCGTTTTATGGTTATAACAATCATAATGTTTAAACTATGATCTTTGTCTCTCTGCTTAGTGCTGGAGACCAGCCACAGGCAGAGCACAGACCATAAATTATGATAAGAAGGCAGATCCACCTCCTAGAATTGGGCCACTTCTCATTGGCTAAGAGGTTGCACTAACTTTAAGTTAAAGATTTTGAACAAAGGACCTCATGTCCAGTTCAGTTCAGAGTTGAGTTCGGTTCAGTTCAGTTTTTGAAACAGTTCAGTTTTGTTTTGCAACTAAGTTTGTGCCTCTCTTTAAAGAGTGTTTCTGTGTTTTTCTCTGAGAACAACTCTACCAGACCAAGCAGACAGAACCCATAGATCGGGGTTCAAACAGCTTCATTCAAGCCATCTGTCTCGTTTTTATTCTTATCTCTTTCCTTTATTTCCTTTTTCGTGAAAGTCTCGTTTTCAAAGTTAAGTTAGCTGCAAAGTATCGTTTTCAAACGTCTTTCCTGCAACGCGCTTCAAATTGGAAAAGACTCTCATTCGCTTGCTTATCACACGTGATCGGCAGCGAAACCTCCAGGCACTTCAAAGACAACCAGCCACGCGAACCGGCCGGGGAACCCCGTTTCAACGCAACAAGACAAAGGAATCCCCTTGACGCACAGACAAGCGCAAGCAAGTAGGCCTACCTCAGACTCTAACTGATCGGGTGCATTTAATGTAAATTAAATAACCTATCTAAGGACGAAGGTTTAAATTACTGCTTGATGGTCCTTTCAGGTCATGTTGTCTTACGTGCATTAGAAAGTTGAAACTTTCTCTCTCTCACTCTTTCCAACTCACTCTTTCCTTTTCGCGACTGTATGAATGTGTGTGTGATTGTGTTTAGAATTTAGTTCTATGTGTTTAGAATAGCTAATAAAGTCTTCCATATATTTGAAAAGATAAATTGCCTTGTGTTGTGCTTGCATATTTAATGTCTTGTACTGTCGATCTAAAGTTACATTGCTAAGACATAGTGTTTCACTATAAATTGGGTTTATATCCTTACAAAGGTTATATTACGGCCCGTTCGAATGAACTCTAAACGATTCATTTGCTCGGTTCCATAAGTGACTCGGTTCAGATTCATTGCAAATCAATGAATCATTCCCTTTGAGCTAAATTGGCCATTCCGGCCCCCTTAAATACATTTTATGTATATTATTATTGTGTAGGTTCCCTACAGTGGATATTCTGACACTTTGTGGTAAAACCCAAAAATTATGTTTTGCTAAATGTCAAATAAGCTACATAACGTTAACGTTATTTAGTTACCGTCTGGCATGTTAGGCAAATGAATGTCTGGAGTATTTTTACAGATAGCCTATTTCTTCCCGAGCGCATCCGGTAACCGAGTTGTGATAAAGTGCAGTAATGTTTCTAACGTTAGTGTTTTTGGAGCAATTGAATGCCTTCAAACAAAAGCTACCGAGGAATTGTCAAGAAAAGTAAAGGCCAGTTTTAAAGTTTTACAAAAAAATAAACCATGTTCAATTTGTAGCCTATAGGGATGGGAATCGAAAACCGGTTCTTCTTCAGAACCGGTGCCTCAGTGAATCGATTCCTTGGAACCGTTAGCTTGCCTGCTTAATGATTCCGCTTATCGGTTCCGCTAGTTGTAAATGTGTCATGGCGTCACACACGCTATGTTGTTTTGATTCAGAACGCGACATTTTCCTGCCGACCAACATTTCGTCATTCAAACGTAGGCGCGCGCGCGCGTGGTAAGCGCGTTCATAGTGTGGCGTGACCACAACAATGCCCTACATCAATGGCAAATTTAACGTAAACGGAACGAAACTGAGCTACTCGTTATTGTGTGGTTGTTTGGATGACGGACCGTTCATCAGTTTGGACCAAAGCAGCGCAAGCCGATCTTCATCATCAGCACTGTTACTACACCGGCAAATCCAGTAAAGAAAACATTTGAATTCGCCACTGAAGTAATAAGATCGCTGTGAGATCTAGTGAGAAACATTCACATTTCTCCGTTATTAACGGATCAAACAGCGCTGACGTGGAAACCAGGAAGAAACATTGTGCCATGAATGAACTATCCAGTGTCAACAGATCAGCAACATCACCATGGATTTACTGTATAGCACTACTATCTGTAAGTTTGGTAGGAATAGTTGGCTATAATGCTTTCAAGTAACATCACGTCGGTTGTATTTTGACATTATGAATACAATTGCTGCCCTCAAATGTTAATCTAAACTAAAATAAACCTTTGTTTATAACTACTACAATATTACATTTCATTTTGTCCAAGGAGCTGTTTTGTTTTATATGCTCCCAAGAAAAGTCAAGTATAGTTCCATCATTGCTCAAAGTTAAAAAATATCATACTTTATGATGTTAGTTTTGCATAATTTGTGTATACTCTGTGCTTCTGATCAGATATTAAAGCAAGTTCAAACAAACAAACAAATTTGTACTTATTCCCTCACTCAATGAGAATCGATAAGAGAATCGAATAAGGAATCGGATCGATAAGCAATATTGAATAATGGAATCGGAATCGTTAAATTCTTATCAATTCCCATCCCTACAAGCCTATAGCCTATATTGTTCTTGAATTGTTTGAAGAAAAACGACATACTAAAACGCCAGCCTAATCTCAGGAGCTGCTTTGATTACGCTCATGGCATTTAAAAAAACGTGGCGCTCCCATTGAAAACAATTGAAAACATACGCCAGGCGTATAGAAAAAATGCTTTGGTGGACACATGGCCTTTTAAGTGGGGGAGGGTGCATATTTGCATTTGAATGTTGTGTTACATTCTTGTTGTGTTACATTTAACATGTGATGCACACACACAACTGCACATGCACACACACAGGGCTTACATTCTGTTTGACTATTGTTGCAAACATGCTGCTCTAAACTCTAGTAAACTAGTGTTTTCTGTCAGTGTCAGCAGCAAAGATAAAGTTGATGATGCTGACTCGCCATCTTCGCAGTGAACGCGCATAAGCCTAAACGCATACTTCGAATTAGCCTCGTTAACAACATACGCAAAGAGTTGCCAATGTTTTTTCGTTTTTAATTGTTTTGTTTAAAAGTAGACATTTAAAGCTATCTGTAGTTCTCAGGTCTGTGAGGCAAGCATCGCGGTGTTTTGGTTCGTATATGAGACTCCAGTTCACACGCGCCTCTGTGTCCTGATTATATTGTCTGATATTTACTTCTAATGTATTAATCCAGTCAAATTGTTGATGAAACATTTATTAAAATGAAGATACAATTTATCCAAAACAAAACTTAATAAGTGATCAAAATCATGTCTGACCCACTCCAAATATTTTCCGATATATTGGGTAGCTTTTGATCCTATCTTACTCATCTCATGCTGTTCCCTTTTCATATAGCCTACTCAACATAGATGAAATAATAAAAATAAGTAACATAATATTATTAAACATAAATGTGAAACGTAGCCTATGTTTATTATTTATTTTTATTTTTTTATTTTACTTATATTTAAGCGTCACACCGCTCCGCTTTGCTCACATTCCTATACATATGCATGTGTGTGTGTGTGTGCATGTGCTGGAATCCCTACTTTTGAATATCGTTATCATTATTGATCATTTTTAATAATTAGTTTTTTTTTCATGTATATGTAGAAATTGGTACTATTTGTTACAGGTTTGACACTTTACTAAAAATGACTCTGCATTTAGGCTATTACTAAATAACTTTACAAAACATTACTATCATTACTTTTTTCAGGTTGTGTTACTAAATTTAATTTATATTAATTTATATTATGAGCCCCTGATTATATGTTGCATGTTCTCTTGTTTTTTTTTCTTTACTTTTAAAGACAAATCATATTTTTACAAAATGGATTTATGGCTTTTTTTTAAATAAATAAACAAAATTAACCTTTAATTTATCATTAACAGCTATAGTTGTTTGATTTAATAATCATTGTTCAACATGTTCAGACTGAACCAATACAACATTTCAACAGGATAATTTGAATATTCACAAAAAAGTGTGGGTCTAGGTAAAAA
Organism: Hybognathus amarus; assembly: GCA_030378365.1. NCBI lineage: Eukaryota > Metazoa > Chordata > Actinopteri > Cypriniformes > Leuciscidae > Hybognathus > Hybognathus amarus. The sequence goes on along the minus strand of JAQIUQ010000035.1, from coordinate 184,084 downwards.
ATTTAGTTTTCCTGAAACTATTGAAATGGATTTATAGCGTTTTGGAAAAGAACTCCTCATATACACTCACCGGCCACTTTATTAGGTACCTAATAATACTACATAATAACACAATAATACCACATACTCAGGTAGGCTGTGGCGTTACAACGATGCTCAATTGGTACCAAGGGGCCCAAAGAGTGCCAAGAAAATATTCCCCACACCATGACACCACCACCACCAGCCTGAACCGTTGATACAAGGCAGGATGGATCCATGCTTTCATGTTGTAGACGCCAAATTCTGACCCTACCATCCGAATGTCGCAGCAGAAATCGAGACTCATCGAGACCAGGCAACGTTTTTCCAATCTTCTATTGTCCAATTTCGATGAGCTTGTGCAAATTGCCGAACCTTAAATAGCCTAACCTTAAATGTTAAAAGGATGATACTTTAGGATGAAAGTTCTTTCCTTGGTCACGGCAACCTTTTCACGAATATGACTTGATATGAGGGACAGCTTTTTTTGTTTACATCCGCTTTTCTGCTTCCAATCTGCTGTGTGAGATCACGTGAGCCACTTCCTCTGGCACAATAATCTTAATAACATTAGTGTGTGATGCACCGCGATTTTCAAATCTTGTAGTGTGAGCATGTTTAAGATTTGAGGGAAGAAAATCTGCAAAGATTCTCTTTATGCCGAGTTCAGACTGCACGATTTTGGCTCGCCGAACAGGTTTTGAGAAATCACAGACAAATGCCTGAAATCACTGGCAAATCGTGATTGAGTGACAATCACGCAGTGTGAATGAGCAAAGACACGAACTGAGAGAATCACAGAGGAGTCGCCGACGAGATATTTGGCATGCTAAATATCTGGACCTGTCGGCGATTCAAAATCCTGCTGTTTGAAAAGTGTTTTGACTGAAAACTACATTCGGCGATCACCGGCAGCCAGTGAGAGAGCAAGATACAGAGCAGCCGGGAGTTTGGGTAGGAGTTATAGATCACATATCAACATGATATGGCATTGTTTCAGAAAAAAAAGCTTCTTTTCTGTCTATTTGGACACAATTAATGGAAGAAAAATTAGTAAAAATTTGGCAGGAGTACTCGTGTCTGTTCTGATGTTTCACCTGAGCTGTACCACAACCAGGTCAAAAAAAAAAAATGTCTCACGTCAGAACTCCGGTTTTGCACGTGTGATATCTCATTGTTTCCTTTTCACATCTCACGTGTCTTTGTTGTGAAACGTAGTTTGCCCCCAGCGTGCTAGACAGAGTCTGTCTGCGATTTTCCTATTGTAAAGTCATGCAGTGTGAAACCTTCTGTCGCCGATCAATTGTCCAGTGTGAACACAGCAGTGACTGAATGCTGGCCAAGATAGTCATGCAGTGTGAAAAGAACAGTGACCCGACTACTTTGAAAATCGTGCAGTCTGAACTTGGCATTAAGTGTGAGCTTCAACCAGATTTCAAAATCTGTTTAGGATTTTAAAAGATGTTTTTAAAATCCTAACTGCTTTTGAAGATGTAAATTTAGTCAATCTGTTGGAAGAGATTTGTTCCTTAGTGTAAAAATAGAAATACATGGTAATTTTATTTTAGAAATATAAGCAAAAAAACTAAATGGTGTAACAGAGTTATAGAACAAATCTTTCTGCATTAATAGCCTAAATATAAAATACAACTACAATAATCCATGTTTGATCAAGACTTCGAACCCATGTCTTTGTAATGGTAGAAACGTAGGCCAATGTTCTACCATTCGGCCACGTCTTCACTCACATTCAAGGAGGAGCCCAAAAATATATTTTTGCAGTGTGTGTTCACTCAAATAAGCAAGAAAATGTTTTGTCGTTTGCCTATTGTGAATGTAGGCCTGGGCTACTTTACATGAAAAAGGAGACCTTTACAGTTTTAAAAGATGATTTTATTTTAGCTGTTATAAGAAAAAAGATGATTTTATTTTAGCGCTTCTGCTCCTGCTCAATACAGGAGCAGAAGCGCTGGTTAGATTTTATTAGGCTATTTGTTGTTTAAACGTGCGATCTACATGGAATCCCATTAAGTTTTATTATTTTTTTTTAACATAACAGCTTTTGAAGATTGTAAATTCAGTCAGTCTGTTATAAGAGATTTGTTCCTTAAAGGTGCATTGCGCAACATTTTATGTTAAAATTAGCCGTTTTCTAACCCATACATGCTGAAACAATCGCCTGATGGGCTAAATGAGCCCTTCTCTGATCACTGCGATCGCCTCTATAATCCTGTACAGTGAAATATATAAGAGGGATTCGGGCTCGAATCTGAGACTGGGCGTGACGTCATGCGCGTTCACGCTCGCCTGGCCTGCAGGATAGTGTACCGCCGTTCTCCGTATCAGAGAAGACAACTCGAAGCGACGCAACTTTAGTCAACTTTCCCAAAAGTAGAAGATGGATTCAAAGGGGCTGTTTAGTCTACATCTGGTCACTTCATGTGTTTTCTGTGATCGGATAACTTTATTCGATCGTGAAAAGACCAGGTTGAATCCAGACGGATTTGAATCCGACAGCTCAAACCATTGAGATATGGTCCAGACGTATTCCAGACGAAACTGGACAAGTGTAAATGCATCTGGTTGTTGAAAACAGGCTATGTCATGTTGTTTTAGTCATATATGACGACGTGCATCAGATGAGCAGGCGAGTGTATTTATAAGCCAGCGCGCCGCAATCTATCGCAAATGAAAGTGAAAGTAAGACGCATACGATTAACACTAAGTTACCTTCTACCTCCACTATCTTCATTAAAAGTAGCCTTAAGAAATGAAATGATCTCATACCAGAGCTTTTGCCGCTCTCTCTTATTGCTGTCTTTGCTGATTTTGAAATAGCCGAAGCCGATGATTTATAAAATGCAGCTCATCTGTTGCTTTCGGTGACGTGCACTTCATGAAATCTGTATATAACGCGGGAATTGAATATCAGATTAATATCCGTTTTGCAAAAACACATTTATGTGACCAGGTAATGGAATCGTTTTGATAAATCAAATAGATCTGAGAAAACGCATTGTGGCCAGGTGTAAAAACAGCCCCAAAGAGACCGGCTTGTAGTTCATTACAAACCCCAACGCAAACTCCACGTGAGGCAAAGAAAATACAACTTCTGTCTGTCCAGTGCCAGGCGTCGGAATAAGACTAGAGTCAACATCGGGAAGGCTTTCAACAAACGGAGAGATCTCGGGCGGTCTGCTCTAGGGCTCAAACGTGTTCATGAACGTGTTTCCATAATAACACAATCATAAGTGGATACAGTAAGCACATAAAACAGTTCAACATGGAGATCAATGGAAACAAAAGCCGAAGTTTCCTACCCCTGTTTTCCCCTCACACACACATAGGCCTACATAAGTGTGTAATTTACTCAAATGCCTTTCCTTTCATATATTTTAAATGACTTGCAGATTTATAACTGTATTACCTCATTATGACTGTAACAAAAGATGTGTGCCTGATTCTCCTTTGGTTATGAACAGCTCGTGCAAACGTGCGTGTATTCCGTGTATATGTCTACTCTATAAAGTCTATGGTATTCCATGAGCGCGCACGCAGTTTCATTTGTCACCAGAGGGGCGTAGTTCTGCAAAAACTCAGAGACTTGCGTTATGCTCCTTTAATGTAAAATGGAAATGTAAGGTAATTTTATGTTTATGCAAGATTTGAAACAGTGTCATCAAAAATGATTGAACTACCACTCGACCACAACTTTTCTCACTGACAAAAGCCCAGAAGTTTGGTTGTTCAGCAGTCAGTGTGTGCACGCGAGAGAGAAGCGCTCTTCAGTCTCTCATTCCTCAATAGCGTCATTGAAAGCACCCAATTTATTTTCGCTGAATGCGTGATACTCCTATTTTCACTTTTGATTAATAAAATGTTCTGCTATAAAATTTTATATTCTAGTTAAAGCTATTCTATTTAAAATGTAGGCTACTTTTACATAATTACGTTTTGCTTTCGCCAAATGGCCCTTTGCGCCACCTGGTGGTCATTTTGCAACCGACTTTGAAATACGGCTGGTTTATTTTTGGCCCCATTTATTGTTTTAACCCCGATCTTGATCGGTCTGCTTGTCTAATTTGGTCTTGTCGATGTAGAAGCGTGCGAACACACTCTTTGTCGTTTTCAGAGAGAAGCACGAACAGAACACCCTCTTGCTGTTTTAGAGAGAGGTGCGAACGTAACGGTTACCTGAGCTGAATGAACAGAACTGAAAACGAGGTTTCGCTCCTTTGTTCTTTAACTCAAAACTCAGTCCAACCTTCCAGGAAACTTCTGGCCAATGAGACCCTGGCTTCATTTCGGAGGTGGATCTATCTTCTGCTGATAATAAATTATGCATGATCTGTGAGCTGCCTGGTTCCAGCACTTAGCAGAGAAACAAGAGACCACAGATTAAATAATATAGATTATTCTAATCATAAAACAAAACATTTTACACAGATTTCAATCAAGCCATCTTTTGAATTAAGAGCGTATGATTCTTTTGATAGGAAGCACGATACTTTCCATTCACACACCAGTAGAAACCTAACAGTTATATCACAATTACATGACTTATATGTGATCTAAGCATAATAACCACAAACATATATTGTCGAGACAACAAGAAAACAGAATTGAATGCAGTTGCCTGATGCTGGATTGTAAGTCCATCAGTAATTGTTCTGAAGTGAGTTTGTGATTTTATGTGGGAGATCTCAGATCTCAACAGTGAGGTAACTGTGTTAGAAAAGAAAAGATCTGTGTAACATCTCTGTCCAGGATCAAAGGGTCCCCTTCCCTGTGGCATTCTGTTGGTATCTGCAGGGCCATAAAAATCTTCTCTGAGTGGGGGAAGGTTGGAGCCTGTGTTAACCCTCTGGGGACCAATAACGCGTCCCCGCGTTTTGATCGTTTTTTTTTTCATACAGCTGCAACATAGACTTAAAATACTCCGTCATTAATGGTCATATAAATAAAATCAATACATGATTATAAACTATAGAGGGTCTTCTTTTTTGTGTGTACACTCTTATTAATATCAAAACCTTGTGTTTTTGTAAAATAGATAAATTAAACAGGGTGCGCTTTCAGCTCGTCCGAAAAATCACCTGTAACTCATTAAATACTTGTCACAGAGACACGAACGATCTCTCTTTATGACGCTGAAATTCTCTTCTTTTAAATGAAGCCATTTATTTATATAAAAACTATTCTCAGTTGATGTAATCTGTATGAAAATGGAGAGATGCCAGTCTTTTCCCTTTCTCCTCATTACAGCGAATGACATGCTAATGTAACCCCGCCCACTGAGAGCGCGTCCCAGCTAACAAAAACACGTCCCCAGAATGTCCCCTGAACGTCCACTGCGAACGTCCCCTGAACGTCTTCGTGTAGGTTTCCTTAAACGTTCTTAGGACGTCGCAGGGGACGTTCGTGGGACATTCACAGGACGTCGCGGGATGTTTGCGGGACGTTCACATGACGTCGCGGGGACATTCAGCAAACATTCTGGGACTTTTCAGACTTCTAGTGAACTTTAATGTTCACTAGAAGTCTTTTTAACATCCTATTATAGTCTGATAACACACATTTTAACTACCCAAGGAACAAACACACAACAAGGAATATCAGGAAACAAAATACTTTTATTTTCATTATCAAAAAAGAGTGTGTGTTTGCATGTCCGGTTGCCATTCAGCTGAAACGCGTTACTCCTCCACATCTGATTCCACCCGTAAGCTTGGAACCTAAAACAAAGTAACAAAATTTTAGTTGGATCATTGTAATACAATCAGTAAAGGGGGATAAGGAGCCCAAGCATTCATAAACAAAAGCTCAAGCGGTATCACTTTATTTGAAGGGGTGTGCATAAGGCTGTCATGACAATGTCATAAACACGACATAACACCTGTCATGAACATACATGAGTCTTTATGAATGTTTATGACTGTTGTCATTAAGTGTCATTCGGTAAATTATGACACTTTTAATGCAAAATTGACATTGTTTAAAATGTCTTTGTTATGACAACTTGACATTAACAAAGATAAAAATGTCTTTGTCATGACAATGTGACATTAACCAAGACAAAAATGTCTTGATTATGACAACTTGACATTAACAAAGATAGAAATGTCTTTTTTATGACAACTTGACATTAACCAAGAAATCATAACTAGTCCAACGTGTTCCACTTTACTTGAGGTAAAGGGAAATATTAATGACACTGTTGTTAAAGCATTTGACAGTCTAATGACCCTTAATGACATCTTTATAACTAGTACAATGTTTTCCACTTTACTTGAGGACAAGTAAAATATTCATGTCACAGTTATATTGGTGTCATGACAACGGATGTCAAGGGGTGATTATGGCGCCAGTGCCTATGGCCTGCCGTATACGCACTCTGTTTGTATTTACGTTATTTTTGTCAATCTTTATTGCAAATGTCAACTCTCTACTGGTTCTGTAAACTCTGTAAAGTCTCTGACCGCCAAGTACTCTTAGACCTTCAACCCGTGATTAAAAATTCGGTGCCGTTTGAACATGATGGCCAAAAAACCTTCTGTCCTCCTTTGCTCACGGGAATACCAGCTCACCTTTGCCGTGCGTCAGTTCCCCCTTTGCGCAGAGCGCGCCGGAGACGTCGGGGGAAACGCGGTGGTTTGCTGGTGAAACTGAGGACCCGGCTGGCGTCTTCCACCAGGGCTTTGCCTGAAATCCGTTTGGAATTTCGTCACCTCGCGCCGTGGCGCTTTGTGGACCCGATCGACTCCTGTTTGGTTCCAGTGGCTGGCTTGGATGTGGGGTTCTCTGCTCGCCGTGTTCAGGCTACTCACATTCGCTGGCGCGGGGTGAATAAGCAGAATCTCCGGCCGCTTGCTTGGACTACACTGGCTGAAAAAGACCCAAATCCAGCTAGGTTTGCCCTGGTAAATGCTAGATCGCTAGCAAACAAAACTTTCATTTTGAAGGATTTTTTCGAGTCGCGTGATCTGGATTTTCTCTGTATAACGGAAACGTGGATTCCGATGGGTGAGTCGAGTGCTTTTTGTGAACTTTTACCGTTCGACTGTTCGTATTTTAACTCCCGAGGACGTCAGGTCGTGAAGGAGGACTGGCAACAGTCTATAAAACTAATTTTAAGTGTAAATAGCTCACACTCGCTGTATCATTCGCTACCTTTGAAGTGAATTTGTTTGAACTGAACGGTGCATCAGTTCTATGTGCACTCGTATATAGGCCACCCAAATACAACAAGGATTTCATCACTGACTTTTCTAATTTTTTGGCCGAGTTTGTGCCAATGTATGACTGTCTCCTTATTGTAGGGGATTTTAACATTCACGTTTGCTGTCCTGAAAAGCCAATGGCAAGGGCCTTTTTAAATGTCATTGAGTGTTTTAATCTTGTACAGTGTGTATCTGGCCCCACGCAGGAACGTGGGCACACTCTGACCTGGTCTTAAAGGAGAACTCCGGCGAACAATGAACCTTTGATCTAATAAAACATCGATACCTAGTCAATCGTTCTCTGAGATTTGTTTTCATGATAATCGAATGTAAAGAGTTTTATCTCTAAAAACTGTTTAGCGTATAATGCTAGCACTGGGGGCATTGACTAAGTAAAAAGAAATCGCTAGTTTATACCACTAACAATGCTCAAAATAGCCCCACACTAACACAGTAATATAATGAGTGTCTATACATGCAAAACGAAGCATTGAGAACTTTGTAAGTGTACAGACCGTTTAATAAGAAGATACGTTATTAAAGACAGTTTACTTCATGTATACAGACAGGAGCCATCTTAGAATATAGTCTCGATAAGTCAAACCACGAACGTCGTGCTGAGTGATCTGAACTGTATGAAGTTCAGCGAACTTCTGAACTGTACTGAACGGCGTTCGGGATTCGCTCCTGTGCGCCGTGGTTCGGATAGTTAACCCTTCCACTGCTGATCAGTTTTCCTCTGTTTTTAATTTAAATCATGTCTCCCGTTGTTCTAATACAACTGTTGATGATATGTGTGCTGGTTTTAGTGCTGCTTGTAAAACAGCATTAGACACGGTAGCCCGTAAAAACCAGGCTATCAAAACCGAGACCTGATCCTTGGTTGAATGATATCACTCGCGCAGCCAGACGCGAGTGCAGAAGGGCAGAAAGAATGTGGAAGAGGAATAAACTCCAAGTATCATTTCAGATACTTAAGAGAGTTGGTGTTCTTATCAAAAAATTGTAAAAGCTGAAAAGACCAAGCATTTTTCTAAAATTATTTCTTTAAATGGTCACAATTCTAGAGTGCTTTTTAATACCCTCAAACCTGTTTTTAATGTTCCACAAATTCAGTGCTTGGAAAACCCATCAAAAATGTGTGAGGAGTTTCTTCACTTTTTTATCCACAAGGTGGAGAGTATTAGGGCTCTTACTGGTCCACATTTGAATGACCCTGGCATTTCTGTAACCTGTTCTGCTGTTTTGAACCAGTTTGAGCCTGTTAGCTTGTCTTTCTTAGAAAGAATTATTGGTAAAATGAAGATCACTGGCTCCCCTAATGACGTGATTCCTCCTTGTCTTTTTAAAGAGGTTTTTCCTACAGTGGCGCACTGTATTCTCAATATTGTTAATGTTAGTTTAATAACTGGAGTCGTACCTATGAGTTTTAAACATGCGGTTGTTCAACCCTTGTTAAAGAAACCTGGTCTGGACCAACTAGAGCTATCAAATTATCGGCCTATCTCTAAGCTCCCTTTGCTTTCCAAAATTATGGAGAAAGTTGTTTATTTGCAGTTAAGCACATTTTTGAATGACAATGGTATTACTGAAATTTTCCAGTCTGGGTTTAAGTCAGCCCACAGCACTGAGACAGCTCTGCTGAGGGTTTTAAATGACATTCTTCTGGCCTCAGACTCTGGTGATACCATTGCCCTGCTGCTACTGGACCTTACGGCTGCGTCTCATACGGTCGACCACAGAATTTTATTGTCCCGGCTGGAGAACTATGTGGGCATTAAGGGGCCGGCCTTAGCCTGGATTACGTCCTATTTGGAAGGCAGAAGTTTTTCAGTTCAGATTAATGATGCTATGTCCTCTTCGGCTCCTTTGTTGTGTGGAGTTCCCCAAGGGTCTGTCCTTGGACCGCTACTTTTTTCAATATACATGCTGCCTCTTGGGTCAATCCTTAGAAGTTACAATGTCTCGTTCCATTTTTATGCTGACGACTGTCAAATATATGTGCCACTAAGTCAGTCAAAAATTCTTTTAGAGTGTCTGAATGAAGTGAAAGCATGGATGGCTATGATTTTTTTGTATTTAAACGAGAGTAAAACTGAGTTTGTTTTATTTTCTCCTGGTGATGCAGCTGCTACAGTTCCTGCTGATCTGGGTTGTCTAACCCGTGACAGTAGCCCTGTGGTTACAAATCTGGGAGTCAAGTTGGACGGTAGTTTAAAGCTTGATGCACAGATTAATGCAGTGGTGAAGAACAGTTTCTTCCAGCTAAGGCAATTAGCTAAAGTAAAACCGATTTTATCTCGACATGATTTTGAAATAGTAATCCATGCTTTTATCACCTCTCGAACTAGATTATTGTAATGCACTTTATAGTGGTCTTGGTAAATCACTTATGGCACGACTACAGCTAGTTCAAAATGCAGCTGCTCGCCTTTTAACTGGGACTCGAAAGTTTGGCCATATCTCACCCATTCTCCAATCCCTCCATTGGCTCCCTGTGCAGTTTCGTACTGATTTTAAAATTCTTTTATTTGTTTTTAAATGTCTGCATGGGCTTGCCCCTCAGTATCTGTCTGATCTGATTGTGCCCTACACCCCCATTCGTTCGCTCCGGTCAACTAATCAGGCACTGCTGGTCGTCCCTGAAGACGAAACGTAAACTTAGAGGTGACCGTGCGTTTGCTGTTGCAGCTCCGAGACTATGGAATGAGCTGCCTTTGGACATCAGATTGGCTGAGTCTCTTCCCGTTTTTAAATCTCGTCTTAAAACGTATTTATTTTCTTTGGCTTTTAATACAGTTTGAGGGTTGACTTTTTCAGTTTTGTATTACTGTTTACTGTTATTGTTTATTATTTCTTTGTTGTGCCTTGGTTGTATGCTTTTGTTTATAGATTGTGTTCAGCACTTTGGTCAACAGTGTTGTTTTTAAGGTGCTTTATAAATAAATGATTGATTGATTGATTGATTGATTGAAAAGACATTGTTTGTCTTGGTTAATGTCAAATTGTCATGACAAAGACATTTTTGTCTTTGTTAATGTTAAGTTGTTATAACAAAGACATTTTAAACAATGTCAACTTTGCATTTAAAGTGTCATAATTTACCGAATGACTCTTAATGACAACAGTCATAAACATTCATAAAGACTCCTTCATGTTCATGACAGGTTTTGTGTCATGTTTATGACAGTGTAATGTCAGTCTTATGCACACCCCTTCAAATAAAGTGTTACCACTCAGGCTATAAAGTTAGCCTAATGTTATCTCTTCTGAAAACGGTTGTGATGCTAATGGACACTAACCCACTAATAAAGACACTAACCCATTTCTATAAAGTCAATATTAAACAGAAGCGTGTCAGTTACATTTAAGAGAATTTTCAAGAACAGTCGTGTGTATTATTTGTGTGATTTTAGAGACTACACTCACCTGAAAGCAGAGAAAACAGGGAGAGTCTGAGTTTTGCTGTCTGCACTGGTGACGCTTCCGTTTCCATGGCAACTCAACTTCACGCGCATGCCCGTTAAAACGCAAAGTCATGCATTTACAAACATGTACTAGAAATAGAACCTACTTGAATAAAAATATCATTATTAAAGCATGAATCTAAAACTTATTTTGAAGTTATGACCCGTTCCTAGGTGCAAATTATCACTCCAGGACAAAGGCACTTTTAATTCAGATTTTTTATTATTGTTTTTGCGAACACTCAAGCCTCATATTTCATTTGAACATGTGCTAAAACTCATAGGCAGTATTTTTTATATCAATACTTGTCATGTGTTTATGGTTTATTTGCACTATAGCCAAAATGTCAAAATGCAAAAAAAAAAAAAAATAATAAAAAAAATAAAAAAATAAAAAATAAAAAATGCACATCCTCAGAATGTCCCCCAGCGAACGTTATAAACCGGACCAAATGCGGACATCCTCAGAATGTCCCCCAGCTAACGTTATAAACCGGACCAAATGCGGACGTCCTCGGAATGTCCCCCAGCGAACGTTATGTACTGGATCAAATGCGGACGTCCTCGGAATGTCCCCAGCGAACGTTATGAACCGGACCAAATGTGGACGTTCTCGGAATGTCCTCCAGCGAACGTTATGAACCGGACCAAATGCGGACGTCCTCGGAATGTCCCCCAGCGAACGTTATGAACCGGACCAAATGCGGAAGTCCTCCGAACGTCCCCCAGCGAACGTTATGTACCGGACCAGATCCGGACCTAATTAGACGTTCGCAACATCCGGAGGACGTCCCCTGTTTGCTGGGGTGCTATTCAAACACTAATGTTGAGGCAAGCCATGAAAATCGATAAAAACATACAGTTTATTATGGATCTAATGTCGTCCTAACCTTTCGTCTTGCTGCGCAGTGAGGAGATCCTGGAAAAACATTACATCAGTTACTGTTTCATTTTGAGAAGCACGGATTCAGCTGATGCAGTAAGTCATTATTCTTAAGTGCTTTGTTCTAATCGCGTTATTGAATATTGTCAGTAAACTCCACAAAGACTGTTTAAATATCAAATGCGTGTCTGATAGGAAGGAACAGTCGAAATTCACAGACGCTCGTGTCGTGCGTTAATTCATTTAGCTCCTACATAACATCAGTAAGAGATAACATTAGTTATGTAAAATCAAAACGAGTGTTTAAATATGATTCAGGTTTGTGAATTAACGTATGAACGAACGTTCATTTAGTTAGAGAGTTTCTGCTCATATTATTTTCTTTTCAAGATGTTTTAAACTCTAACTTTGAACCAAACATTTCTACAAAACGGCCCATAACCTATTTGACCAGGATTTGTTTCCAGGTATGACTAAAAATGGGTTTTGACTTTCATTTATACTTTGATTTTATATTTATATGAAGAGTTTAGATGCAAAAGCCTCTGTGCCATTTGAAATTTTCTTCTATAATGATCATTTTTAGAATTATCATTTTTATCAAGCTTGTACAAATAAGTTCAGTAATTTCACTTAAATTGCAATGAAGACTACCTATTAATTGTCATTTAAGTGAAATTACTGAACTTAAATATACAAGCTTGTTAAAAATGATCATTCTAGAAGAAAATTTCAAATAGCACTTAGAGGCTTTTGAACTTTTGAATCTGAACTTCTCATTTATAAATATATATTGTCCTTTCAATTTTTCTTGTCTGACTCACCTGAATGAAAAGCTCATTATTATGCTTGTCTTTGTCTCTCAGGTGAGAATCACCTAATTATTCATGATGGGGCTGGCATGTTCACATTCATTTGCATATTGCCTTGGCAAACAAAAAAATGTTTTTCACAATATAACCCAATTCACAGTTTTATGTGAACGATTAGGAGGAGGATTTTCAGATCATTGTGAAGAAAAAACCCTAGGTAACAACATCAATTAGTCAAAAGTCTTGTGGACGCATATTTAGTATGTGTTTTGTGGCCTTATTTCAGAAACTTTCATTTTTAGTTTTTACAATAACCACGCATAAACAATATACTCTCAAAAATACAAACATGTACAAACATGTTGCTCATAAGTTATTGTTGCCCTGTTTCTGCTAAATATAGTGTAATTTCACCTGTGCCATTAATATGTTTATAAGCAACTGAAAAAAACACAGATGTCAGGGCATGTCAGAACATCTCATGGGGGCCAAATAGCCCTTTGTCCCCAGAGGGTTAAAGGAATGTGACTCCAGTCTCTTTGGAGTGCTGGATCACATGTGGATGAATCCCATGAGGGATTAATTTGTTTAATTTGTGTTTGGTTCACCTCAATTCATTACATTATTGTAAGTTAACATTATATTTTGATTATATACACTTCATGTGTCACTGTTTTTGAAATCGTATGTTGAATAAGGCAGCATCTATTTGATCACAAATACACTGAACACAGTATTATTGTGTAATATTATTAGAATTTAAAATATTTAAAAATATATCGTAAAATGTATTTTTCACAATTTTTTGATGAAAGAAAATACAATGAACAGTATTTATTTGAAATAGAAATCTGTTCTATTAATTTAGAAATATAAATAAGAATGTATAAATAAACAATTTTATACTACAGTGCTGTTGAATGCTTGATTCTGATTGGTTGAGAACGTTCTAAAGGTGTGCAATTATTTTCATGGAAACGCATGGCTAAAGTTGTTTCAGGCAAGTTTGAACCGCATTACAGTTCCATATCCCTGCGCGTAGTTAACGGCACAATAGGATACAATTCATAACAAGAGAAGACATGCAGCCCCATGCGCTTGATCTGCAATTTTCAATGTCTAACTTCACAATCAATTGACACATACAGTATAATTCTAATAAATAAAGTATAATCCTATCTATAATAGGCTAAATATAAAATTAAACTGAATAGGCTATGTAAATAAATATTCCTGCTGCACGGATTTTTGTAATTATTCTAGATAATATAACAAATAAATAATTGTTGATAGGCTTACTTGGTAAAGGGGCTTTGTGTTTTTCATTTATTGGGTTATCTACTGTCAATTATAGAAAACAATAATGAACGAATAAATTAAAATGAAGTTAATAAATAAATAAATAATATTGACACACATCGTCTCAAGTCTTTCTCTCTCTCTCTCTCTCTCTAATAACTGCATTAATAACTGCATAAAGCCGGGACAGATTAGTTTAGGCCAAAGGCAAAGCGCAGTAAGAACACATATGGTCAAAACTAAGTTAAGACTTGTAATAGGCTTTATGACAGGTGTTCTGTCTTGTGAAAAAAATTTCTTGGTTAAATTATGTCCCGTTTCTGGAGATGCATTACCAAATAATCTACCCATAACATGTTTGACTGGCATGGTATAAAAACTTTAAAGGCCTTTTTCTCTGTTTCTTTGTTTGCGTAGTTACTGCACTTTGCCTTTGTAAGGCAGTTATGAATGTAATTTGATACTTCTGACTGAGGCCAGAGATGCGTTCAGTCTGTGTTCAGTGTCAGTAGGTGTTTAGTAAGACCTGCTACAGTCTATGGAAACAGTCGGTCTTCTAATATTTCAGCGAATTGTAAGTGTGTCCCCCATCATTACAATAGTCTGCTATCAGTGGCTCAAACCTCCATTACTAACTCTAAAATTACGTTTTGGAATTAGCAACGGAGGCATGGGATTAGATGCTTAAGAAATTAGTTCTACATACAAGAGGGCTTTAATGTCAAAAACTTGAGAAACGTCTTGATATGAATCATCTGAACAATGTTTTGAGGTGTGGTAACTGAGACTTATATCTCTAAACAGAGTGTGTACAACATTTTGGACTCATTTTCTTTGTTGCCACCATGGGCTTATAAATTGTGGGCCAGGTCGACGTTTTGAGGTCTCAGTTGGGGAAAATTAGTCTTTGGATGAGAGAAGACACTAAAAAAGACATCTGAGCTGCTTTCTAATTCTGTATTCTGGGCCAAGTCCTCAATGGTGAGGGGAAGACACTATGTAGGCACCTGAAAAGAGGTCACTGCAAAGTCACTCCTGAGTGAAGGATGATACAGTTACGAATGCCGCCGCTCCACTACAGCTGGCATCATGAACTGGCACTGGTTTCTTGGCACTCACAAATATGAAAGATTCAAATTACACAAGATTACATTTAGATTGAATGCTGTGGTCTGCAGTGAATGCTGCAGAATATATTTAAGCTCATCTAAGAGAGAGTTTGTTTCTGTATAGATGTGTACGTCAGCATTTATACCCATCAGATGTTGGCTCTATGGTGGGCTGCAACACTAAACAGAGTTAAAACGTTAATTTAATCACCCTTGTGCTGGCCTATGATGCAGTTCGCATCTTGTTGTAACAGCTAACAGACGGAAGGAGTGGAATAGTGGTCTCTTGCGTCCAGCAGATGGCACTTATGTCAAAAGTGAAGCACTATGAGGGCCCTGCAGTTGCCTGTTGTTTGTTCATTTACAATAGTTCCCAATCACTGTGTAATAAAATGATAGCATTCAGCTGGCAGAGCAGGGTCTGTTTTACCCACCTTTTTTCATATGTATAAGGTATGGCGATTGTATAATATATGTATATATATATATATATATATATATATATGTGTGTGTGTGTGTATATATATATATATATATATATATATATATATATATATATGTGTATATACATATATATATATATATATATATATATATGTATATATATATATATATATATATATATATATATATATATATATATATATATATATATATATATATATATGAGCAATATAACACAAGTAGCAGTGCGATATTCTTTATTCTTTATTTTCAAGGATAGCAAACCAACATCATAATAGAAAATCATAATTAAATTGAATACAACACAGGACTATAACAAACATTTAGAAAAAGTAACATTCCCATTCATACCCATGCACACTTTAACAATGCTCCTACAAACCTAGTCCCTTCCCTTTTGGCCCATACCATAGACAATAGGTGAATCATCTGCGAAAATGCAAATACAAAGTCAAGGTATAGGTGTAAGTATGCTTACACACATCCATGTTCCGTTACAGATACATCAATGCAATGCATGTACAATAAACAGCACAAAAAAAAAATTTAAATAAAATAAAATAAAATAATAATAATTAAAAAGAGATCAGAAACAAGAACATCTGTTGATGGTCTCAACAGATCGATAATAGGCACCAAGATTATATTAGACACATATTCGAGGCCTAAAAACTATATTCTTGCCAAAAAAAAAAAAACTCTTAAAATTGTATTTCATCACACGACTGCAGTAGTATTTAAAAAAAAAATGGTGGATTTGCTCGACTGCCATGACAGTCGCCACAAGAAGAGTGATACGAACAGTGAAGCAGTTATAGGCCCCATTCACACCACAAGTCTTATGCCTCGTTTCCACTGAGCGGTTCGAGTTCGGTTCGATTCGTCATGTTATTTGCGTTTCCACTGTCAAAAGTTGTGAATGGTACCGAAAAGCCGAACCGGTACCGTACCACTATTTTGGGTGCCCTTTCGTTGGGGTACCTGGCACAGTGAAAGGGTACTAAAAGGTGGAGCTACTCACTGCAGAACGGTGATTGGTGGACAGAGTATCGTCACTCACGCGTGCTACAAGGGCATTAGAAGCATACAGTTGAAATATAATTCTACTGTTATTGTGTCACGAAATGGTAGTTTTTTAAAGCTCAAATATGTGGTTTAATTTATAGATTTATGATAATTTGACTGAGATCCATTTCAAGCGATCACCGGACGCTCGCGCTCGTGTCCCCGCCTGAAAAAGCCTTTCCTCGGCTAGTCGCTCTGATGTTTGCCGCTGACTCGGACGTCTCTGTAGTGGTTAAATATGAGATATAGTTCGTCTGGTATAAACCTAACAGGTGATCTTTGGTCTCGTGAATCTATAATTCGTTCCCTGGCCAATAGCTTTGGGAGAAGGCTACGTGAAGTTTCATATCTTTGAGCGCTGAATTTGTATATTTGACTGACTGAATTGTTTCTTTATGTTATTTAAGCTTTACTGTATATCTGTTTGTATACTTATACTTTTATAATGGCTATTATTGATAAAACTGAAATGCAACAAAAATAGATAATTTTGTCATTTTTTAATTGTATTACAAGATAATCTGTTGTTTATTGCAACATTTGTACCAATATGATATGCAATACATTACATATTGCCTGGAATATGTTTAATATTTGTACATTTAAACGAAAAGAGGCAGGGTTGTGTTTTATATTTAGTTTTGTTATTAATATAACCTTATACATGCAGTGAATATAATCAATAGGCTATGCATTGCCTGAACCACATTTGTGTGCTTTATAATGTTTAAAATGTATTGAAATGAAATCGAAAAGAAGCAGAGTGGTGTTTTATAACATATTTAGTTTTATTATTGCCTAAAATGTACATACAGAGATAACCGGAGTCGCAGAGCCAGAGCGAGCTGAGTGGCGCGTTCAAGAACGCGCTGTTCCATTAGCAGGGATCATTCTCCTGAGTTGGACTTGTGCTAAATTCGAATTCTCCTAATGCCAGCACTTGTTTCTAGTGACAAACATGCTGAGAAGCAAGAACAAGATCTGCTGTGCTGTCTGTCATCCATTGTTGTTTACTATGTCGCTTTCTTCGCGCAAAATGACGTCGAGTCGCTTCTTTCCAGCAAACACCACGCCTATCAAGTAAGGGTAATGTTGGCGGTGGAAACGCAAGCCTGATCATGGTGTACCCGACCCGACCCGACCGTACTGTACTGTACCGTACTGTATCGTACCCCTCAGTGGAAACGAGGCATTAATGCTCAGTTCAGATTTTTTGCTCAGATCCAATTTTTTGGTTTGGCTGTTCACATTACCTTTTAAAATGTGGCCTATATCTGATTCCAATGTGAACTGTTTGCATGTTTCAAACTAACCCGCATGTGCAAAAGAACAATAACAATGACATCATACGCTGCGCAGCACACTGTTGCACTTGTGTGGTTATGGAGGAAGTAAGCATTTACGCTTTTATTTCTAAATGTCTGTGTAATGGAAGCTGTCAAATTAATGAGCAGGTGCTGAGGAGAGAACAATGAAGAAAGAAAGCAAAATTGGCTATTTTGGCCTTTTGCGGGTTTATGGCTGCAAATTCAATACAGAGGTCTGTGTGGAAGCGTAGATGAAGCCAGGAGTGGTGGGAGTGGTCTGTGTCTGTTGTGTCTAGTGCTTACTCGCGGCATATAGTTGTGCCAAATGTCGATGTAGATTGACATCAGAGTCGCATTAAATCCGCCTTGGTTGTTCACATTGTGGAAGCATTAAAAAAAATCAGATATGTGTCTGATTGAGGACTCACATACTGTATGTATGTGGTCTAAATCTGATTTTAAAAAATCAGATCTGGGCAAGATTTGAGTGTTCACACTATCTCTTAAGAAGTCTGACCTGGTCACTTGACCCCAAACATGTTGGACAAAGGATTTGGGTCACTTTCGTCTGCAACGGGGCCTTAGAGTTCTGTTTTTGCAAATATCGCACAGCTGGAAGATTGGCTGGAAGGCTAGAATGAGAGAACCAGAAAGAACCGTTGTATATACAAATATGTATGAATATTGTTAATTTAATTAACATAATGATATTAAATCATTTTCATTTATATGCACCAGTATAACCATACACATCAATACTTCTAAATAAAATTTTTATATTGTAGATGCCTTGCAGTGAACATTTCTTGACTGGTATCACGCAAGATATATTTATATTGTAGATGCCTTCAGTGATCATTTCGGTAACACTTTAGAATACTGTATCTTACTTACTGCAGAATTAATAAGGAATTATTGACGAACTAATAGGTAATTCTTCATTAACTACTTCTTCACTACTGTTAACTACTAAGGAAGATGTGTTAACTAATCAGTATGTAATATAATTTTATGATTGTGTTAAGTATCAGTTAGTTAATCAATAGCTAATGAATTCTGTCATACCTCCTGAAGAACTACTACTAATTATCAACTAATTAAGGTTCAAGAAAAATAACTAAGAAGTAACTACTGAACAGTCATACAAAACTAACCTCAGATTATTTGTATATTTTATATACAGTACTATGTGTGTCTGTTTTCCTCAGCATAGAATGCCACTGAGTAAATTCATGTATTTGAGGCAACGACTGACGGAAACTGAAAATATAGGGAACTTATTAGTAATTTATAAATAAGTATCAAATAATTCTGCAGGAATTACTTAAAAGCTGGAACAGTATTCTAAAGTGAAAATATAGGGAACCCATTAGTAATTAATAAATAATTATCAAATAATTATCTAGGAATTAGGCTACTTATAATCTGAAATAGTCTTTAAGTAAATATAAGGAACTTATTAGTAATTAATAAATAACGTTTAAATAGTTTCTTCAGGAATTACTTAGAACCTGGAACAGTATTCTAAAGTGACAACACAGGGAACCCATTAGTAATCAATAAATAATGATCAAATAATTATCTAGGAATTAGGCTACTTATAACCTGAAACAGTTAAAAAGGTCTTCTAAAGTAAAAATATAAGGAACTTATTAGTAATTAATAAAGAATTACCACATAATTCTGACTCAAATCAAACTTACTGAAATGTTATATATATATGTTATATAATGTTATGTTTAATATATATATATATATATATATATATATGTGTGTAGATATATATATGTGTGTGTGTATATGTGTAACGTAATCACCTTTGTACCACCGTAATCACCGTAAACCTTTGTAAAATACACGACAATTACTTGCGACAAAGGCGAAGAAGGTGAAAAAGGCAACAGTGGCAAGGAACCAAAACTCCATCAGGTGACAGAATGAAAAAATAAAATAAAAAATATATTTTTTTTTTAAAAACAAACCTTGGGAGAACCCAGGCTCAGTGTATGTGGCTACCGCGGTATTGCCGGAACTTGAATGGTGCAAAAGAAGTTTAAATGTATAAGAACTAAGTATAATAATAAGGTGTAATATACATGATATGTTTTTGCTTATTTGCAGATCAGAACCTATAGGTAAATGTCTGAACTTATATTTCTTATTAGTGATGAAGAATGACAAACTGACTACTGTGTATGACTGTTAATTAGTAGTTACTTCATAGTTATTTTTCTTGAACCTTAATTAATAGATAATTAATAGTAGTTCTTCAGGAGGTATGACAGAATTCATTAGCTATTGATTAACTAACTGATACTTAACACAATCATAAAATTATATTACATACTGATTAGTTAACACATCTTCCTTAGTAGTTAACAGTAGTGACTTAAGTGTTAATAAAGAATTACCTATTAGTTCTTCATTAATTCCTTATTAGTTATGCAGTAAGTAAGATACAGTATTCTAAAGTGTTACCATCATTTCTTGAGTGGCATCACGCAAATGAGCTGAATTTATTGAAACTGACAGTTTAACAGTCAAGCCCTTGCAGAATAAGGAAGTATTTTGAAATGAGTCCTTAGGAAATTGAAAATTAAAATGAAGCATTCAAATTATTGTGATATTCACAATATTTCTTAATTTTATATAGCAGTTAAAAACTCATCACATACACATTGAGAATACCCAATATGTCATTTAGCCATAATAATACACCAATTGGTGTGAGGAAGAGAGATTAAAGGGGGTTGACTGCGATTTCACTTTTTTCATTTTAAATAGTGTGTAATGTTGCTGTTGATGCATGAACAGTATCTGCAAAGTTGCAGCGCTGAAAGTTTAGTGTAAGCAGAGATATCATCTTTTAAAAATCAGGAAGTATAATTCCCTACAAAAACGACTCCATCACTAACCCACACATTTGCATCAACCCCTCCCTCCGGAATATGCAGGAAAGGGCATGACCATATTTCTGCAGCACGTCGAGTGAGTTGTGTTCATCCAGCTGTCAGGTCTTCTGTGTTTGAGCTTCCCACGGACGCTATACTTCGACAACAATGGATACAATTTATGTTTGATTATATTCCTGAAAGTGACGATCGTAATCTAGCTCTCTGTGCTGCGCATTTTACGGAAGACAGCTTCCAGAATCTCCACGAATTCAATGTCAGATTCAACAAGAAACTGTTTCTAAAACATGAAGCAGTTCCAACTTTAAAACCAGAGTCAGCAGTTGTTGGGCCACAACCTGTAAGTAGGCTAAGACTTAATCATTTTAAATGTATTTGCATGTATAATTCCCAACGTAGCGTTGTGTTTTATTTTTTTTTTTCAAATGCCAGCACTGGCTTTGTAGGCTTTATGGGCTAATAGTTAGGCTATTTTGTGTCTACGACAAACGCGTACAAACATTATGGACCTGAATTTTGTATAAATACTAATGTTGTAAATGTATTTTTCATGTATATATGCTTTATGACTTTATTTTCGATTTGATCAAGAACGTAAACTTGCCAATGCTGTTTGTGTTTAACATTAAGTCAAGTCACATTTATTTATATAGTGCTTTTTACAATACAGATTGTGTCAAAGCAGCTTCACAGTGATAACATGAAAGTAGTACAACACAGATCAATAATATTGTTAAATATTAAATAATAAATAACCCCAACTAAGCAAGGCAAATGCAAGGCAAAGCAAGGCAACAGGGGCAAGGAACCAAAACGCCATCAGATTGGATGGAGAAAAAAACCTTGGGAGAACCCAGGCTCAGTCGGGGGCCAGTTCTCCTCTGGCTCACATTCATATTGTTTATATATAAATATTAGATATAAATATATATAATACGGAGCCATAACATATCTCCAACGTTGAGTCGTCTCTTCCCAGGTGTTGTCTTCTCATCACAGGCGTTGGGGCATCTGAAATCCCTGTGAGAGGCTGGATACAAACTGGACCTGACAAACACCATTTTCTCGGGACAAACGTCCCGAGATAACAGCAGAAAGGCAGATGGGAAATAATTAGCATAGCTGATGTTCATAATGATTTCCATTATACAGGAGTCGGTGTTAGAAAAACACTATCTCACAAACTAGCCAGTCAGTTGCTATCGTTGCCAGTCAGATGCTATTGTGTAAAATAAACGTGTATATAGGTTAAAAAATGTAGCAAATTATCATTCAGAAACCTTTATTAAGAGCCGTGTGTGGTGAGGTTCTGCTTGACTCGAATTCATCGCGGCTTTCTCGGTCTGATTCTGCCTCACTGATACTGCAGACTCGACATCAATATTTACGTGTATCCACCGTCTATGTTATCCATCTTTGGCATGCCCGTCTCGCCGGTAAAGGTAATGGGCGTTAACCTTCCGGACAACGTGAGCGACAGTTTAGCCAATCACAACACACCGGCCCAAACTAACCAATCTGAGCCCGCCACGTGTTTCTGAGGGAGTGTTTTCATAGACTCAGGAAGTGAACCGGCTCGTTCAGGGGACAGAGGAGAGCGCGGCTTACAATAAAGGTGAAATTTATGAAAAATAAAACTTAAAAAAAAAAGAAAAACCACGGATACATGTTATATTGCATCCCATAAACACAATCATGCAAAGAAAAACGCAGTCAACCACCCCTTTAAAAAAGGGGGAATAACATCCTGAACTGGTTTCATTTCAATGACCCCGGGGGAAGAATTACGCTATTGATGAGAAAGGTGGAGTGAAAAGTATGGCAGACCAGACACAGACCAATTAATTAACACAATTAATAATTAACAATTAATAATTTTAATATATATATTTTTAAAGTCTCATTGCAACCATTATCTAATAAAAAACACAATGAAACATTCACAATGCTCACAATATTGATTTATGTGTTATAGTATCACCAGTGCTGGTTTCATTTCAATGACACTCCTGGGAAGAATTACGCTGTTGAGTGAGAACAAAACGATAATAGCAGAGCGGCTGCAGGACGTCAAGGGTTTCAGATGGATCGTTACTGGTGTCAGCAAACAAGTATTCTGGTGGCCTTTCAATGCCCTCAATAAGAGCCCAGATCCCATGGACTGCCTCCAATAACATGACAATAGTCATAACTGTAAAAACAGCAGCGCTGGGCTCCTTCTCATATTCCATATTTCACCCTCATTCTCTATTTGTCTTATAAGTTAGTGTGAAATGAGGGGACACTTGAGAGCCATGTGCATGTGAGAGTATGGCTGCAAATGTGTGTGAGACAGATTCTGGTTTTGAGGTGGGTGCTTGTTTAAATAGCCAGGACCCATAGTTGACAACTCCAACA
Source organism: Hybognathus amarus (assembly GCA_030378365.1). Classification (NCBI taxonomy): domain Eukaryota; kingdom Metazoa; phylum Chordata; class Actinopteri; order Cypriniformes; family Leuciscidae; genus Hybognathus; species Hybognathus amarus. The sequence goes on along the minus strand of JAQIUQ010000035.1, from coordinate 161,127 downwards.
CACTTATTGCAATCCAAACAGGTTCACTGGAAAAATGTGCCTCTACCTACATCTTTGCAAACTCCAAAAATGTTCCTGTACATAAAATTAACTGCAGTTTCCCGCTAAAATGAACACTATTGGCTGTAAAACGCAACTTTTATTTTCACACAAATTATGATTACAGGGTCAGATTATTTATTTTTTAAAAAAGAAACTTATTTTAGCAGTTTCTTGCACAATACTATGTTATTACCTCTATGAACACTTGTCATATTGTAGGAAATCTAAAATAATATATTTTGAGAGTTTGCATCACACAACCATTTGGCTTTTATGATGTAGTAAACTTGCTCTGTAGCTCACCTGCTACAACATTACACTTGTGATGCAGATAGGGTGACCAGAAGTCCCGAAAAATTCGGGACAGTCCCGAAATCTAAGCTGTTGTCCCGAATCCCGAAATCGGCCTTAATTGTCCCGAAAATTATACTAAAGCAAAATCTTGATATAAAATGTCTTATAATAAAATCATAAAAATCATCCGTTGTCCTGCAGCCGCAGCCGCGAGTACAGTGAATGTGCAGGCAGCCAGTCAACTTTTGTTTTTTAAGCGTGTCAATTTCGCTCTTGACGCGCAAATGGATTCAAATGGATATTCGCGTCTGGTTTGAAGGCAGCATTAAAGGAGTGAGTGATTTGTCACGTCACTGCGTGCAATAAAATACTTCGGCCGGGCCTTAATGTCTGATGTCGGGTTTCACTTGAAGCAAATCATCTGCACAATTATTTAGTTTTCCTATTTAATGACCGACAATTTAGTTTTAGGCCTAATAATAATTTTGGCATAAGGCTTATTAGCGTTAGGCTATAGCCTGAAAGGTCTGCTTTAGCCTGTGCACTGTTACAACAGTAGGCTAACACTTTTTCTTCTTTTTTTCCACAAAATTTGAGTTCATGATTTTAATGTTTTATTTTTATTTTATGTTTTATATTTTTGTTGCAGACTAAAGACTAAAGACAGACTGTTGATCTTTGAAAAAAAAGAAAAAAGGTTGGTTAAAAAAAAATATTTTGAACAAAACCAACCCCCCCCCCCCCCCGCCCCCCGTCCCGAATTTCAGCCAATCTCATCTGGTCACCCTAGATGCAGACCGCTTGGACATGAGTCCTGTGAAACACAAGTCACAATAATAGAAAAAGAATAACAGAGACCAGGGACCCAAGAAAAGACCAAAGGTACATTCATGTAGGACAAGACCTGACAAAGAATACAGGAAACACAGGTGTTTAAATACACAAGCTAAACAAGTTAACAAGGCACACCTGGGAGACTAATCAACATGAAAAACTACAAAACATGGCATAAGACAGGAAATAACAAAAAGGTCCACAGAAGACAAGGGAAACACAAGACAGGAATCATAATAGAGCCCCCCTTTAACCCTTTAGGTTTTTTCCTGAAACGTTTGATTTTGACAGCTTAATTTCAAAAGGCTATATCTTAAAAGTGAAAAATAAATAGATACTTTCTGTAAATTAGAGAAATATTAAGGATGACCAAAAGTTTATGAAGTGCATTACATTTTTCCATCTAATTTGCACATTATGACATAATATGGTGGCAGCAATCTTGGATTATAGAATTTTCATGAAAAGTCACATTTAAACGATAAAATGCAGCACTTCTTTCCCCCAAAATGTCCATCACCTTCTGTATGCTATATTGCACAATACTAAATGCTCAGGTATATAGTAAATAGTAAACAAACTGTGTAAATCATTACTAATAAAAGTAGAACAAACCGTGTGCATGTAGTGGTTGGCCTTTTGCTGTAGAGATTTTCCATTTACTACATACAGTAGGCACTCTGATTCTATGTATGAGGCACAGCACATTATTTTGCAGTATGCACATTGTCATTGCGACTCCCACCCTGCTTTCACATTGCCCCCTAACTGTACTATGAATACTTCGACATTGTCTGAACATACCCAGTGGTATCTAGACAAAGTCTCCACCACAATAGTCTTTGCGATTGCGGAGAGGCTCTGACAAAATGCCTCACTCTCACACTAGCTCCGCTTTTGATCGCACTGATTCAATGCGCTGTTACTCAAACATTTTGAATAGAAACATGATGTTTTTTGAGTCGGGGGATGAAGTATGACATGACTGCCATCTAGTGGGGGAACTAAATTTGATACTCAATTTGACAAAATCTGCCGTTTTATTCAGTGACGCATCTTGTTGAGTTAACTCGACCGTGGCGCCTAGAGGGTTAAGGAGAGGATTCTAGACACTCCACATAGAGAATAAAAAACAAGTCCAGGTGTAGTGGAAGCTGGCCTGGAGACTGAGGCAGAGTAGGAGGTGGAATGGTCCGGGCAGGTGGCCGGGTGGAGCGGGGCCGGGTTGGTGGCACAGGCTCTGCTGGCAGAAAGGGTGGACACAACAGTTCAGGGGGCCAGTGTGGATCCGACAGTTCAGTGGCTGGGAGCCATCGAGCGGATGCTGGTCAGGTGCTGAAGTTGATGTCTGTGCAGCTATGATGGGATGAGACTATGGCTCGATACCACAATTTTGGCTTCGGTACGATACCAGAACCTAATACCTCGCTCTCGAATACTAAATTGGATCCACAGTTGAGGAAATAAAAGAGTCTAAATTTAAGTGAATTGAAACAATTTTATTAAACACTGCTTGAAACTCTCTAATGACTCCATATGTGCAAAGAAAAGTATCAGCAAAAAAAAAAATCAGTACAAGGAACATACAGTAGGTAAAATTTTTATTTTGCAAAAGAAAAAAAAACCCTGAAATTATACAATTAATATATCTTTTTAATTATTAATATCTTAATATCTATATGTAATAATAGGTTAATATCTATAATAATAGATTAACATATAATAATAGAATAATGAAATGACATGTAAACCATTAGCTGTCATGCATCAACAAAGAATTAATTATCAACATTTATAGCGTTTATTCATCTTGGTTTGATTACTGTTTGTGTTTGGGTTCAGAATATGCATATAATGCATTGCAAAAAAGTAATGTTAAGATGCTAAACATGTATTAGTATATTACATTTTTAGGTCATTTTATTACTGATTGATCTAGATTAATCATTGCTATATTGTTAGGCCAGGTTCCTTAATGAATGTTGACAAATGTAGCTTAATTGTAGGCTAATATTATTAATATTTATATTACTACCATCTCTCTCTCTCTCTCTCTCTCTCTCTATGGGTCGCCACAGCGGCAATAATGCCATTAATTTTTGCTATTACTTTTATTCTTTATTAATTCAAATTAAATGAATATGTTTGTTTAAAATTTCAAAAATGATGAGACCTAAACTGAATTGGTTCTAGCGTGTCATGCAAGAAGATTTGATCTCTCGTGTTTACCATATCATATTTAATTGATAAGCTCTTATGTGCGCTGTTCAGTGTTCAATAAAAGACTAAATTAAATCAGTTGAGATGATGAACTCACCCGTCGATCTCTGAACTCTTTGAACTAGTCAGGATGAGCAACTGACGAGCGCTTCGGCAGATTTGTTGCCTCCCATGGCAACACTTTATTGAAAGCAAAGTTTGCAGAGTGGTGCATTGAGGTCTGTTACATTACTATTCTCATTACTTTAGCAGGCAAAGTAATGCCTTATTCTTAATGCCTTACACTGCCGCCTAGTGGAGAACTTTAGATCAGCAGCGATATGAAATACCGAACTCAACAAAATGATGATATTGTACTGTTTTGAAATTTATTATATATTGGATATTTTTGCAATACTCGATATACCGCGCATCCCTCAGACGAGACTCTGGAAAGGCAGCCATGGCGGACGCGACTCTGGAACGGCGGCCATGATGGGACAAGCCTCTGGAATGACGGCCATGACGGACCAGAGCTCTGGAATGAGGGCCATGACAGCTGGAAACTCTGGCATGGCAGCCATGTTAAAATCCACCTCTATTATTCCCACAGTGTTAGATGAACACTTATTTGAAGGTCGTAGTCCAGGAATTCCACCAGCGACCCCCGAGGACCATAACGGAGGAGTATATGTTGGTAGTGGTTATTTCCAGTCTGTAGCAGTAAAAGTCAACAGAAAGCTAAGTCAAGTCTTGGAAGTCTGTGAGGTAGGCAATATATAAAAAAAATCTTTAGTTCGGTCCTGAGAGAACGGTTGTCTTGCCGGAGCCTAATTGAACGAATTGCTGAATCCATCTGTGGTCAGGTCTTCTGTAATACAGGGTGAACTCAAGAAATAAAAGGAAGAGCTGATCCAAATGCAAAGTAGTTTAATAAGAACATAAACATAAACAGAGACCAGGGAACCGAGAATGAGAAACAAATTGATTCTAAGACATTTTAATGAAATGTGTACAATCTGCTAACACCCCACTGAGAGTTGGGTTTATGGATGGCCCTTCATGCTAATTTTATAATTTGTATTATTATTATTTAGGTTTTTTTGTATGAATCAAATTCAATGGATTCATTTGTAATCACCAATTCATTTACAGCGAATACAGCTACATTTTCTTGAAAGATGGTTTGGAAAACCCACATGAGATGTGAGCGTTTTTCAATTAAAAGAGACTGTACCTGATATTTTCTTCTACTTGGACAAAATGATTTAAACACCAAATTATATATTTTAAAAGCAATCATCTGTGAAAAAAACAAACAAACAAAAAAACACAGGCTTTATATATATCTGATGTTTATTATATGTAATAAATGAGAAGCTCTTCAACATGGAAAGCCTTGGCCAATAACATGCTCAGGGAAATGGGGGTTGCGCATATTAAACTCGCAATTTAAAACAATGTAGGCCGAGACCTGACCGGCAAGGTGGCTATTCCCGCACTAGCTACCACTACTTACACTGCGAAACAGCAAAAAAAGAAAAAAGAAAAAGAAAAGAAAAACTGTGACAGAAAAGAGGGATGGCAAATCGCAAATCAGACTGTAACAGAAATAAAGTGCGAATAAATATTGGTGTTGCATTCACAAGATAAGAGATGACTCCAGAGACTGCTTTGTATTTGGAGCTGGCTGTTAATCTTCTAGACAGGTAACCTATCAATCTCAGTTCAATATGGTTGATTCGTATTTCAATCTGGTATGTTGTTTTAGTTTTATTTCATTTTTTTAATGACCCACTTCTAATGCTCTTTCCGTCTGGTGAAGTTGTGATTGCCTAACTTCATGCACATGAAGTGGGAGAAGATCGAGAGGAGTATCTGAAAATAAGGAATGAGTTAGGGGGAGGGCTTAACTTTCACATTCGATTTCCACCAAACTTCACCCTCTGTCAACACTATATGGTGACTATATATCAGTAATTGTCTCATTTGTGTATTTCTATTTCCCTTAAAGAATTCTTTAAAAAAAAAAGAAAGAAAAGAAAGAAAGAAAGTCATAAAAAAAAAAATTAACACTTTATTTTGATGGTCCCTTTTGAACATCCTGCTCACTATAAGTAACTTTGCAACTACATGTCAACTGAGGCCTCGTCCACACGAAGCCAGGGCTTTTCCTATCCGATATTTTTTTCCCTCCTTCTAAAAAAAAAGTCCGTAAAGCACGGCGGCAGTGCTCGAAAAATATCTGTGTCCACACGAAACCACTGAAACCGACTAAAACGATATACTAGACATGCCAGACCAGTATGTGGAGCTGTAATTCTAATTCTGCCATAGATATCCACTAAAAATGCGAGAAGAAGACTTAGAGCATGCGCATAAAACCTTGCGCGCTGTAGGCAGTAAAATAAAAGGCTATAAAATAATAGTACACACAGTTGCTTATTTTCTTTGTTACCAAGCTTATTTTTTTTACCAAGAACTTTATTGAACAACCATAAATTGCCTGGTACAAAATAGGGGAGTCACGATATTCGATTAGTTAGCGGACTCGAAGAAAGCTTGCCACAAAGAACGGCAAAAGGAACAAATGTGTCAAATATAGACATTTTAATTATTAATTAATAAACTAATGTTTTCTGTGTCATTCTTGACTGAAAAAAGTAAGTTGATGATGTCATGATTCTGCCATCATGTCATTGATTTTTCTAGTTTTGTGGCAGGATCGTGGCAGGATCATGGCAGAACCATGTTTTGTGTACAAGCACATGGCCTGTTGTTTGGGCCATGTGCTTGCAGTGTTTCCTCTAGGATTTTTCCAAGCTGTGGGGGCAGGCCCATTTCCCCAGGGGAGGGGGCGTGGCCCACGAGTGATATTCCCTTAAGCCACGCCCCTTGTCTCCCCAAAGTATTATAAGTGATCATGCGCATCCCGTGCGCAGAATGATGCACTTGAAAGCAACACCAAGTCACAGCACACAACGCTTCACATTGAAAAGAACATGGCGAAGGGATTATGCTTAGTAGGGCTGCAAGATTTGGGGAAAATGTCATATTGCCATTATTGAGGTCAATATTGCAATTGCGATATGCGATTCCGATATAATAAAATGGTTTCATGAGTCCAACTTGCTTGGTTCTAAAGTAAAATGCACACACAGATTAGTGATCATTCTGTGTATTAATGTTTATTTCTCAACTCAAACTAAAAACAACAACTAAATGATTGCTAACACCTATAATGATCAATAAACCATCAACCAAACCAACATTGATTCCATCATTACAATTGAAAGCCATCAACTTTTTAAAATAATTATTAGGCTTAAAAAATATAACAGTTTTTAAATTAAGTGAACTTCAAACAATCGCCACATAAACCCATAATAAAAACCATATTTACCTGTGCCCTTCCTGTCTTAACAGGTAGGATACAGAAATTGAATAAAGTTATAAAACAGTCTGCGCTGCATGAATTATAAATTATATATAGAATAATCGTTATTAAAGCTACAAAAGTTCTTTAGTCAAGATCAGTGAGTAATTTTCTAATTTCCCTTTGTTCTTTGATTAACTTTACTGACAGAACGCTTTATTCGCTGCTGGCCCTTTAAGAGCACCCGTTCTCACACGCGCCTCATAGCACAACTCTTTTCGTCCATAAGACTTTTCTTATGTTATGAAGATACTCGACAAAACGACATTTTGGCATGATTGTGTGTGTTATTGTTCGTTCAAGCTCAAAAGAGAACTGTATATTCTGGCACAGCGGTCAGTGCATGCGCATTATGGAGCGCGTCTTTCTGCGAGTCTCATTTAGGACATTCACAGGCAGCTTTTCACTTCTTGTCGTGCAAAATGCGAAAAGGCATTTGCACGAATAAGAGCGGGATCATGTAACACTAGTCAAAGGATGACACAAAAGAAGAGATGCTGCGTTAATAGCCCTAATTTGTTTATTTCATATAAAATCGCGGCATTTTGCGTTATAATTGCATAGGTTTGAGATCGCTATTAGCCTACGATTGCGATATGATTAATCGTGCAGCACTAATGCTTAGTGTATTCTATCTATGCAACAGTTTTTTTAGCCTTTTCTTTTAACAGTTGTAAATTTCAGTGCGCATGAAGAACAGCACTCTCTCGACTCCAGTGCTGTAATTATGTTACATACAGTACACCCGGGAGAAGGGAATGTGATTTAGAAAGGGCAATAAACTCCACTCCAGCAAGATAAAGTCATTTTATGTAAACCATAGACCTTTATGCTTTATCTACAAATAAAGTATAATAATGGGAACATTGATCTTGAAGAGAGTGTCGTCGTGTTACTGTGGAAACCGAACGCGACGCGCTGTGTGAATGCTGAATGGAGAATGACTGAGGCGAGATGACTTTCCGTTAACTTTAACTTAGCGACTAAAATATTAATTTTACCACACATTATGCTATTGAATGACTTTAGAAGTCTTGGAATATAGTGTGAAAACTTGATTGTGCTTTACAAAGTTTTTATGCCTTTAGTGGGGCTTAACAAAATAACACAATACCTAGGCTACTATGCAGAATATCGGACGTCACTGAGAAGCTGCAGCCGTGGCGGGAGGATTTTAAGTGTGGCGGCCCGCCACGGGAGAATGAATGTAGCGGAAACACTGGCTTGTGTTGTCTCGTTTCATAACCCGACCCCTTGTTATCCTTGTCTTGTCATTATTGTCTAGTCAGTTTCACCTGTCCTTGTCATTAGTGTTCCCTTTATAATCCCCTTGTGTTTGCTGTCTTGTGTTGGTTCATTGTTTGATGACAGTCACTGAGTAAGTCACTGAGTAAGTCACTGGTAAGTCACTGAGTAAGTCACTGAGTAAGTCACTGAGTAAGTCACTGAGTAAGTCACTGAGTAAGTCACTGAGTAAGTCACTGAGTAAGTCACTGAGTAAGTCACTGAGTAAGCTGGTATCTGAGAAGAGTCTGTGCTTGGATTTTGGCTTTCCTGTCTAAGTTTCTCAGTCTTACATCTGGTGTGTTCTACCCTGTTGTATTTACCCCCTCGTGGGTTTTATTTTATCTGTTTTGTCACAAATAAATACTTTGAACATCATCTGCTGTCTGCACCTGGGTTCTCCGTTCCGTCCACATAACAGAATGAACCGAACCACCACAAAACCCAGCAGACAGCACGCCTACTGCCATACTCTGCAGCCGTCAGACCCCGAACGATGGTGGCAGTCGGCCATCGACCGACAGCCTGGAAGGCAAGCTTCCTTTCCCTCCTAGGGGTAGGTTGACCCTGAGGAGGTATGCCCAGATCGATGGAGGGGGGAGATTTTTCTTGCCGGAGGTCCTGGTCAACCGCTACTTCATCGCGGGTCTGGACGATCCCTCCTCCTCTCACTGAACGAGGAGCTGGTCAGCCGCCCGTTCCACAGTATGGTGGACAGTCTGTCACGGAGGAGCTGCAGGGTGCTACAGAGGTCTTCTTCTGCTGCTACACTTCCTGTGATCCCTGAGGGCGTCTGTTAGGCGTTGCTACACTTGGGGACCAACCCAGTCTTGCCACGACTCCTGAGACACCGGCCACGATCCATGAGGTCTTCATGGCAGGCAGCGACGGAAGACGTTTGTTCGATGAGAGTCAGCGTTCGGAAGTCGTCCTCCCACGGAGATTCCCCCTTGCCTGCGTGGACTCTTTTCCCAGCACCTGCTTCGGTCTCCCTCTTTACCGCCCTCCTTGCCCGGTCTTCACGCCTGGCTTACGGACTCGGCTCCGCGACCCGGCGGAGAGGAAGAGGAGGAGGAAGTGTGCCTACTCGTCCCTCCATTCCCCTGTTCTCCCCAAGCCTGCCTGCTTCAAACGCTGATCCTGGAGCCCGCTGCTGCTAAGCACTGAGTCCTGAGCCCGGCTACTGAGCGCCGATTGCCTGCGCCCGCGATGGCTACCTTTAACCCGCCACTGAAGTCGGAAGCGCTGTTCTCCTGGCCCCACTGCTGTAAGCGCGGTTCCGGTCGTTGCCAACAGGAGAGACCATTCTGCAGCCTGCTGCTGAAAGCGCCTTTTCCCAGTCGGCGATGGGGATGATTTCCAGAGACTTGCCTGTGAATGTCCGTCTCTGAGCCTTCTGTTGTCTCTGCTGAGGAGACGCAGCGGCTGATTCCGCTGCAAAGGCCGTGGTACAGTCCATTTCAGCTCATCAGGAGATGCCAGTTGTCATTGCTGCCAGAACCCTGTCTGAGTATTTATTCGCTCTGTCTGAATTCTTGATGTCCCTGTCAGTGCGGTTTTGTCCCCAGTTCCTGTTTCAAATGCTCCCAGAGACACCGAATCCCATCCAGTCATCGTGAGTGCTGATGCCAAGTCTGCTACACAGAGCACGATCCCAGCCAGCGACAGTCTTTGCTGATTCCAAGCCTGCTGCACAGAGCACCGTTCTCAAGTCATCTGCTGAGAGTCGTGAGTCGCTGTCCCACCGCAGCCAGCGCTGGTCCTAAGCCAGTTGCCCATAGATGCTGATTCCAGGGCCAGCTGCCACAGGGCTCAGGATCCCATTCGGCTCCCTTTTGACATCTCAAACTGAATTTTGAAGTAGAGAGTGTTCGATTCCGGGTCGTCTCCCCTGATTTCTGTCCCTGTTTTCAGCTTTTCCCACGATGAGTACTGTCTCACCCCTGTCTTGTACTCCCCGTGCCTTCGCCTGCTTGTCCCTGTTCCAGGAGTCCCTGTTTCGTCAGTCTTCTGTGTCTGAGACTGCTTGCCTTGCTGTTAATGCAGCACCCATGTGTTGCCTGGGCCACCCCTGTCACTACTAAGCTACCGAGTTTGTATTTCCCCGTTTGTCCCTGTTCTGCGGACCCCCGGACTTCTATGATGGTTTCTCCTCGTGTGTCCCCACCCAGGTCTTGCCCGGACCTCGTCCAAGCCCACTACCCCGTGGTTCCAGGATCCCTGTGCCCGCCCACCCACCCTGGACAGTCGCTTGTTCAAAGACTCTGTTCTTCCTCCACCTCTCTGCCATGTTTGTTGTTTTTATTTGTTCCATCCAAAGTCACCTGTTTATTGTTTTCTTCTTGTTATGCCTCTGTACATTTTGTCATGTGTTGTTGTGGTTTGTGTCTTTGTTCACAGTCTGTCATGTACCGTGTTTAATGTTCCCCTTGAGAGAGCGTCTGGAAGCGCTCCTTTAACCCTGGGGACCAAAACAGAGACACGTTCACAATTTGATAGTTTTTTTACATAGCTGCACCATCTGTAAACTTAAAATACTCCCATCATTACTGGTCATGTGAATAAAATCAATACATGACTATTGAGACTATAGAGGGTCTTACTTTTGTGTGTACACTCATTATTAATATCAGAAACCTTGTGTTTTTGTAAAATAAATGATATTACAAACAGGCTGCGCTTTCAGCTCACTCTGTCTCCGCAAGAGTACTTTCTGAAGACGCATACGGAAAAAGAGCTGTAACTCGTTTCATTAATACTTGTCACAAGACACGAAAGATCTCTCTTTATGAAGCTGAGATTCTCTTCTTTAAATGAATCCATTTATATAAAAAGCAACTGTCTCTCAGTTGATGTCAATCTCTATGAAAAGAGAGATGTACGGTATTTTCCCTTCACCTCATTCCCACGAATGAGTCCTAATGTGACCCCGCCCACTGAGAGTAGACGTGCTATTCAAACACTAATGTTGAGACAAGCCATGAAAACGCCCACATCGATGAAGAAAAGCAGTACAGTTTATTAGCGTGAACCTCGTCCTAACCTGGCCCTAGCCAGATGAATGTGCGCTCCGCCTAGCTCCACTCACATTCATCTGGAACCTCTCCCATTGAAAGTGATTCTCCAAGCAATTTTATGGCCTAGCCAATCAGGACGCCAGGCGGGAGTATCACAGATGTGGACGTAAGTGAAGAAGCGACCGGATACGTCAGTGCGTGAGACTTTGTTTGATTCAGACAACAATGGCGGCTCGCATTTAGAGGAAGCAAGCGTTAACATTGATGCTGTTATTTCATCGCGTGTTCTCCAATTTACATAACATTGCTTTCATTAAAAGAACACAAGACGGCATCTTTGATGTATGCCGATGAAAGCGGAAGCACCGACTCATATCCGACATGATCTTACCTGGACTTGTAACAATGTTAAACACGAGTTCTGTAAGTCGTTCGTGTATACTTTCTTGGCTGGCTTCTTCTGTTAAAAATAAGTTTGCTGTAGTAATGTTGCCTTCTGGGCACATTTTCATGGCACAGGCGGCATTAATTGATTTACCGACATTGCGCTGAATTGATTGGCTATTCTGTTTTGTTTTTTCCTGACGTTCGCTCCCATCAGCGTCATGGGTTGGCTTTGGTGTAGAGTGGTTGAAATAACGCGTCGATCAGAGATGACAGACACGTGGCTTATCCAATCGTATGCAAGAATTTTGATAAGGCCCAGCCTTCTGGAGACGCCATTTCAATGGATCGGTTCCAGATGGATGAGTGGAGCTGCGCGGAGCGATATTCATCTGGCTAGGGCCAGGTTAACCTGATCCTAACCTTTTTGAAAACCGTCTTGTGCAGTGAGAGAGATCCTGAGGAAAACTTACCCTCAGATACAGTTTCATTTTGAAACACGGATTCAGCTGATGCAGTCAGTCATTTATTATAAGTGATTTGTTCTAATCGCGTTAGTGTCTGTATCTATAAACTGCACAAAGACCGAAATATCAAATGTGTGTCTGATAGGAAGGAATGAGACGAATTCACAGACGCGCGTGCTGTGCGTTAATTCACTTTCGCTTTCATTGGAACAAGAATCTCATGTGACATCCACATCCTTACATTAGTAGGATAACATTACGTTATCTGTATAACCAAAAAGATTTTAAATATGATTCGGGTTGTGTGAATGGACGTACAAACGAACGTTCATTTGAGTTAGACTGTTAGAGAGTATGAAGAGTTCAGATGCAAAATCCTCTAAGTGGCATTTGAAATTTTCTTCTAGAATGATCATTTTTATCAAGACTTGTATATATAAGTTCAGTAATTTCACTTAAATTGCAATGAAGACTACCTATTAATTGTCATTTAAGTGAAATATAAATATATACACATACACACACATATTTGTGTGTGTGTGTGTTGTCCTTTCAATTTTTTCTTGTCTGACTCACCTGAATGAAAGGCTCATTATTATGCGATGTCTGTCTCTCAGGTGAGAATCACCTAATTATTCATGATGGTGCTGGCCTGTTCAGCCCATTCGCATATAGCCTTGGCAAATAAAAAAATGTTTTTCACAATATAACCCAATTCACAGTTTTATGTGAACAATTAGGAGGATGATTTTCAGATCATTGTGAAGAAAAAAACCTAGGCAACAACATCAATTAGTCAAAAGTCTTGTGGACGCATATTTAGTATGTGTTTTGTGGCCTTATTTTCAGAAACTTTCATTTTTAGTTTTTACAATAACCATGCATAAACAATATTCTCTCAAAAATACAAATATGTACAAACATGTTGCCCATAGCCCTGTTTCTGCTAAATATAGTGTAATTTCACCTGTGCCATTTAATATGTTTATAAGCAGCTGAAAAAAAACAGATGTCAGGGCATGTCAGAACCTCTCAAGGACCCCAAATAAACCTTGGTCCCAGGGGGTTAAGGTGGGGGTTCTGTCATGATTCTGCCATCATGTCATTGATTTTTCTAGTCTTGTGGCAGGATCATGGCAGAACCATCTTTTGTGTAGAAGCACATGGCCTGTTGTTTGGGCCATGTGTTTGTGTTGTCTCGTTTCATAACCCCGCCCCTTGTTATCCTTGTCTTGTCATTATTGTCTAGTCAGTTTCACCTGTCCTTGTCATTAGTGTTCCCTTTATAATCCCCTTGTGTTTGCTGTCTTGTGTTGGTTCATTGTTTGATGTTGTGTGATCCTAGTTGTGAGTAAGTCACTGAGTAAGCTGTTATTTGAGAAGAGTCTGTTTGTGTCTTAGTTTGGTTCCTGTCTTAAGTTTCTAGTCTTAGTCTGGTGTGTCTACCCTGTCATATTTACCCCTCGTGGGTTTTATTTTCTGTTTTTTGTCACAAAAATACTTTGAACATCATCTGCTGTTCTGCGCCTGGGTTCTCCGTCAGTCCACATAACAGATGATGCTGAGTTGCCACTTTGCAGTATTGTGAAAGCGCCTATGAGATAACGTAGGCTATGCACTTCATACAGATTAGGCTATAAGAGAGTATCTGTTTCTGTTCATTTTTAATTGTTGTTTGTCGATGTTGTTTAAACGTAGACATTTCAAGATTTCTATATATTTCTGAGTTTTCGGTTCAGTTATGAGACGAGCTCCAGTTCACGAGCAATGCAAGTTATATGCCGAGGTGTCCATGTCCTGATTAAATTCTGCTATAGCCTGTATGTGCTTCTTTTATTAAATCCAGGTAACTGGTTGATGAAACATTTATTAAAATAAAGATACAATTAAAAAAAAAGAAATTTACTTCAAAGAAGGGCTTTATACAAAACAAAACTTAATGTGGTCAAAATTAGGTCTCCGATATAGCCTATTGCGCATCTGCACGCGGTTCACTTTTCATAATCAACATAGATTCAATAAAAAAATAACATATTTAAACATAATTATTAAACTAAATACATTTCTTTAATGGACATAACAAGTAGGCTCCACTGAACCAGATAAATGTAATGTCGGAGTGGAACATTACAGGGGTACATTTTTTGAATAGCCAAAATAATCAAATAATTCCCATTGATCGTCAAATATTATTTTTGCTATAAATCCCCATCCCTATAAAATATGAAATGTCTTTATCAGACAACAGACAAGCAGCATACAAAAGAAAGTATAGGCCTAAAAAATAAAAACACATTCAAGTAAATAATAAATAAAGGAATACAAGAGGCTCAGAAGTTTCTGCCGCATTATATTATAGTATATTATTATACAAGCAGTTCGGCAGTTGTTGTCGTATGACTAGTTCGACACGTGGGTGATGACATCATCGTTTCACAAAATATACGGATTGGCCGTACACAAAAGCGCAAGGATGTCGCTTTCAGAATTATCCACCTTGGGAACAGTTTTCAAAAAATAGCGGTTTCACTCTCCCAAAACGCCGAATCCATGTTGTGGAAATGCCAATATGATAAACATTTATACGTATACAGCGGAACACGTCTTCATGCGGAAGGGGCCTAGTTCTTACACTCTAGTGAGAGTTAGTAGAGATGTACTGTAGGTGCAACATTACTTATAGTCAACTGAATGTGTTAAAGGAACCATCCAAATAAAGTGAAAAGCAAAATTTAAAAGAAACTTCAAATTTAACTTAACTAAGTCTTCTTGAGCTTTGAAAGAGCAACCTTTGACTCTGAGCAATGAGAGTTTCATCTTGAGGGAGAGGAAACTGAACTGCAGTAACAGTCATATTCATGTGCTTTATTGCTGCAGTGACTTCTGTCCAAACAGTAGATCTTGCTGTATATCCAAATGAAACTCCAGGGGCCCAGTTTCAATAAGGAGGTTCAGCTAACTCTGAGTTAAAGCTTGAACTCTGAGTTGACTTACCCTGAGATGGGAAACTCTGAGTTTTCGAGTTTCAAGAACAGCTGAAATGAGTTAGTTCAATCGACTCTGAGTTGACTGACTCTAGTTAAGCAAGTGCACCACAACTATAAAAAGCCATTATCAATGGAGCTCAGATATTACGAGTCAGCCATGGCAACAGCGCCAGACAAAAAGAGGTGTTGGGTGTAATTCATTACCAAGTAATCTAAATATTGTAATTTAATTAAAGGGATTTCTCTTAATTCTTCTGTAATTTAAAATAAAATATAATGCGATTACATTAAATAGGCTACTGCATAAACTATAGACCAATTCAGTATAAAACAATAGTGGATTTAACATACATTTTAAAAGGTATATTTTTTATGTAACCTTCTCCCTCTACACACTTTGATCAATTCAAGAATAATTCATGTAATTGTATATTGTTAATTTGAAAGCATTAAAAGTGCCGTTCCTTGTCTCTCCTCCTTGTATTAATCAAGTGGTTGAGGTTGATATAGGATTTAGTAATATGTAGACCAATACTTTCTAGAGATAGTAATTATTACATTAATCTAACTACACTGTTGAAGATGGGGGAACTCCCATGTGGGGAGAGTTTCACAGTATGAGAACCGTCTCAGAAAATATCACGGTTTATGGTATTAAACAATTATTAAATATAAAAACTGCATTATTAAATTACGGTTATTATTATCATCAGTTAAAATGACAGTTAAATAAATTAAACATTTGTTCAATAAAACGTATGTAATCAACTAACTTCAATAATTGATTAGGAATAAGATTAACATCTTATTTTTATCATTTATAACTTATTAAATTATTTTTGAAAAATAATTTAGTTCTATTAAATGTTTTTTATTCCAATTTTGTTAATGATTTAATAGAAATATATTATCAAAAACAAATTTAGCAAACGTTTTAATCCTTTTATTTTTTGGCAAAGTGCTGCAAAACAGATTTAGTCAATTAAACCATGGACAAACAA
The DNA here is from genome assembly GCA_030378365.1 of Hybognathus amarus. NCBI lineage: Eukaryota > Metazoa > Chordata > Actinopteri > Cypriniformes > Leuciscidae > Hybognathus > Hybognathus amarus. The sequence goes on along the minus strand of JAQIUQ010000035.1, from coordinate 145,182 downwards.
TATATATATATGTGTATGTCTTAAAGAATGTGTAAATATATTTTAGTATTATTGTTGGTGTTTAAACAGCACTTCTTCTTTAAAAAGGGGAGGAGACTGCAAGAAACTCTGGGTTTACTGAAGAAAACCTGCTCCCGACCAGGTTAGGGTCACAGAGTAAGTTACCATGGTAACTGACTCGGAGTATAAGTTACCTCTCTTTCAGAAACGGGCTTGACTTACTCTGCTTTCTCGGGGTTGATATACCCCCCTTTCTGAAACGGAAAACTCAGAGTTTCCCTCATTTCAGGGTTAACATACTCAGAGTTTTCACTTAACCTCCTTTCTGAAACAGGCCCCAGGACAATCCAATCGAATCCAATGAAAACTATCAATCTGTGTTTGAAATGAATCCAAAGAGTTTATTGAAGACTTGTACACACCTCCAAGAAATAAACTGTGTTTTCAAACAGGTTTATAACTATCCCAGCTACTTAGAACCGATGAGTCACAGAAATTAAAGGGGGATCATATTTTGCAAAATACCCAGAGAAGGATATAAAGTAAATCAAGAATCAAACAAAGAAAATAAAAAAAAACAGTCAAAATATCAGAAACTCTTTCATAAGCATATATTGATATAATACAATATTGACAAACATTTATCAATCAAGTACACCAGCCAAGCAAACAATCCCTAATAGTAACCGTGGGTGATCAGAAGAGGATTCTAGAGAAGAGTTAGTCAATCAAAAGTCCATTTCATCAGGATGAGATCAGGTCTGATTGCAGTCTTTAATAGATCAGATATCTTTCCAACCGAAAGGTTACGTTCATTCTTGGCTAATGACATTTCTGCCACCCAAGGGCATCAAGGAAATAAATCCTCAGATAAGTATAATCCCAGAGTGTCACCCAGCACAAAAAATCCTCTAAAACAAAAAGAAATACAACAAATCACCCCTCTTACATAATCAAACAATATATATACAAAGAAATGGATAAACTTAAACAAACATGAAATAGAATCACTCACATTTGGGCAGCAAACAAACAGTTTCCCAAACCAGGATTTCAAAATAGCAGCGAACCACATGTGGCAAATCACAATGGATATCTCACTTCTTCTACTACTTCCCTTTTTTATAAGAACCACAGGGTGCTGCTAGTGACCCCTAGTGGCTAGGATGAACATGGTCCCCAGAGGAGATAACATGCCTTGTAACAGTATGTAACTGTTACAGGTTTATGGAATGAACTAGCTAAAATAAATGCTAGAATAGTATTGCAAAACCAATATACAATTTAACAATGTAAAGTCACTTTGTGAGAGCTCTTGAACTCTGAGGCATTGCTTAATGCTTCTGTGTATAGTTTTGGCACCACTCCATCTGCTATCCATCTGCCATAGTTCAGTCAGTTCCCCACTAAAGTGCTGCAATAATGAGTCCTAAAACCCCGAAACGAGTTAGCATTTTAGCACTTCTGGTTCCACTGTCCTGAAGTCAACGGATTTTCAAATGAGTTTGGGTTAAGGGCCTGAAATAAGGTCTGTGGTTAACAGCTCAATATATATATATCGTCGCTGCCCGATGAAACTCACGTATGTCCAAAACGGTTACTTTTCAGGAAGTGAAGAAAACATGTAATTTCAAAAGCAACTGAACGTAGCGTTGTCTGTCAGGAGCCAATCAGAATCCTCCCTAGTCACCACGCAACGATCACTCTACCCAGATTACTAATCACCTGCACCTGTTTCCATTCAGCACGCCGTTCCCAGTCAGCACAAAAGCACCCGTTTCACAGTCAGTCTTTGTCAAGCCTCCAACAGGAAAAGACCCTAACCAGTCTCCACTTGCTTCCCTTCGAGTCATCCAACGAGCCAGAAAGTAAAGTATACTTACCTGAAAATACTAACCTCTCTGTCCTTGTTCTGATGTTCCCAGGACCCGCTTCGTGGTTCTCGTTCCCTGTGCCCTGGAATCTGCCATGAGTCTCGTTCACCCCATGGATGCTCTGTAAAGAGAAAAAAGCAAGTATCACTGAACTGTGTTAGTTCCCTATTTTCTGCACTGAAAAGGATCTACTCACCTTGAATCCTTCCTGCATCCCTGTCTGCCCGAAGACGATCTGAAAGAGAAAAGGAAAGTAAATTCACCGTGTCACCGTTCATGTTAATTCCTAATGAAGAGGATTTACTCACCTGAATGAATTCCTGCCACGTACCTCAGAGATCACCTCTGAGCATCTGAAACCCTGAACACTTACCTTGACATTAAATAAAGAAAAGCTTTATGTTTATCACTTACTTTCTGTCTTCGAGTCTGAATCCTGAGCTCAGTTTATTAAATACGCTCAGTTTATTTAAATGTCTCTTGCAAACTATGAAGAGACAATGAATCAATACACTGGCATGGCGATGCTAGACTGATACTTTATTTACACAATCCTACCGTAATTTTGTCGGAAATGAGCTGCATTTTATTACAGATATGAGATGCATTTTCTATCATCAGCTAATTTCAAAATCAAAGACATACAGTACATCAATAAGAGAGTGTGGCAACAGCCTGCCCTGTAAGATCACTTCGTTTCTTTACTTGAAGATGATTGTGTGATTGTGAAGATGATTGTGTCTGTGACTTACTTTCACTTTTAACGCAGCTGCTCATCTGCGAGATGATGCGATTTGCAGTAGCGCCGTCATATACTGACTATAACATGTCATATAGCCTATATAACACGCTCTAATAGCGCTTTAACAAATGCTTTTAGCATTTTTGGGAGGTGTAAAATATATATATGTGGTTCAACAACCAGATTGCGTTTACACCTAGTAAAGATCCAAACACAATGCGAGCCAGACTACCTCCAGATGGTCAGGCAGATCCGATCACAATCCGATCACAACGTATTTATATCTTGCATTAACATGCCTTTTGTATTATCCGGATAACTTATCTGGATACAGATCGCATTATAATACCAGGTGTAGGGGTCTCAGAGATGAGACCGACAGGGATGCCTCCACAGGGCGGGGAGATATCATACTGTCTATGGGAGATACGCTGCGTGATTGACAGCTTTGACAGCAAATGGAAATACGTGGAAATCAGATGACATGATTTCACAACTTTTCATTGGTCATTTAGATAATGTGAAGCATGCTGTATACGGAAATGAACCTGGACATTCTATCCGTAAAAAATCTCAAAATCGTCAAAATGGACATACGCAGTTTTTCATCGGACAGCGACGAGATGTATATATATATACCCCAGGCTTTTTTAGTGCTTAGCATATGAACGAAAAAAAAAAACATGTTTGGTGTATAAATGCCACGAGAAATGACATTCGTGGTATTGATACACTGTTAAAAGTGATTTGGGCTTTTAGTCAGAGGGACTATTGTTGTCAAGCTGAGAGAACTCATTGCCCATTACAACAAAGCAAGAAGAGTTACAACAACCTCAACTTGAAAAAAGCGCGAAACTCATTTAAAACTCATAATAATAATTTCAGTTAACTTTAGAAAATAGGTCGAGGTGGCCATTTCAACCAACACGCATGCGCCTGGGAGTGACGTCACGCGCAATGTTGAACCAGAGCCCTCTGAAAATCCGAGCTGACCACCATCTTTTTTCTTCAGAACCGAGCCAAGTAAGTACATTTCACGAGTTTACATGTTAATGAAATCATGATGAAATATTATAATGCGTATTTGGCTTGCTGTCCGGGGAGGGCTCTGAGCTCAGAATTCGGCCCGACCCCAGAGAACTCCCCCTCACTGTAGGGATCATAGGTATCTATGAGCGGACCCAGCCGAATGTGGGGTGAAGGGGTGGTGGTGGGATGCTGAGAAATTAGTCATGAGACAGGAGGTAAGGGAAGGCTTTATTTATACTGGCTTTCCTTGCGCTGATTGGATGATTACCTGAACATGCTCCTCCCGAACCTTGTTACATAAAACTTCATTTCACGAGTTTACATGTTAATGAAATCATGATGAAATATTATAATGCGTATTTGGCTTGCTGTCCGGGGGAGGGCTCTGAGCTCAGAATTCGGCCCGACCCCAGAGAACTCCCCAAAATGCCAGATAAACGAAGGACAGCGAGCGAAGAATTTTAACCCCCCAAAAGTGAAGGTTATGTAATTTACCAAGGAACGAACTTGCCTGTTCGACTGGGAAGGCTCTTGCAACGACCGACGGGAACTTGGGTGCTCACGGCATCGGACGGATAAGCCCATTCTGCAGTTGAACTGACAGCTCGCTGACGTAAGAATTTGCGAGCATGAATTTGAGGACGAATTTAACCGTTCAACCGGGAGGCTCTCGCGGCGTCCGACGGGAACATATAAGCTCGCGGCATCGGACGGGTGAGCCTCGCCGGGTTGGACGGGGGGAGCGCCCGCTGGACTCGAGTCGGGAGGGCTCGACCGGCGCTTCGAAGGGGGGCTGGGGCACGGGAAAGACCCCTCACGTCCCGACGAATGGGGAGCCTCCTGGCAACACGAGCGCGGACGTCCGGCGACGCCTAAGACGGGCAGACTCTCACTGCAATTCGAACGGGAGGGTTCAACCAGCGTTTTGGAAGGGGGACGGAACCCGGCCTTCGAACGGGTGAATCATCTCTGCGTGCGAACGGGGGAGTCTGCATGTGATAGAAAAAACGTACTAAGAATATTCAGCGAGCGTGCAAGCGGCGAGCCCAGATGTAATCGGAAGGTATAGTGAAAACGGATGTAGTTGAACTGACGGCTCGCTGACGTAAGAATTAGCGAGCGTGAATGGGCTATATACACGCATAAGTTCCACATTTGACGCAAGGATGCTCGTCCATTTCCGGTTGTGTAGATTAAAGCGGAGGAAAACCGAGGAAAACGGGATTATGGCAGAGTCTTCAAAATTTACTGTCCTCCCGTCTTTGAAATGAAACGTAAATGCGTTTAGATGTAATTTTATATATAGTTATGTTTATTTATTATAATTTTAAAAAGAAGCATAAACACAACGAGGGGTGTCTGTTTTATCTGTTTTTGTGTCTAACGTTTCTTTAGTATAACCATGGAGTATAAAATTCAATATAAATTCACGGTATTGCATTGGACTCTACGCTCGGCGGAAGTTATCGAGCATCCTTAAACCTTCACCGGAAATACCGCCGTGCATAGAGCCCATTTGTGGACTATTTTAACCGTTCGCCCGGGAGGGCTCTCGCGGCGTCCGACGGGAACTTATATGCTCACGGCATCGGACGGGTAAGCCTCGCCCGGGTTGGACGGGGGAGGAGCGCCCGCTGGACTCGAGTCGGGAGGGCTCGAACCGGCGCTTCGAAGGGGGGGCTGGGGCACGGGAAAGACCCCTCACGTCCCGACGAATGGGGAGCCTCCTGGCAACACGAGCGCGGACGTCCGGTGACGCCTAAGACGGGCAGACTCTCACTGCAATTCGAACGGGAGAGTTCAACCAGCGTTTTGGAAGGGGGACGGATGAGTCGTCTCTGCGTGCGAACCGGGGAGTCTGTATGTGATTGAGAAAAACGTACTATGAATATTTCAAGCGAGCGTGCCAGCGGCGAGACCAGATGTGTTTGGAAGGTATAGTGTGAGCGGATGTAGCTGAAGTGAAGCATGGCAGAAGATAAATATGATTAAATTTGTTCAGAACAGCGGAGAAAACCGAAGAATGCTAGGATGAACATGGCTTCTAAAGTATAGGCAGTGCTGATGGAGAGGTATCCAAGACGGAGTGATGAGATGTATCTGGTGGGTATATCGATTGATTGGTTGTCTGGTGTCTGGGCGCGTGGGGCGGGATCTTTGGATTCCCTTAACTAGAAGGGACGATTGAGAGTTATTAATTGCAGGTGCGGGTTTACTGTAGACTAATTTATGGAAGGATTGAATGCCGCTTAGATAGCTTTTGATGGATCCGGCTTGGAGACCTTTAGTAGCCTACTAAGCAGATGAGATAACTGTTAAAAGGGAAAATTCGGGAAACGACGGGTTGAGAGAGATGGAATGATTTGAAACGATTTTTTGTGTGGTGTAATAACTTTGCAGGGTTCTGGGAAAAAAACGGCTTGGAGGGTGGATTCGATGGACGTGTCCAGGAGGGATTTTAGCGGACGGTTTAAGGGAAGATCAGCTGAAAATAAGGAGGTACTGGAGTTGGTGTGGGGTCTGCTTCTGGTCCCAGCGTTCCTGAATTTCTGAAAAGATAAACGGGAGAGAGAGTCAGCAATTTGCTTTTGAACCTCTAGAACGTGTTTTGCAGTTATTAAGAACTGGTCACATGCGGAGATCCATATGGGGCGTCTGAGGAGTGGCATGAGCGCAGGTGAGCGAGAACGACCTTTATTGATACAGTGCACGGTTGCTTCGTTGTTGCAATGGATTTGGATGCTTTTGGATGACCAAGCTGCGACGACGATCGGGTAGCGCTCGAAAAGGGCAGAGGAGACTGAGGCCTGGGGTGTGTCTAGGAGCTGAGGGGGCCAGGGAGACGCGAACCAGCGTCCTTGGTAATAACCGCCGAGGCCGATCGAGGGAGCCGCGTCTATGAACGGTTTGATATCGAGGGGAGAGAGATAAAGTCGTTGAAGAAAAAGCTAAGCCGTTCCATTGATGAAGAAATTAATCCACAATTTTAGCTCGTTCTTTGACTCGCCGGAAAGGATGATCCGATCTTCCAGCGCGTGAATGGATGAAGAGAGGGCTAGGAGATGCGCGAAAAAAGTGAATAATTATTCCTGAGGAATAATGCGCGTCGCATAATTTAGGTGGCCCAGCAGCGCGAGAAGTTTGCGTTTTGAACAATCTGTGCTGTCTGTAAATCGAGCAGATGGAGAAGGTGAGGAATTGCATACCGGTAATTATTGTAAAGGATCCCACGTATGGCTTCGGAGAGAGTGTCAGAGATTTCTTGGGCTGCTATTGCGGCCGAAAGTTAGGCGCGCAGCAAAATATTTCTTTTTCTGTCAGTTTACACCGATTGAGTGCCATGGATCGGGGTGGATTGGCATTACTTTAAAAGCAGAGGAGATATCTACTTTTGTGAGCCATGCTCCTCGTCCAGCTATTCTTATCATGGTTATGGCTTGAAGGTTAGCGCAGATAACGTTTTGCGTGGGATGACTTTCTACACCGGGTTTAAAGCCTTGCTTGAGGCCTGTCGGTAAATACTTTGTGAAGTTGCATCTGGGTGGTGTGATAATTCTTCAGCTAGACAAAAACGCTTGAGGATTTTAAAGCGTTCTGCTCAGGGCAGGGAGGGATCGATGGATTGATTTGGGGCATGCCGTGGTGGCATGGATTGGGATCTGCAAATTGGGCAGGAGATTTTTCTGCACCCGAGGAAGACTCGGTTATGAGAATCGGTGTCCAACGCTCCCCAATAGGGACATTGATTCCATTGGGAAACGCGGACTGCGCATTTTGCGGAAAACATTTCGGTGGAAAATGAATAGAATTGTTATTCTTGATGACGAATTTATTTTACTTGCATGTGATAATTATTAATAATTTCTACAAATATGCGGACCGTTGGACTAATAGACCCGGCTGTATATTGTATGTATTTGAACACAAATAAACTGGAGAAGACGAGAATTAATGTTTTATGAGTGAGGATTTCTATTCAAAATTATGAACGTTACAGATTAATTATTTACAGCTGGCAAGAATCAAGAAATTAATATAGCTGCAAAGCAGTTTTAATCATAAACAGTGGTCAAATATCGAAGCGGGAGACTTAAACCTTTCTTATGATGCAGAGTTTGTCCAGATCAAGTAAGGCCCCGTTTACACGAGAACGATTCCGGGTGAAAACGTAAAAATATTTGATCGGATTTGCCTTTCGTTTACACGGCGACGGCGTTTTGTGGCTTAAAAACGCAAAAAGTGAAACCTCCCTCCTGAGAGGAAATCTTAAAAACGCTCACCGCCGCGTTCCCGTGTAAACGGTAAACGCAAAAGTCTGCTTGACAGTGAAGGTTGTACGCAGGCGCGTGGACTTAGCCGCCTGAAGTGCATACTTCACACACTTTTGCGTCACCACATATGCACGCGGATTTTATAAACAAAACGCTCGTCTGAACGCAGAATAAAAAGTGATGACGCAACGCCACTTTTGCGTTTTTTCTTCAGAATCGTTTCCGAGTAAACATTGCCTAAGAGTGTAGGTTTTTACAAGTAATGCATTTTGAACGACCATAATCCGGGATCACCGGTGATCCCATGACTCTCAAGGGGTTACAGAGATGGCAAGTCGGGGCTGTGGCCGTTTGCGGAGGCATCCTCACGCAGAGATCGGCCCCCGGGTTGGGTGGAGGAGGAGAAATAGGGAGAGCATAGTGTGGAAAAGGAAGGAAATGCGCCGGTGATTGACCAGCTAACGGAGGCATCCTCACGTTAGGGTGAGCACCCGGCACTTGAGCAGGAGGAAAACTGAAAGAAGTAGAAGGGAAGAAAAACGTTTGGGGATCCTGTAGAAAAGTGGAACTGCCGGGATCTAGAGTGTGTGAGGTACCACGGTGGGAGGGGCTGAGAAGGGGAGTTGGCGCCTTTCCATGACGCGGCCCAGGCTAGCGGAAGGTCTGTGACGCCGTGTCGCAGGGGCGGACCCGGAGCTGCGAGTGCGGAAGGAGATACTGCGGGACTAGCGATCGGGTCCGACGAGCTTCGCTCGTTCTAACCGAAAAGATTTGAGCTGAAACGGAAGGGTGAGAAGATTGTAAAGTAACATATAAATTAAATAATAACTCTTATCATCCTGCGGGAGAAAATGACATCAGAATTAATTAGGGCTTGTCTTAGCCCCCATAACTGCCACTTCCCCAATGGGAGGGATGTTTGAGGTAGCAGGTAGATGGGAAAGCGCAGAGGAAGACGATTGTAAAGATGATGAATTCCTCGTTAGCGGTGGTGAGGTGGGTCTTCGGCATCTTGGTGTATACGGAGAGGATCTGGAGAGCGACGACCCCTGGATAAAAATGGAGGCTCAATGTTGTCGTTGGCTGCTGGAGAAGGAAGAGTCGCTGAATCTGCGTCTTGCAGTGGAGATGATTCCGTGATGAAAGATTCATCGTCGGAGGGGAAGAGCTCTAACTCGGATGTGACTGCACGAAGGCGGAGTCAAATGCTGAGAAATTAGTCATGAGACAGGAGGTAAGGGAAGGCTTTATTTATACTGGCTTTCCTTGCGCTGATTGGATGATTACCTGAACATGCTCCTCCCGAACCTTGTTACATAAAACTTCATTTAAAATTGTTTTAACTTAGTTCATCTGTTGGTAATGTACATTCCTCGTCTAATGTCTTTCCATCTCAAATGATCCGTAAACATAACCTGTGAATTATACTTCGTAGGTTTTTGGAAATACGTTAGCATGTAACTTAGCTTAGCGCAGGAGTGTCACACCAAGTATTTAATGCAGGGTTGAGCCTCATATTCGACATTTACAAGTATTCGAGCACGATAATATACTCTTACACAAGTGAAACGGTGCGAGGCCTGTCCACATTATTATGGAAAAATGTGTGAACATTATACCCGCGTCGAACCCGCCAATGTACGTAACATAATCTGTGATGAATATTTCATGTTCGTTATTATTATTTGGAAATACGATAGCATGTAAGTTAGCGCCGGAGTGCCACAGCAAGTATTTAATATTGGGTTGAGCCTCAAATTCAACATTAACAAGTATTCGGCACCGATTATGTACTGTTTGTTATACAAGTGAAACGGTGCGAGACCTGTCCTCATTATGGAAAAATGTAGGAACAATGGGAACATTCTACCCGGGTCAGACCCACCAATCTACATGACGTCGTGACTCAGTAAAAGAAGCATTGCTCGCACTCGATCAACCTGGCACAGCATGGACAGTGAAATAACAGAGCAGGTCCGTGCGTAGGAGGGGTGCAGCAAACAAAAATGATATTTAAACCATGCATTACTCACCCTCAGCCGTTCGAGATGCATATGTCAATCTTGTTTCAGACAAACACATTTTCAGTTATTTTAGAATATGTCTTAGATCCTTCAGTGGATATAATGTGAAGAAATGGGGTCCAGCTCCTTCAAGTCCCAAAAATGTGCATAAATCCTTCACAAAATAATCCATCCAGCTCCAGGGTGATAAACGAAGGCCTTCTGAGGGTAATCCGTGCGGTATTGTCATAAAAATATACATATTTAAAACTTTATAAATTAAAATATCTGACTTCCGGCAAACGAGTCGCGTACGTTCACAGGTGATGGAAGTCGGCGTAGGAACCGTCACGACGTTTCCTACCGCTACAGTCCTACCTCGTACGCTGACTTCCATCACCCGTGAATGTACGTCAGCGATTTGAACCGATCACAACGATTGTTGCCGGAAGTCAGATATTTCCATTTATAAAGTTTTAATATGTATATTTTTACGACAATACCGCACGGATTACCCTCAGAAGGCCTTCGTTTATCACCCTGGAGCCGGATGGATGACTTTTGTGAAGGATTTATGCACATTTTTGGGACTTGAAGGAGCTGGACCCATTTCTTCACATTATATCCACTGAAAGGTCTTAAGATATTTTCTAAAATAACTGAAAATGTGTTCGTCTGAAACTAAGATTGACATATGCATCTCAAACGGCTTGAGGGTGAATAATGCATGGTTTAAATATCATTTTAGGCCGAACTATCCCTTTAAAAACTCACATTAATCGGTTTAGTTTCAGCCGTCCAATAAGTACATTTAAAATTGCCTCTCTCCAACTTGTAACGTTATGGCACCATTTTGAGAAAAAAAAAATTTCATACTACATGAAAAATATATATGCAATCAACCCAATTTTGCTGATAACTATTGTATATGTTTTTTCTTTCTTTCTTTGTATTTTTTTCTGTACAGGGTTACTTCACTTCAGTCTAGCGCTTCACTTCAGGCACAGCTCTGTTTGGGGCAACTGCCCTTCAATGAGGTGGTCCTGCAAGTGTTGCAATTTCTCCTCGCCGAACCAACGCACACTAATTGTCCATTATAAACTGAGGCACTGTCATCAGGCAAGGAACTATCCTCTTCCCTGTGTCTATGCAGACTGTGTGCGCTCCTTTAGGACAGAATCATCTCTGAAAAAACATTTAACCAGAGACCATAGTCAAGCCCGTTCAAAGCAGGTGACTGCAAGGTAAATTGTGAACTGTGCAATTTTTCAGAGACTTGTAGTGATACACAGTATTTTGCACATTTGAAAATACACCTACACAATAAGGAAACTGTAAAATGTCCCTTTAAAGACTGTAGTTTTCAGTCAGAACGTATACAGTACTTTTCGTGCACATAGGAGTAAGAAACATAACCTCTGTACCGTTGACAATTTTCGAGAAAACCTGTATCAAACTTTTATTCAAGGCACTTTAAACTCTGAAAGTACAGACTTTGAGACACATTCAGACAATTTAGACTTAACAGATGATTTAATAGAGGATCAAGATCTGCATGATTTACTTGAACACAAAATTGCAACTCTATTACTGCGCATGCAAACAAATTTGCATGTGTCCAAAACAACAACTCAGGAAATAATAAATGAGCTTTGTAGTATTAGCTCATTTGTAGAAGAGTGCACACCAAAAAGTAATTGAAAGTGTACTGATCAAGCATAACTGTGCAGTAAACAGTGCAGTCACTGCTGCTATAACCGAGACAGTTAAAGAAGTAAACCCCCTAAGTTTCTTGTCAAAAGACGGGCCTTTTGGCTCTGAATACAAAAGAGAAACTTTTTACAAGAAAAATTTTAAAGTCATTGAGCCGATTGAATATGTTTTAGATGCATCTTCAAAACGGAAATTTGTTTATATTCCGGTTTTGAAAGTCCTGACAGAGCTGTTAAGTCGGAATGATGTGTTAGATAAAGTCTTGGAGACAGGACATGTTGAAACAATTGAACACTTGTCTCAGTACAAAACATACAGAGATGGTCTATATTACAAAGACAATAATTTGCTCTCTTCAGAAGATCTTAGCATTGCCCTAGGACTGTATATAGATGACTTTGAAGTTTGCAACCCACTAGGAACATAAAAAAAAGCACAAGATCTGTGCAGTCTATTGGGTGATTTCAAATCTACCTATACGATATCAGATCATCTGTACAGTCAATCTACCTCGCATGTCTGTGTCATAGAGAAATGATGTGAAGAAATATGGGTATGGAGCCATTCTTGAACCACTGCTAAAAGACCTTGAAGTACTTGAGCAGCAAGGATTGTATGTTCAGAAATTGGGAACAACTGTTAGAGGTACTGTGCTGTACGTGTCTGCTGACAACTTGGGGGCACACTCACTTGCTGGGTTTCATGAGAGTTTTAATGTCGACAAATTTTGTCGGTTTTGTTTTGCTAGTCGGCAAGATATTGACAATCACGAGGTAAAGGAGAGCGTATTTCCACTACGGACAGTTGAAGCTCACAAACAGGACCTTCTGGAATTAAACCGACAACAGTTAGTTTCTGTGAATGGAGTAAAGAGTGATTGTGTTCTCGGATAGACTTTCACATTTCCACACAATCCAGGGCTTCCCCCAGATTTTATGCACGACCTTTTTGAAGGAATAGTGCCACAGGGAATTAAGTCTATGCATAAAGTCTCTGATTTCTAAACATTACTTTACAATAGATGAGCTTAATTCCATCATTGAATCCTTCCCTTTCAAATGTACAGATAAAACCAACAGACCTAATCCAATTTCAAAGTCTTTTGCATCGAAAAAATCTATTGGTGGGAATTGCCACGAAAACTGGACACTATTGAGACTTCTGCCACTGATGATCGGTCACATTATACCAGAAGATGACAAAACTTGGGGGATTCTGTTAGATTTGAAAGAAATAGTAGAGCTTCTAGCTAGTGGATGTTTTTCAGAAGAGACATTGGCATACTTGGAGTGTAAAATCTCCGATCACAGGTGCCTATTGAAAGAGGTGTTTCCTGATTTCCACCTCCTGCCCAAGCACCACTTTTTAGAACATTATCCCGAACTGATTCGGAGATTTGGTCCCCTAGTCGATTTCTGGACTATTAGATTTGAAGCTAAGCACAGCTTTTTTAAAAGGGTGGTGCGTGATTATCTCACAATTTCAGAAACATCTTGCTCACACTATCAACAAAACACCAGCTTACTTTAGCTTACCATCTAGACTTGCCAAGTCTTTTCAGACCTGATGTGGAAGTTGGACACACTGCAATTGTTTCACCTGATGCACTTGAGCACTCCATGAGGCGGGCTGTAGAGCTGAAATATGGAAACATAAGTCTTGTGTCTCTTGCAACCCATGCCTGCCTTTATGGGACTAAGTATTCAGAGGGTATGTTTCTGTCAGTGGGGCACACCAGTGGCCTGCCTGACTTTGGGAAGCTGGTTAAAATTGTAGTTGTGTCCAACAAAGTGTCTTCCTCATAGAACCAGATCATGCATGGTACGATGGAGCACCTGCGGAGTTATGAGTTGATGAAAAAAAGAGTCTTCTGAACTGGTAATTGTGGAATTACACGAACTAAATGGATATCAACCCTCTGTATCCATACAAAAAAGCAGGCAAACTGATTGTGACATCAAAAGCTTTTTTGCTACATTAAGGTATAGTTGAGTTGTTATTTTACTTTAAATTTAAATTACTTTTTTTTTCATTCCTCTGATTCTAAAAAACAAATGCAGTGTGTCCATAAACGTTAAAACAGGTTTTAAACAGAAAAAAATGTGTATGAATGTTCATTTTTATTAATGTTTCTTTATTGTTCATTTTGTCTTATCTTACATTCTTTCTTTTTGTTTCCTTTATCACCAGAGAAGTCCTGAGTCTCATTCTCAGTTCGCAAGAAGATGCTGTTGCCGTGTGATCATTTCAGCACAGGACATTAGAAAGCTCCGCTTGGACTCTGTTCCAGGATTCGGTTGACGGCCTGAAACTGGTTTTGAAAAACAAACTGCAGTTTACGCTCTTCATTTGACCTTCAATATGAAGATGAGGACTTCAAAGACTTCTGTAACCTCACGTGTGTGGATGATCTACCAAAGGACAAGGTGACATTGCAAGTCGTTTTCTGCCCTGTCTCTTCAGACTCAAGTTTGGATTGTTCTAGCTCTGCTGTGCCATCATCTCTGGCAGAATCCTCTTTAGCTCATTCATCATCTCCGACGACATCCTCTTCATTGAGCAGCCAAACAGAGTGCCTTCCAGGTCGGCGTTCACAGCAATGGCCAGCTTATTTTCCCATTCCCACCTTCTCATATGATGTTGAGCTGAGGCTCAGGCAGGGCAATGCTTCTTTTAGAGAAAGTGGAGCACTTCTATCCATTTCAAGGGACATAAAGTCTGAGATTCTGCTCAAACTTGCTGAAACAATTTATTCATTCATGACCTACCCTACACTTGAACATTTTGGATGTGTAGCTAAGGCCCTTGTTGAAAAACACCCTTGCCTTACAGAACCTGGCTCCACATCTGGATGGTATGGATGGAAACATAGCATAAAGTTCAAAATGGGCAATTACAGACAGAAATTAAAAGCTGTGGGCTGCCGAGAACTGGAGGTTAATTCTGAGAAAAGAGGTGCTGGGGACACGCGAGGGAAGAGAAACAAAGTGAAGAAACCTAGACGTTCTGAAACAAATTTTCTTCCAGATCTCCCCCAGGGAAGAGACAGCAGAAGTCTTCAAGAAGATCGAGAAAAGATGGTCCAAGAGATGAGAAAAACAACCCCAAACCTGACCTACATCGATGATGCAATGAATGCCACATACGCACTGAGAAGACAGGAGATTGTTGAAGAGGAGCCACCTGTGGCCGAAATGACAGTCAGATGGCCTGCCCTTTTTACTGAAAGACAGGAAAAGACCTTTTTTCATTTTTTTCCTCAATGGAAGTATTTTTTTTTATGAAATGTGTTGCCCTTCTTTGGGTCACCCCACCTTGTTCATGTTCTGACTTTTCAAAAGTTTTATTGTCCATGTGATGCTACAGAGAAATTTTCAAGAGAGTGGACATTTTAGTAATGTTTTCATTTTTTACACTATTTAGTAAAAGATGAAATGTGTTGCCCTTCTTTGAGTCACCCCACCTTGTTTTCATGTTCTGACTTCTTTCAAAGGTTTTAACGTCCATGTGATGCTAGAGAAATTGTCAAGAGAGTGGACATTTTATTAATGTTTTCATTAACAATGAAAACATTTCATTTCACAACAATGGACTGAATTGAATTCAGAGTTATTGTTTTTCCCCAAAGGAAGACTGCCTTTATTTTAATGTATTATGTGTGGAACAGTATAGTTTCAGTTTGTGTGCAGCCCCAAGCAAAAGTGTGTTAGAGGGTGTAAAGGCAAAAATTTGAATATGTTCCAAGGAAAGTCTCGAACATCCATTGTCACTTATTGTAAAGCAAGGCTGGTTGAGGTTGGACTCATTGGAGTTTTAATAAAGGTCCTTATTGAATTGTCTTTTCATCTAGTTTTTTCATGTGTTAATATTTAAGTTTGACTTGGCCAATTCTCATGTATATTTTTTTGTAGATATTTGCTTAATTTTTTAAATCTAGCAGTTTCTGTAAACTCAAGTAACTTTTCAAAAGAACATGAGAAAAAAATAATAATGTTGCCCTAACTTAACAAAATAAGTTAAACCAACATCTTGTCTCTCAAGTAATGTTTTCCAGTCCACATTACTTGATTCAGAAAGTTGAGTCAACAAATCGCAAGTTATATCAATTATGTATTCCATGTTGAGCCAACTTGATTCAGGAAATTGAGTCAACAAATCAGCGAAGTTGTGTCAATTATGTATTCCATGTTGAGCCAACTTGATTCAGGAAGTTGAGTCAACAGACGGCATGTTGCATCAACTCGTGTTTTGAAGTGTAAGAAACTTGACATTATAAGTTGACTCAAATTAACTCAGTCAAAGCAACAAGATGACTTGACTTATTTAAGTTGGGTCAACTAATCTTTTTTTACTGTGTACGCATTATCATGAGACTGTGTTGGTTGTAGTCGGGGACATTTCTAAGTCGCATTCTTTTGCCTCGTTATTTATAATCGAACCTATTGCAAACTATGCTACCTCAAACTTTCCAACTTGTAAATTTTAAATCAAGATTACAAGAGTTTTAGCAAGTTCAATAATGGTGACGGTGAAGTCATGGAACAGCAGCAAAGCTTGTTTATAGCTTACATTTAGAATTTTAATTTTTGTTTTTAGGCTTCAAAAACCATTTGTGAAGACTATTTGATTAACACAATGTGTAAGAATGAAACGTTTGTTGGGCTCAGAGCTTATTTTGTTCAATAATATAAAAGCCGAAAGAAAAATCCTGTTGGGTTTTTGTTAAGGGAAACAAGGTGATGCTAACTTCTGCATTGGCATACAAAAATACATCACCACTGCAGCGCTCTATTGAATTATAGGTTGTTCCCGCCCCCAAACCCATGCCATTGGCCGAAAAGGCCAAACACAGAGCCGAAATTTACACATTTGACCTCTCAAGCAAATAGAGCAAAGTTGTCTTTATACCTCAACGGTATTTATACTATTGGGGAAGTCCATAGCCACCTAATAGCTGTCTATGCACTTGGACAGAAAAAAGTATTTAACATAAAAAAGGAGGCTTTAAAAAAGAAAAAAAAACAACAACAAACAATTGAAAGATGCCACAGTATGTGCTATAACAAATGCATTTGAAAGGTTACAGTATGTTTTGAATAACAATATATTAAAATTTACAATACATTCAATACAAATTATTCCTTTGCCAAAGACTAGAGGAAAATGTTATTATTGAGAGGTTGCTCTTTCATAGCTCAGAAGACTGTTTGTTTCAATATTTTTGTTGCAGATGTTTTTTCTAAGATGTATATTCCTCACCTAAAATTCTAATATAGAGGTATCGCATTGGATGAATTTAATGAAAAAATGTTCATTTGGAAATCTTTGATTTTGATTCCAGACTTTGGTGATTTGGCAAATCTGAGCACAGTTTGAGACATTGTTGAGATCTATCCTCACTTTTACTAGGGATCTAAGATATAGGATGCTTCAGAAAAGGTTGCCATTTGCTCTCCATCCATCTTTATTGGTGTCTCGGAAATCTTGTTTTGTCATTTTTCTCCACTACAAGTGACCTTTAACATTTCTCTTGTTCTACTCAACAGAGTAAACCTTACCCCACACACACATATAATGTAAATGCTGATTGCACATAGTGTTAGAAGGATAAAACCAGCCTAATTTAAATCACTGATGTCTCATTTACTTGTAAAGAAATCAATAATTTCTTTGTAAACTCTGAAGGCTGGGAGACGCACATTGATGTGATCCTTCACTCTTCAGAAACTTCAGTAAACACGAATTATAAATCCTTCTCAGTTCATTTAATATATTATGCATGCAGCCATGCTTACATGCAGATAAATAAGCTACAGGCCAACTGATATACTGAGTGTATATCTAACAAAACACATGTGCCTTTGGCATGAAAATGCGGATTTGTGGCTCATGCTGCATTTGTATCTATCATCACATATGATGCCTACATCCCTGTTTAACAGACTGCAAGCCTCTCTGGATCTTCACATGTACTTGAGGCATTGGGTAGTGTCTCTGAGTGGGACTTACTGAATGTAGGGGGATTTGGTACTAATGTGGCTACTGTACATATTTATGTTTACATGAAACATTACAAATATGAGGTTGTGATATACAGTAGTTAACATTTGTGGATCAAACATTGTTGGATCAAATGGATCAAAACCTTTCATCAAATTTATTCATGCATTTTGAACAATGCCCGTTCTTGTCTTAGGACAACTTTGATTAACTTTCTTGATCCACTTCAAATGTTGATTAGTGTATAGCACTCAAATGGATAGTTCACCTAAAAATGAAATTCTGTCAGAGTTTACTCACCCTTATGTCATTCCAAACCTGTTTCTACTTTGGAACATAAGATTGATTCATCTAACTGAAGTAAATTGTAACCAAAACTGGATAGCACATTATTTTACAGTTCTGTTTTGCATACACATACTACTACACATGTACTTACGTATGTGCGATTAATCGTACTTGATTTTGACTTTGGCTTCAAGCGATTATGAAAACAAGATAATCGAGGTAAAACTATCATTGTGCTGCTGCCAAATTCTGCAGTGTGCTTTTGTTCCCCCCTAAGCCAAACTTAAAGGAGCATAACGCAAGTCTCAGAGTTTTTGCAGAACTATGCCCCTCTGGTGACAAATGAAACTGCGTGCGCGCTCATGGAATACCATAGACTTTATAGAGTAGACATATACACGGAATACACGCACGTTTGCACGAGCTGTTCATAACCAAAGGAGAATCAGGCACACATCTTTTGTTACAGTCATAATGAGGTAATACAGTTATAAATCTGCAAGTCATTTAAAATATATGAAAGGAAAGGCATTTGAGTAAATTACACACTTATGTAGGCCTATGTGTGTGTGAGGGGAAAACAGGGGTAGAAAACTTCGGCTTTTGTTTCCATTGATCTCCATGTTGAACTGTTTTATGTGCTTACTGTATCCACTTATGATTGTATTATTATGGAAACACGTTCATGAACACGTTTGAGCCCTAGAGCAGACCGCCCGAGATCTCTCCGTTTGTTGAAAGCCTTCTTGTCCCGATGTTGACTCTAGTCTTATTCCGACGCCTGGCACTGGACAGACAGAAGTTGTATTTTCTTTGCCTCACGTGGAGTTTGCGTTGGGGTTTGTAATGTACTACAAGCCGGTCTCTTTGGGGCTGTTTTTACACCTGGCCACAATGCGTTTTCTCAGATCTATCTGATTTATCAAAACGATTCCATTACCTGGTCACATAAATGTGTTTTTGCAAAACGGATATTAATCTGATATTCAATTCCCGCGTTATATACAGATTTCATGAAGTGCACGTCACCGAAAGCAACAGATGAGCTGCATTTTATAAATCATCGGCTTCGGCTATTTCAAAATCAGCAAAGACAGCAATAAGAGAGAGCGGCAAAAGCTCTGGTATGAGATCATTTCATTTCTTAAGGCTACTTTTAATGAAGATAGTGGAGGTAGAAGGTAACTTAGTGTTAATCGTATGCGTCTTACTTTCACTTTCATTTGCGATAGATTGCGCGTGCTGGCTTATAAATACACTCGCCTGCTCATCTGATGCACGTCGTCATATATGACTAAAACAACATGACATACCCTGTTTTCAACAACCAGATGCATTTACACTTGTCCAGTTTCGTCTGGAATACAGCCCAGACCACGTCCTCAATGGTTTGACCTGTCGGATTCAAATCCGTCTGGATTCAACCTGGTCTTTTCACGATCGAATAAGTTATCCGATCACAGAAAACGCATGAAGTGACCAGATGTAGGCTAAACAGCCCCTTTGAATCCATCTTCTACTTTTGGGAAAGTTGACTAAAGTTGCGTCGCTCGAGTTGTCTTCTCTGATACGGAGAACGCGGCGAATACACTAACCTGCAAAGCATAGGCACATAGCCAGGCGAGCGTGAACGCGCATGACGTCACGCCCAGGCTCAGATTCGAGCCCGAATCCCTCTTTTATATTTCACTGTACAGGATTATAGAGGCGATCGCAGTGATCAGAGAAGGGCTCATTCAGCCCATCAGGCGATTGTTTCAGCATGTATGGGTTAGAAAACGGCTAATTTTAACATAAAATGTTGCGCAATGCACCTTTAATAAGAGACTGATGTAAAATGCAGTCTACTGTTGTTAAACTGTGGGACATATTTGATATTAAACAATGTCATTAAAAGTGCATTAAGCCATGAAAGTGATGGTTTAATGGCTCCGCTCAGACACGGAGCGAACACACATAAACATGGACTTTTGATTTGCACCTAAACAGTCTAATAGCCTATACACAAAATAGTCAAATTACCAAAATTTTGGTAAGAATTCTCCTAAACACAGTCGATTATGTCCTAAAGTAATAGCACCCTCACATTGTTTCAAACCTTCTTACTTCTGCAGAACACAAAGGAAGACATTTTGAAGAATGTCGGTAACCTGACAGTTGATGGACCCCATTGACTTCCATAGTAGGAAAATCAAATACTATGAAAGTCAATGTTTGGTTACTGACATTCTTTAAAATATCTTCCTTTTTGTTCAGCAGAAGAAAGAAATTCATACAGGTTTGAAACAAAGTGAGGGTGAGGAACTATTTCTTTAAAAGTAGGGTAGAAAATTTAGATTAGGCTAGCAATAGCAAGCTAGGTTTGAAAGCATAAGATCCCACCCTCCCTTAAAAACACATGAATGCACACAGCAGCGTCTGCAAAGTGTCAAGAGATTTGACTGCATTGTTAAATTACCTCATATGTCTCAAAGCACACAACATTACAATAATAATGAATGTAAACAACTTACATTTCTCTAGTTGTCCCACCTGATAGTGTTGACAGACATGCATAAATCAGAGTCTGAGGACATGAACATCTCTGGGTAGAACGTCACAGGTTGCCATCTCCCAATTAAGGTAATGTAATTGTGAAAGCAGTATAAGATCACTGTTTTGATTCAGGAGTAACTAAAAGTTTGCTTCTGTTTGCTTGTGGTGCTCTGTGACAGCTATGCATAGCCTCGTGGAACGCGCTGATGACGTGTGATGTCTGCACGAGCAGGTGCAGTTTTTTCTCCATAACACACATTTGAGATAAGATGTTTTGTCACATAACAAAGGATGCATTGAATGTCATGATATGAAATGATAATAACTAATGTTTGACCAAAAATGCAGTTGCCTTTTTGATTTGTAGGGCAGTATTGTGTAGTAAGGTCAGACAAGTAGTTTGAGGGTTGTTTTTTAGGGCACATAGGCTATATTCAAATGCGCATACCTATAGAATTAACTCTTAAAGGGCGGGTTTACTGCCATTTCACTTTTTTGATTTTAAATAGTGTGCAATGTTGCTGTTAGTGCATGAACAGTATCTGCAAAGTTGCAGCGCTGAAAGTTTAGTGTAAGCAGAGATATTGTCTTTTAAAAATCAGGAAGTATAATTGCCTACAAAAACGACTCGTTTTGGACTACAGCTGGGTTATGGTACGTCACTAACCCACACATTTGCATCAACCACTCCCTCCGGAATATGCAGGAAAGGCCATGCTCATATTTCAGCAGCTCCTCGTCGAGTGTGTTGTTGTTCACGCAGATGTCAGGTCTTCTGTGTTCGA
Organism: Hybognathus amarus; assembly: GCA_030378365.1. NCBI lineage: Eukaryota > Metazoa > Chordata > Actinopteri > Cypriniformes > Leuciscidae > Hybognathus > Hybognathus amarus. Next base: position 123,942 of record JAQIUQ010000035.1, on the reverse strand, counting down.
ACTTCCCACGGACGCTGTACTTCGACAACAATGGATACAATTTATGTTTGATTATGTTCCTGAAAGTGACGATCGTAATCTAGCTCTCTGTGCTGCGCATTTTACGGAAGACAGCTTCCAGAATCTCCACGAGTTCAAAATTCAACAAGAAACTGTTACTAAACATGAAGCAGATCCAACTTTAAAACAAGAGGCAGACACAACCGGACACAACCTGTAAGTAGGCTAAGACTTAATCATTTTAAATGTATTTGCATGTATAATTCCAGACGTAGCCTTGTGTTTTATTATTTTTAAAATGCCAGCGCTGGCTTTATAGGCTTTATGGGCTAGCAGTTATGCTATTTTGTGGCAACGACAAACGCGTACAAACATTATGGACCTGAATTTTGTATAAGTACTAATGTTGTAAACGTATTTTTCATGTTAAATATGTTTTATGACGTTATTTTCGATTTGATCAAGAACGTAAACCTGCCAACGCTGTTTGAGTATAACATTAGTAGCCAGCCAGTTGCTATTGTTGCCAGTCAGATGCTGTTATGTAAAACAAACGTGCATAAAGTTAAAAAATATAGCAAATTATCATTCAGAAACCTTTATTAAGAGCCGTGTGTGGTGAGGTTCTGTTTGACTCTCTTCATCGCGGCTTTCTCGGTCTGATTCTGCCTCAAACTGATACTGCAGTCTCAACATATATTTACTTGTGGACCGGAGCTCACGTCTCCCGTAAAGCTAATGGGCGTTAACCTTCCGGACAACGTGAGCGACAGTTTAGCCAATCACAACACACCAGCCCAAACGAACCAATCTGAGCCCACAACGTCATTCTGAGGGAGTGTTTTCATAGAATCAGGAAGTGAACCGGTCGTTCAGGGGACAGAGGAGAGCGCGGCTGACAATAAAGGTGAAATTTATAAAAAATAAGACTTTTAAAAAAAGAAAAACCACGGATACATGCTATATGGCACCCCATAAACACAATCATGCAAAGAAAAAAAGCAGTAAACCCCACCTTTAATATGCATGTGCACGCTATCAGCATTCTCACAGGTTCACGTTTTTAAAGTTTTTGTAAAGTGAAGAGTTTTCTGTTGGAATGGTGTTGTGTTAGTAGCCTTGTAATAGCAGACTCTGCTACTTCACTTTTCTGCATAGACAGAGTCTGGAATGGCATAATAAGAGATGTGTTTTCTCACTCACAAGGGGGCGCTTGTCTGAATTTTAAAATCATTGGTTACCCGTAAGCCAATCAGATAAGTTTTTGTATGACGCATGTTATGCGCCGACACAGCCGCATCGAACCACAGACATCATGCATCAAACTCAAATCTATGATCGAACTTCCAATGTAAACAGGGAGCGGCGCTTTTGTGAGGGCTGCAAAATGTCTGCCAACCGGGAATGAACAATTCACAAACTAGGTTATTTATTTGATTTACTGAGTTGTGGCCGCCCCGCATCTTCGGCCAGCCCTGCTCTCACGAGTCATGACTGATTTAGCTTCTGCCGCCCCGCAGCGCCACGAGGGCAAGCCCCTGCTCTCACGAGTCATGACTGGGTAATAGGAAGTTCATTTACCTGACTCTCCGAGTCATTCCGTTTATTTAAGTGGCTTTAAACGTTATAATTTTAACAGCCAAATTCCCCGATCACATCCACCTACGCAATGTTGATCATATCCTGAATTAAGAAATCATAATGCAGAAAAAATGATGTACAGGGAACAAAAATAATCACTTTACCTTCCGAGTCTTACGTTCATTTGTCATGTGACATACGCAATGAACAGATTGTTCAAGAATCACCTATTTGGGACTAATGCAGCAGGATGTCGAAACAAAATATGGCGGATTGTTGTTATTATTATGATAATAATAATATGATAATAAGAGCGTGCCAGGAGCGTTCACAGCCGAGGAGACCGACGTTCTTGTCATGGCAAAAGACAGAGAAGTGACGTTGAATGGGTTAAGTTATGTCCTTATACATATGTGTCTTGCCACTACTGGCCAAACAGGTCTGATCCGTCATTCCTACAATTAAAAAGGTGAAAAAGAAGTGTACTTGAGTGCACTAAAAAAACACTTAAATACAAGAAAGTATATTTGTAGTACATTCTTTCTTTTTGTGCTAAATAAAAGTGTAAAAATTATACACTATAAATACACTAATTTAAAGTATACTTTTACTTAAGTAGAACTTTTCTAACAAGTATATTAGAAGTACATTGGCAATAAATATATGCTTAATTACACTTTTAAGAAATATGCTAAACACAAGCATAATTTTAATATATTTCAAACAAATGCACTATAAGTACATTGGTAATAAATATATACTTAATTGTACTTCTATGAATTATGCTACACACAAGCATACCCTAGTGAAAAAATGTATGCAAAGTATACTTGCAGCCAGACTAATTGTCAGTATACTTCAAGTGTGTTAATAATTAGTTAACTTGAAGTGTGCTATTTTGGATAAATTTATTTTGTACTAAGTGTATTTTAGTAATAATTAAATTATACTAAAGTATAACTTTAAGTGGATTTAGTGTACTTTTTTATGCTAAATTGAGACAATTTCAAGTATACTTAGTACACTTTAAGTACATGTGAATTTTCATGCTTGATTAGTGATATTAAAGCATACTTTTTTGTATTACAAGTACATTACAAATTAATTAAGAGTGTCTTCCAAACAAACAAGAAATATACCATAAATTAGGGCTGCACGATGCATCACTTTAACATCGATATCGCGATGTGCGCATCTCACGATAGTCACATCGCAAGAATGTGCGATGTCACTAGGAATCGTAGTTAATCCGTGATTCGTGATCAGTAGGCTGCGTGCCAGCAGCTCCCCGGCTCGTAACGCTTGTGATTTGCGGATTAAATGCAAAGTTTAACCATCATAGTGAGAGTTTATCAATTTGCAAGTCCTGTCAGTTTAAACATCAAGCGCAAGAAGACTGGAACTTGCGCGCTGTTTTCCGTTTTCTTACTAAAGCGCATTTTTGTCCCGCCAAACTTGACCGGTGAATGATGTAGATGACAATGAGTGACTTCTGCGCTCGTTTAACTGAGAGAGAAAGTCCCGGTTGCGCGTGCACTCACCGTCTTCAAACTCTCTTGCTCTCCCTGCTCGTGCATATCAATGAATTGAGTTAACTGAATATCTTTGAGAATACATGACGGTAAAAGGTCGGAAGACCTTTTTTCTGAACTACCACTGGTTGCTGTTCCACACATTCAGATGACATTACATAAACCACACTTTCAAAAAAAAAATGCGATCCGGTGATGAAATGTTTTCCGTGTTGACAGAAATCTTGTGCGATGTCCTAACCTGCCTGGATAATCACACAGCGGGTGTGGCGTGGTCCATTAATGAAACGTCTGATTCGCGAACTAATGACTCATTTGAACCGATTCACTTTAATGAATGGTTAAAACAACTGATCTATTCAACACTGAACTCAAGAGACATAAATCGGAAACAATTTACAAATATATATATATATAAATATAGCTGCGAGCAGCGATCGCGGGCCCAAGCCGGTGGCACCACAACCCCGGTGCCTAAAGGCACCGGGATGGCGTACCGCCGGCTTTGGCCCTCCATCGCTGCTCGCAGCTATATATTATATATATATATATATATATATATATATATATATATATATATATATATATATATATATATATATATATATATATATATAAAGCCGGTGGCACCGCCACCTTGGTGCCTATTATTCTGCACGACGTGCAAAAACGTAACCCCTGCTTTGGAATACATACTAGTATGTATTCCACAATTGGAATACATACTAACATACTAGTCAGAACTGAATAGTTGATATCTGAATGACAGATCACCATAGAAGTCAATGGAAAAAATGTGACTAGTAACAAAAGAATAGTTACTAGTCACCATTGAAATAAGTACTAGTGTCTAATGAATAAGTACTAGTATCTATTTAATAGGTACTAGTATCTAATGAATAAGTACTAGTAACTAATTAATAAGCATTGGTATGTAATGAATAAGGACTAGCATCTAATGAATAAGTACTAGTATCTAATAAATAAGGACTAGTTTCTAATGAATAAGTACTAGTATCTTTAAAAAGGTACTAGTACCTAAAGAATAAACACTAGTATCTAAAGAAAAGGCACTAGTATCTAAAGAATAAGCACTAGTAGCTAATGAATAAGTACTAGTACTTAATGGAATAGATACTAGTATCTAAAAAATAAGTACTAGTAGCATGAAAATAGAGACTAGTAGGTTAAAATGATTAAATGTTAAAACGGCTTGCCATACTCTATCTGTCGTTTCGACTAGTCACAATTACGTTACAGATATCTTAAATGATAATACAAACTATCCAAAATGTAATTACGACTAGAAAGACGTTGTTGATATCTACAATGTTAATTACGAATAGTCAAACTTAGCTTTTAAATGTTAAAAGGGCTTGCCATACAGAAGTGTAGGCTCAGAGAGACACTCAACATTTTCAAACCAAAATATCTGACTTTCTGTGGGTCCTAGCTCATGAGTGTAAATTAGAAAGTTGTCCGGCTTGAGGAGAATATATGAATATATGAAACGATGAGATCAACATGTGTACTGAGTTTCATATTATTACATGCAAGCGTGTTTGATTTATGGACCAAGATTTTGGACCCCGTTCCAGGGGGTGCTGTCTAGCCCCCTTGCCACACCCGGGTACCATCTTCAGCCCGGCTCTGATGGCTGTGGGATCTGACCTGTGTGCAAAGCTTCAAGAGTTTTCAAACCCGTTAAGGGCCCCAAAAGCCGCTAAGAGTCTCAAAATCATCAAAAAAAAGGAATGTTAAAGTTTGATGCGTTGCTATGGCAACATTATCTTAGATATTGAATAATGCTTTCACAGCTCTTCATCTGGCGTGTGTTTACATTATACACATGAAGTTTGAAGCAAATCGGGTAAAAGTAAGAGTGCGATTTCAAAGCATTTTGAAAGTGAAACACTTTCTGCTGCCAGTTGGTGGCGCTATATATTTGACTCACATCCATGTGATCGACCTCTTACAACGAACACACTGCTGAAGTTTCATCAAGATCAGTTAATGTATGCAGAAGTTTTAACACACTTCCTTTTTGATTTATTTACTTACTTTTTTGATTTATGGACCAAGTTAATTTAATTAATACACTAATTATATAAAACTATTGTCAATGCACTACAATTAAACAGGTTATATGCCTTTACTTATAAAAAAATAAAAATAAAAACTTATTTAAAAAATACCAGGCTTAAGAAATGTATTTACTTTAGCAGGCCAGACACACAGTGAAATGATTAAGCCCCCTCCCCCTACACACACACACAGAGACTGTGTGTCAAGAGACTCAAAATCACACACACACACAGACTGTGTGACAGGCCTAGGCTCAGAAAGAGCATGATCATATTCAAACTACAATATCTGACTTTCTGTGGGTTTGAGCTTATTATTGTTAATTAGAAAGTTGTTTGGCTTGAATAGAACAATATACACGGCAAGTTTTGTAATTGTCAGTAAAACTAACCAAGTTATAACACACTTTATGTGTCCTTTTTTAGTCAAAAAAATCCGCCACGGCCAAACCGTTCGAGATATCACAAATCCGTCCGGAATTTAGCATCCTCAATGTCTTGACTTCATGCACACCGAGTTTGGTGGTGATTGGTAACAGCATGGGTTGTAATTTGATGTTTTTCTAGGACATTTATTTAAAAAAAAAAAACATAATTCCCGACTTCCTGTTTGAACTGTCGTAAAACTTAGAGCACGAAAGTTGTTTGGCCTGATGTGATCTATGAGTGTACCGAGTTTCATATTAATCCATGCACGTGTGTTTGATTTATGGACAAATGTTCGAATCCCTAAAAGAATGCATCCTAAAAGAATGGTAAAGTTTGATGCGTCGCCACGGCAACAGTTTCAAAGATATCAAGAATCCATTCATAGGTCTTCATCTGCCGTGTATTTACATTATACAGATGAAGTTTGAAGCAAATCGGGTAAAAATAAGAGGGTGATTTCAAAGCATTTTGAAAGTGACACACTTCCTGCTGCCAGTTGGTGGCGCTATAACTTTGACTCACAATAGTCACATCCATGTGATCGTCCTCTTACAGCGAACGCACTGCTGAAGTTTCATCCAGATCAGTTAATGTATGCTGAAGTTATGACAAACTTCCTGTTTCACGTTTCTCGCCATAGTTTCGTTTCCTCGCCACGGCCAAACCGTTCGAGATATCAAAAATCCCCACACAAACTTTCATCCTCAATGTCTTGACTTCACGCTGACCGAGTTTCGTCGAATTTGGATCAGAGCTCTAGGAGGAGTATTTAAAAGTTCATTGCGTGTGTTTTACAAAAAAACCTCAATAGCCGACTTCCTGTTGGGCTGGGGTAAAAAGTAAGAACGCGAGGTATAGATGAAATTCTGCTATCGACATGTGTACCGAGTTTCATATTATTACATGCAAGTGTGTTTGAGTTATGGACCAGGTGTTCGGACCCCATTCCAGGGGGCGCTGACGAGCCGCCCTGCCACGCCCGGGTACCAGCTTCAGCCCGGCTCTGATGGCCGCGGGTTCTGACCCGTGTGCAAAGTTTCAAGAGTTTTCGAGCATGTTAAGGGCCCCAAAAGTGCCCGAATAGTCGCTAGAAAAAAAAAAAAAAAAAAAAATATAGCTGCGAGCAGCGATTGCGGGCCCAAGCCGGTGGCACCGCAACCCCGGTGCCTAAAGGCACCGGGATGGCGGTACCGCCGGCTTTGGCCCTCCATCGCTGCTCGCAGCTATATTTTATATATATATATATATATATATATATATATATATATATATATATATATATATATAAGCCGGTGGCACCGCCACCTTGGTGCCTTTAGGGTTATTCTGCACGACGTGCAAAAACGTAACCCCTGCTTTGGAATACATACTAGTATGTATTCCACAATTGGAATACATACTAACATACTAGTCAGAACTGAATAGTTGATATCTGAATGACAGATCACCATAGAAGTCAACGGAAAAAATGTGACTAGTAACAAAAGAATAGTTACTAGTCACCATTGAAATAAGTACTAGTGTCTAATGAATAAGTACTAGTATCTATTTAATAGGTACTAGTATCTAATGAATAAGTACTAGTAACTAATTAATAAGCATTGGTATGTAATGAATAAGGACTAGCATCTAATGAATAAGTACTAGTATCTAATAAATAAGGACTAGTTTCTAATGAATAAGTACTAGTATCTTTAAAAAGGTACTAGTACCTAAAGAATAAACACTAGTATCTAAAGAAAAGGCACTAGTATCTAAAGAATAAGCACTAGTAGCTAATGAATAAGTACTAGTACTTAATGGAATAGATACTAGTATCTAAAAAATAAGTACTAGTAGCATAAAAATAGAGACTAGTAGGTTAAAATGATTAAATGTTAAAACGGCTTGCCATACTCTATCTGTCGTTTCGACTAGTCACAATTACGTTACAGATATCTTAAATGATAATACAAACTATCCAAAATGTAATTACGACTAGAAAGACGTTGTTGATATCTACAATGTTAATTACGAATAGTCAAACTTAGCTTTTAAATGTTAAAAGGGCTTGCCATACAGAAGTGTAGGCTCAGAGAGACACTCAACATTTTCAAACCAAAATATCTGACTTTCTGTGGGTCCTAGCTCATGAGTGTAAATTAGAAAGTTGTCCGGCTTGAGGAGAATATATGAATATATGAAACGATGAGATCAACATGTGTACTGAGTTTCATATTATTACATGCAAGCGTGTTTGATTTATGGACCAACTTTTTGGACCCCGTTCCAGGGGGCGCTGAATAAGTACTAGTACTTAATGGAATAGATACTAGTATCTAAAAAATAAGTACTAGTAGCATGAAAATAGAGACTAGTAGGTTAAAATGATTAAATGTTAAAACGGTTTGCCATACTCTATCTGTCGTTTCGACTAGTCACAATTACGTTACAGATATCTTAAATGATAATACAAACTATCCAAAATGTAATTACGACTAGAAAGACGTTGTTGATATCTACAATGTTAATTACGAATAGTCAAACTTAGCTTTTAAATGTTAAAAGGGCTTGCCATACAGAAGTGTAGGCTCAGAGAGACACTCAACATTTTCAAACCAAAATATCTGACTTTCTGTGGGTCCTAGCTCATGAGTGTAAATTAGAAAGTTGTCCGGCTTGAGGAGAATATATGAATATATGAAACGATGAAATCAACATGTGTACTGAGTTTCATATTATTACATGCAAGCGTGTTTGATTTATGGACCAAGTTTTTGGACCCCGTTCCAGGGGGCGCTGTCTAGCCCCCTTGCCACACCCGGGTACCATCTTCAGCCCGGCTCTGATGGCTGTGGGATCTGACCTGTGTGCAAAGTTTCAAGAGTTTTCAAACCCATTAAGGGCCCCAAAAGCCGCTAAGAGACTCAAAATCATCAAAAAAAGGAATGTTAAAGTTTGATGCGTTGCTATGGCAACATTATCTTAGATATTGAATAATGCTTTCACAGCTCTTCATCTGGCGTGTGTTTACATTTGAAGCAAATCGGGTAAAAGTAAGAGTGCGATTTCAAAGCATTTTGAAAGTGAAACACTTTCTGCTGCCAGTTGGTGGCGCTATATATTTGACTCACATCTATGTGATCGACCTCTTACAACGAACACACTGCTGAAGTTTCATCAAGATCAGTTAATGTATGCAGAAGTTTTAACACACTTCCTTTTTGATTTATTTACTTACTTTTTGATTTATGGACCAAGTTAATTTAATTAATACACTAATTATATAAAACTATTGTCAATGCACTACAATTAAACAGGTTATATGCCTTTACTTATAAAAAAAATAAAAATAAAAACTTATGTAAAAAATACCAGGCTTAAGAAATGTATTTACTTTAGCAGGCCAGACACACAGTGAAATGATTAAGCCCCCTCCCCTCACACACACACACACACACACAGACTGTGTGACAGGCCTAGGTTTAGAAAGAGCATGATCATATTCAAACTACAATATCTGACTTTCTGTGGGTTTGAGCTTATTATTGTTAATTAGAAAGTTGTTTGGCTTGAATAGAACAATATACACGGCAAGTTTTGTAACTGTCAGTAAAACTAACCAAGTTATAACACACTTTATGTGTCCTTTTTTAGTCAAAAAAATCCGCCACGGCCAAACCGTTCGAGATATCAAAAATCCGTCCGGAATATAGCATCCTCAATGTCTTGACTTCATGCACACCGAGTTTGGTGGTGATTGGTAACAGCATGGGTTGTAATTTGATGTTTTTCTAGGACAATTATTTAAAAAAAAAAACATAATTCCCGACTTCCGTTCGAACTGTCGTAAAACTTAGAGCACGAAAGTTGTTTGGCCTGATGTGATCTATGAGTGTACCGAGTTTCATATTAATCCATGCACGTGTGTTTGATTTATGGACAAATGTTTCGAATCCCTAAAAGAATGCATCCTAAAAGAATGGTAAAGTTTGATGCGTCGCCACGGCAACAGTTTCAAAGATATCAAGAATCCATTCATAGGTCTTCATCTGCCGTGTATGTACATTATACAGATGAAGTTTGAAGCAAATCGGGTAAAAATAAGAGGGTGATTTCAAAGCATTTTGAAAGTGACACACTTCCTGCTGCCAGTTGGTGGCGCTATAACTTTGACTCACAATAGTCACATCCATGTGATCGTCCTCTTACAGCGAACGCACTGCTGAAGTTTCATCCAGATCAGTTAATGTATGCTGAAGTTATGACACACTTCCTGTTTCACCGTTTCTCGCCATAGTTTCGTTTTCCTCGCGAGCGGCCAAACCGTTCGAGATATCAAAAATCCCCACACAAACTTTCATCCTCAATGTCTTGACTTCTACGCTGACCGAGTTTCGTCGAATTTGGATCAGAGCTCTAGGAGGAGTATTTAAAAGTTCATTGCGTGTGTTTTACAAAAAAACCTCAATAGCCGACTTCCTGTTGGGCTGGGGTAAAAAGCAAGAACGCGAGGTATAGATGAAATTCTGCTATCGACATGTGTACCGAGTTTCATATTATTACATGCAAGTGTGTTTGAGTTATGGACCAGGTGTTCGGACCCCATTCCAGGGGGCGCTGACGAGCCGCCCTGCCACGCCCGGGTACCAGCTTCAGCCCGGCTCTGATGGCCGCGGGTTCTGACCACGTGTGCAAAGTTTCAAGAGTTTTCGAGCATGTTAAGGGCCCCAAAAGTGCCCGAATAGTCGCTAGAAAAAAAAAATAAAATAAGAAAAAAAAATAAAATATATATATATATATATATATATATATATATATATATATATATATATATATAAATATAGCTGCGAGCAGCGATCCGCGGGCCCAAGCCGGTGGCACCGGCGACCCCCGGTGCCTGAGAGGCACCGGGATGGCGGTACCGCCGGCTTTGGCCCTCCATCGCTGCCTCCGCAGCTATATTTATATATATATATATATATATATATATATATATATATATATTAAAGCTGGTGGCACCGCCACCTTGGTGCCTTTAGGGTTATTCTGCACGACGTGCAAAAACGTAACCCCTGCTTTGGAATACATACTAGCATCGTATAGATATCTACAATGTTCAGATATCATCATATCTAACATTGTAGATATCGTTGTTGATATCTACAATGTTAATTACGAATAGTCAAACTTAGCTTTTAAATGTTAAAAGGGCTTGCCATACAGAAGTGTAGGCTCAGAGAGACACTCAACATTTTCAAACCAAAATATCTGACTTTCTGTGGGTCCTAGCTCATGAGTGTAAATTAGAAAGTTGTCCGGCTTGAGGAGAATATATGAATATATGAAACGATGAGATCAACATGTGTACTGAGTTTCATATTATTACATGCAAGCGTGTTTGATTTATGGACCAAGTTTTGGGACCCCGTTCCAGGGGGTGCTGTCTAGCCCCCTTGCCACACCCGGGTACCATCTTCAGCCCGGCTCTGATGGCTGTGGGATCTGACCTGTGTGCAAAGTTTCAAGAGTTTTCAAACCCATTAAGGGCCCCAAAAGCCGCTAAGAGACTCAAAATCATCAAAAAAAAGGAATGTTAAAGTTTGATGCGTTGCTATGGCAACATTATCTTAGATATTGAATAATGCTTTCACAGCTCTTCATCTGGCGTGTGTTTACATTATACACATGAAGTTTGAAGCAAATCGGGTAAAAGTAAGAGTGCGATTTCAAAGCATTTTGAAAGTGAAACACTTTCTGCTGCCAGTTGGTGGCGCTATATATTTGACTCACATCTATGTGATCGACCTCTTACAACGAACACACTGCTGAAGTTTCATCAAGATCAGTTAATGTATGCAGAAGTTTTAACACACTTCCTTTTTGATTTATTTACTTACTTTTTTGATTTATGGACCAAGTTAATTTAATTAATACACTAATTATATAAAACTATTGTCAATGCACTACAATTAAACAGGTTATATGCCTTTACTTATAAAAAAAATAAAAATAAAAACTTATGTAAAAAATACCAGGCTTAAGAAATGTATTTACTTTAGCAGGCCAGACACACAGTGAAATGATTAAGCCCCCTCCCCCTACACACACACACACACACACACACACACACAGACTGTGTGACAGGCCTAGGTTTAGAAAGAGCATGATCATATTCAAACTACAATATCTGACTTTCTGTGGGTTTGAGCTTATTATTGTTAATTAGAAAGTTGTTTGGCTTGAATAGAACAATATACACGGCAAGTTTTGTAACTGTCAGTAAAACTAACCAAGTTATAACACACTTTATGTGTCCTTTTTTAGTCAAAAAAATCCGCCACGGCCAAACCGTTCGAGATATCAAAAATCCGTCCGGAATATAGCATCCTCAATGTCTTGACTTCATGCACACCGAGTTTGGTGGTGATTGGTAACAGCATGGGTTGTAATTTGATGTTTTTCTAGGACAATTATTTAAAAAAAAAAACATAATTCCCGACTTCCGTTTGAACTGTCGTAAAACTTAGAGCACGAAAGTTGTTTGGCCTGATGTGATCTATGAGTGTACCGAGTTTCATATTAATCCATGCACGTGTGTTTGATTTATGGACAAATGTTCGAATCCCTAAAAGAATGCATCCTAAAAGAATGGTAAAGTTTGATGCGTCGCCACGGCAACAGTTTCAAAGATATCAAGAATCCATTCATAGGTCTTCATCTGCCGTGTATGTACATTATACAGATGAAGTTTGAAGCAAATCGGGTAAAAATAAGAGGGTGATTTCAAAGCATTTTGAAAGTGACACACTTCCTGCTGCCAGTTGGTGGCGCTATAACTTTGACTCACAATAGTCACATCCATGTGATCGTCCTCTTACAGCGAACGCACTGCTGAAGTTTCATCCAGATCAGTTAATGTATGCTGAAGTTATGACACACTTCCTGTTTCACGTTTCTCGCCATAGTTTCGTTTCCTCGCCACGGCCAAACCGTTCGAGATATCAAAAATCCCCACACAAACTTTCATCCTCAATGTCTTGACTTCACGCTGACCGAGTTTCGTCGAATTTGGATCAGAGCTCTAGGAGGAGTATTTAAAAGTTCATTGCGTGTGTTTTACAAAAAAACCTCAATAGCCGACTTCCTGTTGGGCTGGGGTAAAAAGTAAGAACGCGAGGTATAGATGAAATTCTGCTATCGACATGTGTACCGAGTTTCATATTATTACATGCAAGTGTGTTTGAGTTATGGACCAGGTGTTCGGACCCCATTCCAGGGGGCGCTGACGAGCCGCCCTGCCACGCCCGGGTACCAGCTTCAGCCCGGCTCTGATGGCCGCGGGTTCTGACCCGTGTGCAAAGTTTCAAGAGTTTTCGAGCATGTTAAGGGCCCCAAAAGTGCCCGAATAGTCGCTAGAAAAAAAAAATAAGAAAAAAAAAAAATATATATATAAATATAGCTGCGAGCAGCGATTGCGGGCCCAAGCCGGTGGCACCGCAACCCCGGTGCCTAAAGGCACCGGGATGGCGGTACCGCCGGCTTTGGCCCTCCATCGCTGCTCGCAGCTATATTTATATATATATATATATATATATATATATATATATATATATATAAAGCCGGTGGCACCGCCACCTTGGTGCCTTTAGGGTTATTCTGCACGACGTGCAAAAACTTAACCCTGTTTGATTTATGGACCAAGTTTTTGGACCCCGTTCCAGGGGGCGCTGTCTAGCCCCCTTGCCACACCCGGGTACCATCTTCAGCCCGGCTCTGATGGCTGTGGGATCTGACCTGTGTGCAAAGTTTCAAGAGTTTTCAAACCCATTAAGGGCCCCAAAAGCCGCTAAGAGAGTCAAAATCATCAAAAAAAGGAATGTTAAAGTTTGATGCGTTGCTATGGCAACATTATCTTAGATATTGAATAATGCTTTCACAGCTCTTCATCTGGCGTGTGTTTACATTATACAGATGAAGTTTGAAGCAAATCGGGTAAAAGTAAGAGTGTGATTTCAAAGCATTTTGAAAGTGAAACACTTTCTGCTGCCAGTTGGTGGCGCTATATATTTGGCTGCGTTTACACTTGGCATTAATATGCGACCTGTATCCGGATGTTGTCCACATACACATTGAAAAGACAAGTGTAAACGCGCTTCTGATCGGAATGTTATCCGATCGGCGTGTCCAGGTTCGGAGGTAGTCGAGGATGCTTTGTGATCGGATCTCAGTGTAATGTAAACGCAATCCAGCCATCGTGTCTGCATTCACAGGTGGACGTAATTTAAATCCCACCCAGTCTCCCCGCGTGGCTGTGAGAAAAATAATGGCCAGACGCAGTTTAGACAAGAAATAAAAACTTATTTGAATCTTACAATAAACGTTTATCTTTAAAACAGTTAATTTAGGCTTACATGATACTATGTGTGTCATTTTTCATTTTAATTGTGCAACATTATCTGAACGAGGCGATCGCCTGTACATTCACAGTCAGTCATGAGATCTTAAATAAGAGCTGCATGCTGCTTTGCCAGAGGAATAATCGCAATCTGATTTTTTAAATGTTGAATGTTTTTATTGAATGTCTTTGCATGTTAACCAATCTCCCATTTCTGTCAATATAGTCATTGCACGCTATAACCTTAAAACCAGATGATCGATGATATGACTTGTTTTATGATCAACCCAGTTATTTTTGTATGATCAACTCTGGAAGTATAACTTTGTTAACATTTTTTTTATCTAATTACTGGAGATTGCAAAGCGAATGAGTGAAAGCAACTGGGACATTGTTTTATTTGCATCATTTTTACTCTTAATCTGGTGTCGTGCAACATATCTAATTTAAATATTATGCAGGAAACAGAAATCCGCTCTTCTATCCAGATACAGAGGCTACTTAATGTGACCAAATGTAAACTCACCATGTCCTGATTGGCTAATGATCCGATCTGCTTGATCAGATCACGGTGATCGCATGTTAATGCCAAGTGTAAACGCAGCCTTTGACTCACAATAGTCACATCCATGTGATCGGCCTCTTACAACGAACACACTGCTGAAGTTTCATCAAGATCAGTTAATGTATGCAGAAGTTTTAACACACTTCCTTTTTGATTTATTTACTTACTTTTTTGATTTATGGACCAAGTTAATTTAATTAATACACTAATTATATAAAACTATTGTCAATGCACTACAATTAAACAGGTTATATGCCTTTACTTATAAAAAAATAAAAATAAAAACTTATGTAAAAAATACCAGGCTTAAGAAATGTATTTACTTTAGCAGGCCAGACACACAGTGAAATTATTAAGCCCCCTCCCCCTACACACACACACAGAGACTGTGTGTCAAAAGACTCAATCACACACACACACAGACTGTGTGACAGGCCTAGGCTCAGAAAGAGCATGATCATATTCAAACTACAATATCTGACTTTCTGTGGGTTTGAGCTTATTATTGTTAATTAGAAAGTTGTTTGGCTTGAATAGAACAATATACACGGCAAGTTTTGTAACTGTCAGTAAAACTAACCAAGTTATAACACACTTTATGTGTCCTTTTTTAGTCAAAAAAATCCGCCACGGCCAAACCGTTCGAGATATCAAAAATCCGTCCGGAATATAGCATCCTCAATGTCTTGACTTCATGCACACCGAGTTTGGTGGTGATTGGTAACAGCATGGGTTGTAATTTGATGTTTTTCTAGGACAATTATTTAAAAAAAAAAAAACATAATTCCCGACTTCCGTTTGAACTGTCGTAAAACTTAGAGCACGAAAGTTGTTTGGCCTGATGTGATCTATGAGTGTACCGAGTTTCATATTAATCCATGCACGTGTGTTTGATTTATGGACAAATGTTCGAATCCCTAAAAGAATGCATCCTAAAAGAATGGTAAAGTTTGATGCGTCGCCACGGCAACAGTTTCAAAGATATCAAGAATCCATTCATAGGTCTTCATCTGCCGTGTATGTACATTATACAGATGAAGTTTGAAGCAAATCGGGTAAAAATAAGAGGGTGATTTCAAAGCATTTTGAAAGTGACACACTTCCTGCTGCCAGTTGGTGGCGCTATAACTTTGACTCACAATAGTCACATCCATGTGATCGTCCTCTTACAGCGAACGCACTGCTGAAGTTTCATCCAGATCAGTTAATGTATGCTGAAGTTATGACACACTTCCTGTTTCACGTTTCTCGCCATAGTTTCGTTTCCTCGCCACGGCCAAACCGTTCGAGATATCAAAAATCCCCACACAAACTTTCATCCTCAATGTCTTGACTTCTAGCTGACCGAGTTTCGTCGAATTTGGATCAGAGCTCTAGGAGGAGTATTTAAAAGTTCATTGCGTGTGTTTTACAAAAAAACCTCAATAGCCGACTTCCTGTTGGGCTGGGGTAAAAAGCAAGAACGCGAGGTATAGATGAAATTCTGCTATCGACATGTGTACCGAGTTTCATATTATTACATGCAAGTGTGTTTGAGTTATGGACCAGGTGTTCGGACCCCATTCCAGGGGGCGCTGACGAGCCGCCCTGCCACGCCCGGGTACCAGCTTCAGCCCGGCTCTGATGGCCGCGGGTTCTGACCCGTGTGCAAAGTTTCAAGAGTTTTCGAGCATGTTAAGGGCCCCAAAAGTGCCCGAATAGTCGCTAGAAAAATAAAAAAAAAAAAAAAAAAAAAAAAAAAAAAAAAAATAAAAATAATCGGAAGGAAAACAATAGGGCTCTGCGCCCTTTCAGGGCTTGGGCCCTAATAAATAAAAAAATAATCGGAAGGAAAACAATAGGGCTCTGCGCCCTTTCAGGGCTTGGGCCCTAAAAAATAAAAATAATCGGAAGGAAAACAATAGGGCTCTGCGCCCTTTCAGGGCTTGGGCCCTGAATAATCGGAAGGAAAACAATAGGGCTCTGCGCCCTTTCAGGGCTTGGGCCCTAATAAGGTTCCATTTATTAAAGCCTATAGGCTTTAATAAATGGAATTTATTACAAATGGATTAAAAATCCATTTATTAAATTCTTTAATAAATGGATTATTATTAATGTAGTTAACTGTAGTTAACTACATTAATAATAATAATTCATTACATGTATATAGTTCTTTTCTCTGCACTCAAAGTGCTTTATATAGGGGGAAGGGAATCTCCTCAACCACCACTAAATGTGCAGCATCCTGTTAACATAACCTGTTAACGACATTAGTAAAGATTCAATTAATTAATATTAGTTTCTATGCGGATATACTCCATGACAAAACTGCCCCAGTCATTCAATGATTCATTCTTTCCAAATAGAGCTATTCAAATCATCTGGGGAAATTATTCTTAATATCGCAATATATATCGACTGAAATATAAAATATTCGCAATGCCATTTTTTACCAATATCGTGCAGCCCTACCATAAATATATTTTTTTTGAGTAAAAATATA
Organism: Hybognathus amarus; assembly: GCA_030378365.1. Classification (NCBI taxonomy): domain Eukaryota; kingdom Metazoa; phylum Chordata; class Actinopteri; order Cypriniformes; family Leuciscidae; genus Hybognathus; species Hybognathus amarus. The sequence goes on along the minus strand of JAQIUQ010000035.1, from coordinate 106,892 downwards.
CTTTCTACCCCAAAGCTACAGTACTTTTTGTATTACAAATTAATTCAGAGTGTCTTCCAAACAAACAAGAAATATACTATAAATATATATTTTTTTAGAGTAAAAATATACTTTCTTCCCCAATGCTGAACGCACTTGTCAGGGTCATTACAATAAATAATATGTAACTTCAATACCACACAGATACACATAATTAACTCAAACTGTGTTTATTAAATCCTCACATGGTTCTAGCATTGAAAAACAGAACAAAATGCACCATGTTTAAAAAAAAAGAATGCTGAAAAAAAATTATTTGAAACATTGTGGAACAGCAAGCAAACTTAAATTTTTCTTGCTAAATTGCTCATTGTTGCACTTGCGCCTGATGGTCGCTCGCACTTCCGACAGAGTTGTGTGTGGAAACTCCAGGAGTGTCTGTTGAAGTAAAATAGGGAAGGTCAGAGGGCATGTTCATACAACTTTTACTTTCCACTACATCAGACAGTAAACATAATGTATTACACCCAAAATACTCAATAAAAGTACATTGTGAATAGCAGTGAGGAAATGTATCAGTATATCATATCAATATTGGTTCCAGTGTGTTAATCGAACGGAGTATACAAGAGAAGAAACATCACAATATAAATCAAATGACACAACGTCATTCAAGTTGAAAAGTATATTTATATTATAGATCAGACTAAATTGTAATAGAGACATGTACATTTTCTATAAGGCTGCTTTGAAATGGCATGTATAGAGTGCCGAAGTTACGACGTCACTCTGTAGGCCAAAAAGCGGAAGTGAGTTAGCATTTTAGCACTCCCGGTTCCCTCGCTCTAAAGCCTATGGGATTTTTGAATGGGTTTTTGCTAAATCGCCTGAAATAAGGTCTGTGGTGAACAATAAAGCCTCTGAATATTTTCACGTTTTGATCTATGACAGATCACACAGTTATAACCTGCTTGTGGTTTTTTAAACTTTATTGTGTCTGATGGTGTTTTTATTTTAAATCATTATATAGGCTTCAAAATGTATACATTTTGGATTAACTTGTAAAGATTATCTTGATAAACAAAACATGTCAGGGTCACAATTCTTTGTTAAACACAGATCTTATTTTTTGCGATTTTCCAAAAGTCTATGGGGAAAATGCATTGCTTTTCGAACCGAGGGAACCCATGCGCCTGCTAGCTTCCGAGTTGTCCTACAAAGTGACGTCATCACTTCAGCACTCTATTGTGAAAAACACTTTACAACGTCATTTGAATATTTTATTTCATGAATAGTCAAAAAAGAGAGGTTAGAAATTCTATTGGAAAAGCTTACCAGTAACTTCTAAGGCAGCATCTTCATCTCTTCGAGTCTGCTTCGACTTCAACTTGAAAAGCTTGGCTCTGATTGGTCAAATTTAATGTAGCTGAACCAAAAAAAAAGACGTGCTGTTACACTTTGTGTCAAAAATACTACTGGCAAAGACAAGTAATGTTAATGTAATACAAATCTTACCTAGAATCACAACATGATGAGGTTTCAAATGTCACACGCGATGCAAATGTAACGGATACCGTCAGCGACGGCACCTGTAAGGGACAGATTATTCTCCTGTATCACACAGCAGAGAAACGAGGAGACAGTGTGAAGTTCAAGCTCTCTGGAGTAATTTATTCACAATATGTTCATTAAACAAATCTGTTTTTCAGAGTAACATTATGCTCAACATATCACATTTTTAATGTCTTCTCAACACTATAATGACTTTCAATGTTCATGTCAAGTCACAATCTGAAATAAAATAAACCTCAATTTCAAAGTCATGTTAACTGACTCTGTATTTTTATATTTCACACTATTCGTCAAAAAAAGAAATACAAAAACCACAGTAATATAACTCAATTACTTCTCTTAAATGATTAACCATTTATATTCACAGTATTTTTGTTAAGATACTTCAAATAATATAACTTTAAACCTTATTTAACACTTTAACCATTATTAATCGACATTACAAACACATATTTAGTATGTTAAACAATACCTCAAAGCTTATAAAATACCTTCATGTGCATTTGAATGAGTAGAAAAATGTATTTTTACTGACGTGCTCACAAACGTTACATGTGCGTTTTCAGTAGGCCGCTTATCGGTCGAGATTTTCTCTCGCTTAAATCAAACTCAAAAACAAACTCTGACAAATCACTTCTCTAAAACAATTCACTTACACTCTAAACACATTTCAGAATGGTTCAATTCAACTTTAAAGGGTTTTTACATTTACCCACCTGTAGCACACAGGAGAGAAACAAATGCTGCGTCCGAAATCTCCACTCAAAGCACTACTCCCTAACCCCTATGTTGGGGGTAGAGAGCAGAGCACTATATAGTGAGCTCACCAGCATAATAGAAACACCACTTTCGGACACTACTCGATCATCTCTCGGCGCCGTTGATTACATCATCTGTCAGCTGGTGCCGAGCCGGCTCTGGGCGAAATAGATTTTTAAAAATAAATACATTACATTATATTGAGATTATTTCTCCAAAATTTAAAAACTAAAAGTGATTTCTGGCCGTTTTTGATATAATGCGCTACTCCACACATGATTATAACTTATTTTTACGATCAGCGCAATGCATGATGGTATGTAGGGCTTGGGTTAGTGACCATCGGTTGTTCACTACTTTTCAAAATGCATTCTGGGATACATTGAGTGGACTATATAGGGTATAATAAACATCACTATACATTCGGACAGCACTACAAAATGGCGAGCTCACTATATAGTCCACTATATAGTGAGTAATGGGAGATTTCGGACGCAGCATCAGAGTGTGAAGTTCAAGCTTTCTGGAGTAATGAAAAAAACTCACGACGACCCACACAGCTTAACACCCATCGCTCGACTCTGCCCCTAACGGTCAGGAGTAGCATTGCACACTTCTCTTTATTTACTGTAAAAGGAATCACATTAAAATAAAACCCTTCTGAATGTTACTTTTTCAACAAGAAAAAAACAACAACACAATAACATATTCAAAATGAAACAAACTATTTTGAATATACTTAAAGATAATTACAACACTTTTGTGATCGTCACACAAACTTGAAGAAGCTGGGTAAAATCAACACTGTTTTCTCAAAACGCTATGTTTCAAAAAGTGAATCACAAAACAAAAGCACCTAATCCATACGAATCGCGCGTATCCTCTAAACTAAAGAGACAAAGGGTTGTTGTTGATATGATGCTCAATATGATGTTGAAATCCCTGTGGGAATTTAAACGTAGCATGGATAACAGCCTTTCCCTTTCGTAGTCACTTCGAGTTACGTCAGAAGTGACGGAGAATGGGGTTTCGCATAGAAAGCCAATCCTCTTCGAGTATTTAACAACGAGCCAATGGCATGAAAATGCCTTGGGGCTGCGGAATTTGCATAGCGTACTCCGTCCCACCGTGTGGGTATAAAAGGAGGAAGTGAACGCAACCGCAGTATGTTTTCGCTTCGGAGCCAAGAGCATTCTTCACTCCACAAGCCACACATCTGAGTCTACTACTGTGACTCACCTCTTCGAGACGAGCGATCTCTCTGGTGTTGGTGTGACGGCGGTATCCAGCGAGTTTCACATTGCCTGCGATCTGAGCAGTGGTCTGCCAGTGTGTGTGTCTCTCCCTGGTCGCTTCAACATCCACGGAGTTTCTCCTCTCACTAAAAGAGTGTGCACGCGGCACGTCTTTCCAAAGACGCGTCTTTCTAAAGACGATCTGCCCGTGTATTTCTGAGTGCGGTATTCTGATAGATTCAGCTGATGGGCGCGAGCGCTGTTTGACGTGTTTGGGATTTGATCACGCTCAGACGGTGCTCGTGGGTGTGTCACGTTCTGGGAACGTCACCATCGCAATGGATTGTGAGACATCAGGTGTGGAATTTAACCGACGAAAATACCTCGGTCCACACCCCGTCTTTCACGTTGCAACCCACGTGGTCCCGAGTAAGTGCGCGGTTGCATATATATATATGTATATATTATATATATAATTTAAATAAAAGAGCCCGCGTTCTCATTTGGTCCCCCAGTTGATGAAATCATGTTTATCGCCGCATCACAAGGTGAGCTGGAGTTCTTTGGATCTGACTCGTCTGTGCCGCTGTCATAAAACGGATGTGCTGGCATAGCGAGTTACATTCAGAGTTCACAGCTATGCTTCCCGGGCTACCACGAGTGTTGGGTTTGTGTGGAAAATTCTGCCATGTCCCAAGCACTCTTGGCTAATGATTGGTTTTGGGGGTGGCGTACCCAAATCCTTTCTACCCGGATGCGCATGAAGAGGCTATGACACCGTGGAAGTCTCCTTTGACTTTCACGACTGTTCAGTGGCCTCTTCCGCCTCTCTCTGCCCTCGTAGAGGCCGCAGTCTAGGGTGCACTGGGGTTCCCCCTGTGGAGTGGTCTGTGGCAACACTCAGGTGTCCCCACAGCGCCTCCACCTGGCGTGGCAACCCTAGGCACCCCTCCAGTGCTGTGGGTCCTCGTCTACTCCGGTGGCGGGACCTATAGAGCTGCGGGACAGGCTGCCACCTCACTGTGTGTTATTGCCATCCTTTCGGGTGTACAGTGACATGCACGAGGGTAGGGCTGATTCAGGGCTCATCCTTGAGCTGCCTGCCGTCACCTCTACAAGCAACGAAGGTAACCGCATGCTCCCTGAGTTAGGTGATGTCCACATGCGTGGTCAGACATTTCTGGCTCAACCTGGTTGATGTGCGCAAGGCTGAGTGAACCAGTTTCCTCAACTTCCCCATATCCCAGGCTGGCCTCCTCGGCGGCGCGGTCGGGAACTCTGCCCAACAGTTCTTGGCCGCCCCGAAGTGGACTGTGGCTCTTCTTCTGACCCTACGGCTTCTGCTGCCAAAACCAGCCGCTGGTTCAGACGCCTCAGCCCGCTTGCCGCCGAACGCGCCCTCCTACGACTTCCGCCCCCTCCTGTCCAGCCCCAGCAGCAGTGGGCCGTGCCATGGAGGTGGTCGCAGGGAGGCGCCCCTGCCCGTACCAGCCCGCAGCCCCGCTGCGTCGCTCCCGTGACGGGCAGCTCGGATATGGCTTGCAGTTCTTCAGGGAGTGGTCGCAGGCCTACTCCTTCCCCCGGTGGAGGGCTGGGGAGAACTTTTTTCTCCAAAGAGCTGCATTCCATCTCTGAGCACACAGACCGGAATGAGTGCGCTCGATACCCAAGGGTGTCGCCCCACTCATTCCTCTCTGTCTCTGAGGGTGCGGAAGGGAGCAGGTGTCGTCCTCCGACCACGCAGCTCCCATCCCCCTCTATCGCCAGACCCTCGACAGAACAGACCCCCGTGGAACGCTGGTCCTTCCTGGTCTCGACTGTCGAGGAGCAGAGCTCGACTACGCACCCGCTCGGGATAACCCCTGGGCGCATGCCTGTCGCTCTGCCTCGCTGCCCCTCCGGGGGGACATCTGTGACTCGCATGACCCCGCTGGTTCAGTTCCTAGGAGCCTGACTAGAGCTCCCCGGCCTGTCCCGCTGGGTCATCAGATACGATCAGATTCGGCTATGCGATTCAGTTCGCATGGTCTCCTCCCCGTTTCAGGGGAGTTCGCTCGACCTTGGTCGGTGGCTACGCCCCGGTCATGAAAGCGGAGATTGCGACCCTGCTGGCGAAGGGTGCAATCGAGACGGTCCCTCCAGCCGAGATGAGGTCCGGCTTCTACAGCCCTTACTTCATCGTCCCCAAAAAGACCGGTGGGTTACGACCGATCCTGGATCTGCGCGTCTTGAACCGCACTCCTCATCGGAGGCCGTTCAAGATGCTCACGCCCAAATGCATTTCGAATGCGTCCGGCCACAGGATTGGTTTGCAGCGATCGACCTGAAGGACGCGTACTTCCATGTCTCCATATTGCCTCGACACAGACCGTTTCTTCGGTTTGCCTCGAAGGCCAGGCATATCAATACGCAGTTCTTCCATCGGGTAAGATCTGTCCCCGTCTCACGAAGTCGAGCAGCCCTTGTTCCCCTTCGCGAACACGGGGTTCGCATCCTGAATTCCTCGACGACTGGCTACTTCTAGCACACTCTCGAGAGCGGCTTTGCGAACACAGAGACCTGGTGCTCCGGCACCTAGCCCGTCTGGGCCTTCGGGTCAACCGGGAGAAGAGCAAACTTTGCCCCGTGCAGAGGATCTCTTTTCTCGGTGTGGAGATAGACTCGGTCGCCATGTCCGCGCAGCTTACGAGCGAGCACGCACACTCACTGCTGACTTGTCTTCGACAGTTCGAGGGCAAGAGTGCGGTCCCACTGAAACTTCAGAGGCTCCTGGGGCATATGGCATCCGCAGCCGCGACTACGCCGCTCGGACTGCTTCATATGAGACCGCTTCAGCTGTGGCTTCGCGATCGAGTCCCGAGGTGGGCATGGCATCGCGGCTCGCTCCGAGTTTCAGTGACTCCAGCGTGCCGCCGAACCTTCTTCCCGTGGTCGAACCTCAGCTTCACGGACTGGGGTTCCGCTTCAGCGAGTTCCAGGCATCTTTTGTCTCCACGGATGCGTCTACCACGGGTTGGGGTGCCATGTGCAATGGGCATGCAGCCACGGGCTCCTGGATAGGACCCCAGCGCCTCATGCACATCAATTGCCTCGAGCTGTTGGCAGTACGCCTGGCCCTGCACCGCTTCCGAGCACTGCTCAGGGGTCAACACGTACTTGTCCGTTCAGACAATACTGCTACAGTGGCGTACATCAACCACCAGGGTGGTCTACGCTCACGTTGGATGTCGCAGCTCGCCCGCCACCTCCTGCTATGGAGTCAGAAGCACCTGAGGTCCCTTCGTGCTGTGTACATTCCAGGAGACTGGAACCTGGCAGCCGACGAGCTGTCACGGGTCCGCCCTATCTCTGGCGAATGGAGACTCCATCCCCAGACGGTCCAGCTAATCTGGGACCAGTTCGGGGAGGCACAGATAGACCTGTCCGCCTCTCGGGACTCATCCCACTGCGCCCAGTTTTATTCCCTGTCCGAGGGCACGCTCGGCACAGATGCGCTGGCGCACAGCTGGCCGCGGGCCCACGCAAATATGCGTTTCCCCCAGTGAGCCTCCTTGCACGGGTGTTGTGCAAGATCAAGGAGGACGAGGAGCAGGTCTCTGCTGGTAGCCCCTTATTGGCCCACCAAGACGTGGTTCTCCGAACTCATGCTCCTCGTGACAGCACCTCCTTGGCCTATTCCTCTGAGACAAGACTTACTCACTCAGAGACGGGGCACTCTGTGGCACCCTCGTCCCGATCTTTGGAGGCTGCACGTGTGGCTCCTGGACGGGACGGAGGCAGGGTTGAGTTCGCTGCCACCTGCGGTGGCGGCAACCATCACTTCCGCTAGGGCATGATCTACCAGACGCCTCTATGCGTTGAAGTGGAACCTCTTCGTCAGCTGGTGCTCTTCTCGCGAGAAGACCCCCGGATATGTCCGATCAGTGTCGTGCTGTCGTTCCTGCAGGAAGGGTTGGAGCGTAGGCTGTCGCCCTCCACCCTTAAGGTTTACCGTCGCGGCCATTGCCGCTTCTCATGTTGCAGTAGAAGGTAAGTCCATCGGCAAGCACGACCTGGTCATCAGGTTCCTGAGGGGAGCGAGGCGACTAAATCCGCCTCGCCCTCCCCTCGTTCCCTCTTGGGACCTCGCAGTTGTTCTAAGTGCTCTGCAGAGGCCTCCCTTTGAGCCTTTACAATCAGTAGAGTTAAAGTTTCTGTCTATGAAGACGGCACTCCTGGTTGCATTGGCCTCCATCAAGAGGGTAGGGGACCTGCAGGCATTTTCCGTTGACGAAGCGTGCCTGGAGTTCGGGCCGGCTTACTCTCACGTAATCTTGAGACCCCGGCCGGGATATGTGCCCAAGGTTCCCACCACTCCCTTCCGGGACCAGGTGGTGACCCTGCAAGCGCTGCCCCTGGAGGAGGCAGACCCAGCCTTGGCACTGCTCTGTCCAGTACGTGCTCTCCGCACTTACGTCTGACAGAACGCAGTGTTTCAGGACCTCAGAACAGCTCTTTGTCTGTCATGGGGGGAGCCAGAAGGGAAGGGCTCTCTCAAAGCAGCGGCTGTCCCACTGGTTAGTGGACGCCATTGTTTTGTCTTACCAGCAGCAAGGCCGACCGTGCCCCCTTGGAGTGACGGCCCACTCCCTCGGAGTGTGGCTTCCTCTTGGGCTCTAGCGCATGGCGCCTCGCTGAACAGACATCTGCAGAGCTGCAGGCTGGGCGACACCTAACACCTTCGCTGAGATTTTATAATCTGCGAATTGAGCCGGGTCCTCTCACGTACTCGCTTCCGCCAGTACTGGACCCGCTTAGTGTCTTCGCTTGCTCGCCATTCCACTCTCCGACTGGATAAGTGCGATATTCCTCAGTTGAGTCTTCCGTGAAGCCCTGAGTCCTCCAGCACTCATGATGCGGGCACCACTGCGTTGCTATGGTGCCGGCTAGGTGCATCCATGTGCACGGTTCCCTACGGTAACCGTCTCATGTGTATTATCCACTGTAAGCCTCTCTGAGCATGTGTCTTCCCTTGGCAAGCCATCTGCCACCCCTGGAGCTAAGTTCTTGCCACCTGCGGTTGGCGCTCCAGTGATCTCCATGTGTAGTCCCTATGCGGCCACATGTGTTCCCGTAAGTCCTCCTTCGGTAGGCATTGGTAGCATGTTCCACCCGGGATATGCTTCCCAGTGTACCTTGGTATTCCTGTGTAAAAGAAGGAACTCCTGGTTATGACATTATTTGTTCAGGAGTCCAGTCTTTCGCAGGGCACTGGAAGACAGCTTGAAGATGGCGTGATGGCACTGACCCCCATTCTCCGTCACTTCTGACGTAACTCGAAGTGACTACGAAAGGGAACGTCTCGGTTACTGAGTGTAACCCTCGTTCCCTGAGTAGGGAACGGAGACGTTACCGTCTCCTTGCCACTTCTGCTGTACCGCTGGGTAGACGCCGAGTTCAGTCTTGGCTCCTCAGCGAAGACATACTGCGGTTGCGTTCACTTCCTCCTTTTATACCCACACGGTGGGACGGAGTACGCTATGCAAATTCCGCAGCCCCAAGGCATTTTCATGCCATTGGCTCGTTGTTAAATACTCGAAGAGGATTGGCTTTCTATGCGAAACCCCCATCTCTCCGTCACTTCTGACGTAACGTCTCCGTTCCCTACTCAGGGAACGAGGGTTACACTAGTAACCGAGACGTTTACAAGTCTACAAACAAGTAAAAGTGCACAACATTAATTTTAGGTATGCTTATTGCAATACTTAATAATAGTTGACAAATATAAATTACAAGTTGGTACATTGTGTATATATATATATATATATATATATTAAAGTGATAAATACATACATTTTTTGTGTAAAATTTACATTTTAAGTGTTTATAAAGTTCATATATTTTAAACCCACTAAAAGCTTAATAATTTTGCTATGTTCTTATACAAAGTACTCCAAAAATTTATTGTAAGTAAGAGCAACATAAGTATGTTTTCTTTAAATGCACTAAAAATTCACTAAAAGTATGCTTGTGTTTAGCATATTTCTTAAAAATATAATTAAGCATGTATTTATTACCAATGTACTTCTAGTATACTTGTTAGAAATATATATTAAAAGTATACTTGTGTTTAGTGTCAGGAGCCAATCAGAACCTTCACAAAGCACCACGCAAAGATCACTGTCCCCAGATTACTAATCACCAACACCTGTGTCCACTCAGCACTCACTTCCCCAGCCAGCATAAAAACACCTTGTTCACTCACAGTCATCGTCAAGCCTCCAACAGGAAAAGACCCTTCCCAGTCTTCACTTCTCTCGCCTAAGACTCATCCAGAAGAAACGAACGTAAAGTATACTCACCTGAAAGATACTAACCTTCTGATCCTTGTTCCGCTGTTCCCAGGATACGCTCCATGTTCCGTGTTCTCTGTTCCCTGGAATCTGCCCTGAGTCTCGTTTCCCTCTGGATGCACTGGAAGAGAAAGTGAAAGTATCACTGAACTGGTTAGTGCATTGTCAAGCGCACTTCAACGGACCTACTCACCGGGAATCCTTCCTGAATCACGCCTACCCACGAACGATCTGCAAAGACAAAGAATCAAGTTATTGACCTGTGTTAACCCTCACGTTTATTCCCTCTGAAGAAGATTCACTCACCTGGATCCATTCCTGCCACGTATCCTCTTCAGATCACCGCCGAGTTCCTGAAACCCTGCTTACTCACCTTATCTTAAATAAAGATCTCTTTATGTTAATTCCTTACCTCTGTCTCCTGGTCTGAATCCTGACAGAAGGCTTGACCCAACAACAGCAAGCGGGGATTATCACTATGGATTCCAAACAGCCTGCCGTTGCTACCAATCCTCCACCAGCCCCCGCTACCACAGTGCGACCTGTGCTTCCTCCTGCGAGTCCTTCCGGGAACGCTGCTTCTACGATTACCTGTTTTGCAAGTCCGCCGTCGCGCCCAGCGCCATTCTCTGGCCGGGCGGAGGATTGCAACGGATTTCTGTTGCAGTGTTCGCTCGCTTTGGAACAGCAAGCTCAACTTTATCCAACTGAACGATCAAAAGTAGCGTTTGTCATTCAGCAACTATCTGGAGCGGCTTTGCGATGGGCTGAGTCATTGTGGATGAAGGAATCACCAGTGGTGGCAACAATTCAAGAATTCGTGAAACACTTCAAAGAAGTTTTTGGAAGACCAGCGGAGGATTCATCTTTCGGTGAACAGCTGCTACAGTTGCATCAGGGAAGGAAATCGTTGTCTGAGTATTCCGTGGAATTCCGCACGCTAGCATCTAACAGTGGTTGGAATGAACGAGCACTCATCTCTGTTTTTCGTCGGGGACTAAACCCAGCCCTACGCCTCCAGCTGGCCATCTATGACGACAATCTAGGTCTTGAAAAATTCATGCAACAAGCTATGAGAGTGAATCAGAGAGCCCAGAGCTGCTATAATGATCAGTCCTATCCTAATCCTGCTCTTCATCCAAGTAACAAGAATCCTGCGCCTGAAAATCCAGTTGAAGAAATGCAAGTTGACACATTCAAAATTTCCCAGAATGAACGCCTTCGGAGAAGAGAGTTGAAATTATGTATGTATTGTGGTACCAAAGGACACTTCCGACTAAACTGCCCCATTCGACCTGGGAAGTTAATGGTAAGCTCAGTTCTAGATGACCACACTGTTTCAGCACCCCTCACCGTTCTTGTGACCCTAAGAATTAAAGAAATCTGCATATCTGTCACAGCCATCATCGACTCGGGTTCCGCGGAAACTTCATCTCAGGGAACCTCTGTAAGAGACTCAACCTGCGAGAGATCAACACTCCCAAGTCCTACACCATCTACGCCGTAACAGGTGAGCGGATCAACATGAGAAACGTTACCACCCAGATAAGCCCTATACAGCTGTGTGTGGAAAATACGCATCAAGAATGGTTTGAACCGTTCGTTCTTCGAAACAGCCAGACGGATCTCATCCTTGGTCGACCTTGGTTAATTCTTCATCAGCCCACCATTGATTGGAGGTCTGGAAAAGTTCTGCGATGGGGGTGTAAATGTCAAACAGTCAATGATCCGGTTTCTCATCCATCCGGTAAGGAAAAGAACCAAGTGCTCGCAGTTAACTCCACGTCCATTGAGAGTCCCACTGAAAACCTGTCAACGAATATCCCAGCCTGTTATTCCGAGTTCTCCGATCTCTTCAACCCTGTCACTGCATCCAAGTTACCACCCCACCGACCATGGGATTGTGCTATAGATCTCATTCCTGACGCACGACTCCCTAAGGGCCGCATCTACTCCCTGTCCAATCCAGAGCAGGAATCAATGAAAAAATATATCCAAGAAGCGTTAGATCAAGGGTACATCCGGTCTTCCACATCTCCAGCCGCAGCAAGCTTCTTCTTCGTGGCTAAGAAGGATGGTGGTTTAAGACCATGCATCGATTACCGAGCCTTGAACCAGGTCACTGTGAAGTTCAGCTATCCTTTGCCCCTCATTCCAGTTGCCCTCGAACAACTCAGAGAAGCCAAGATGTTTACCAAGCTTGATCTACGGAGCGCCTATAATCTAATCCGAGTTAGAGAGAGGAGACGAGTGGAAGACAGCATTCATAACACCTGCTGGCCACTATGAATATCTCGTCATGCCATATGGGCTGGTAAACGCTCCTTCCGTGTTCCAAAGTTTCATGGACGAGATCCTCAGAGACTTCCTTGGGAAGTTCGTTCTGGTGTACATCGATGACATCCTGATCTACTCACAGAACCTAGCTGAACACCAACGACACGTCTCTCTAGTGCTCCAAAGGCTCAAAGAATTTAATCTGTTTCTGAAAGCAGAAAAGTGTACTTTTCACCAGACCACAGTTGATTTCCTGGGTAACATCCTCAGCAATCGAGGGGTGGAAATGGATCCACAGAAGACCGAGACCATCCTGTCCTGGCCAAGTCCCACATCAGTGAAGGAGCTTCAGAGATTCCTCGGGTTCGCAAACTTTTACAGGTGATTTATAGATCAGTACAGCCTTCTCACTGCACCCTTGACATCCTTGTTGAAAGGGAAACCCAAGACCCTGCAATGGACCCCAGAAGCCGAGGATGCCTTTAAGTCTCTGAAGTCTGCTTTCACCGGTGCTCCTTTACTTCATCACCCAGACCCAAATAGACCATTCGTGGTCGAAGTAGATGCATCCACCACAGGAGCGGGAGGAGTTTTGTCCCAGTGTTCTGAGTTCTCTTCTAAGCCACTTCCCTGTGCATTCTTCTCGAAGAAGTTTTCTCCAGCAGAGGCAAACTACGATATAGGAAATCGAGAGCTTCTGGCAGTAAAGCTTGCTTTAGAGGAATGGCGACATTGGCTCGAGGGAGCAAAACACCCGTTCCTAGTCCTAACAGATCATAAGAACCTCCAATATCTGAGAGATGCAAAGAGATTAAATCCACGTCAAGCTCGATGGGCCTTGTTCTTCACACGATTCCACTTCAGGATTGCCTATCGCCCAGGATCCAAGAACACCCGAGCAGATGCTCTTTCTCGTATTCATGCCCCTGAGAACCCAGTAGAGAAACCTGTTTATTTGTAAGACCCTCTCCAGTGGGAGATAAATGAACAACTCCAGGAATTGGCTCAGCAGCAGCCTAGAGTCCCCGGATGTCCCCGGGAAAATTCATGTTCCCGAAGAATTCCGCAACGCCTTGATCTCCTCAGCTCATTCTTCAGTCGCCACCGGACATCCGGGAGTAAACAAAACCCTAGCCACACTTCAAGAAAAGTATTGGTGGTCCCACATGCGTCAAGACATCACCCAATTCATTCAAGGTTGTATCCCCTGTGCAATCTCCAAGGTCCCAAGAAATCTGCCCGTGGGAAAACTGTTACCTTTACCTGTCCCGAATAGACCCTGGTCTCACCTAGGCGTAGACTTTGTCACCGACCTTCCCGTATCCGAGGGTAATACCTGTATCCTGGTGGTCATTGATCGGTTCTCGAAGGCATGCAAGCTAATCCCATTAAAGGGGCTCCCGACCGCCTTTAATACTGCTGAGCTCCTCATGGAACATGTCTTTCGAAACTACGGTCTTCCAGAAGATATTGTCTCCGATAGAGGACCCCAATTCATTTCCCGAGTCTGGCGAGCATTCTTCACGTTGATGAATGTGACCGTGAGTCTGTCTTCCGGGTATCACCCACAAACCAACGGGCAAACTGAGAGAAAAATCCAGGATATAGGTCGGTTCTTGCGTACTTTCTGCCACTCCAACCAGAACATCTGGAGTCGGTATCTCATTTGGGCAGAGTACGCACAAAATTCTCTCCGACAGGCATCCACTCAGTTAACACCATTCCAATGTATCCTTGGCTATCAACCCCCGTTATTCCCATGGTCTGGAGAACCTTCCGAAGTGCCTGCCGTCAACAAGTGGTTTGAGGAAAGCGAACAGGTTTGGGATCAAACTCACCATCATATCCAACAAGCTGTCAATAGACACCAACGGTTCGCTGACACACAACGACGACCCACTCCAGAGTATCAACCCGAGCAATTAGTCTGGCTTTCCACTAGAGACATCAGACTTCGTCAGTCATGTAAGAAACTAAACCCCAAGTACATCGGACCCTTTCCAATCGTCAGACAAGTAAACCCAGTCACTTACCAGCTCCGGTTACCTCCTGATTCCCGCATCCATCCCACGTTTCATGTGTCCCTTCTAAAACCCCATCATCCACCGGTACCCCAGTCAGCCAACGAGGTTGCATCTGAGAACGAACCCCGATACCACCCATTGAACCGGAGTCCATCTATAACATCAAAGAGATCTTGGACTCTCGACGTCGAGGGGGTCAACTAGAATACCTCATTGACTGGGAAGGATATGGGCCAGAAGAGAGAAGTTGGGTACCGCGTAATGATGTTCTTGATCCCACGCTGCTCTTAGAATTCCATGCTCAGTATCCCGAGAAACCTGCACCAAGGCCCAGAGGCAGACCCCCACGACGTCGAGGTCCAAGGTCCGCTGGCGCGGACTCTGGAGGGGGGGTAATGTCAGGAGCCAATCAGAACCTTCACAAAGCACCACGCAAAGATCACTGTCCCCAGATTACTAATCACCAACACCTGTGTCCACTCAGCACTCACTTCCCCAGCCAGCATAAAAACACCTTGTTCACTCACAGTCATCGTCAAGCCTCCAACAGGAAAAGACCCTTCCCAGTCTTCACTTCTCTCGCGCTAAGACTCATCCAGAAGAAACGAACGTAAAGTATACTCACCTGAAAGATACTAACCTTCTGATCCTTGTTCCGCTGTTCCCAGGATACGCTCCATGTTCCGTGTTCTCTGTTCCCTGGAATCTGCCCTGAGTCTCGTTTCCCTCTGGATGCACTGGAAGAGAAAGTGAAAGTATCACTGAACTGGTTAGTGCATTGTCAAGCGCACTTCAACGGACCTACTCACCGGGAATCCTTCCTGAATCACGCCTACCCACCACGAACGATCTGCAAAGACAAAGAATCAAGTTATTGACCTGTGTTAACCCTCACGTTTATTCCCTCTGAAGAAGATTCACTCACCTGGATCCATTCCTGCCACGTATCCTCTTCAGATCACCGCCGAGTTCCTGAAACCCTGCTTACTCACCTTATCTTAAATAAAGATCTCTTTATGTTAATTCCTTACCTCTGTCTCCTGGTCTGAATCCTGACATTTAGCATATTTCTTTAAATATAATTAAGCATGTATTTATAACCAATGCAATTCTAGTGTACTTTTTAGAAATATGTTAAAAGTATGCTTGTTTTTCAATATACTTTTAGAAAATATACTAAAGTACAATTATTTTAAAGTGTGTTAAAAGTTGTATTGTGAAAATAGGTAAAAAGCATGATGCTAATATACTTTTAATATATTTAAAGATTATTACATTATTACAATTTTTTGTTAGTATATTTGCAATGTACTATTGACAAAGGGAATATATTTCAAATACAATAAAGTATACTTTTTTTCACTAGGGTATAGTTTTAATATATTTCTCAAAAGTATGCTAAAAGTACATTGGTAATAAATATATGCTTAATTATACCTTTAAAGAAATATGTTAAACACAAGCATATTTTAAATATATTTCTAACAAATGCACTATAAGTACATTGGTAATAAATATATGCTTAATTATACCTTTATGAAATATGCTAAACACAAGCAAAATTTTAATATATTTCTAAAAAGTATATACTATAGTACATTTGTAATAAATATATGCTTAATTATACTTTTAAGAAATATGATACACAAGCATAATTTTAATACATTTCTAGCAAATGCACTATAAGTACATTTGCAATAAATACATGCTTAATTATACTTTTAAAAATATGCTATACACAAGCATAATTTTAATATATTTCTAACAAATGCACTATAAGTACATTGGCAATAAATGTATGCTTTATTATACTTTTAAGAAATATGCTAAATACAAGCATAATTGTAATATACGTATATCTAAAAAGTATACTGCAAGTACTTTAATAAATATATGCTTAATTACATTTTTAAGAAACATGCTCAACACAATCATACAATTTTTGTGAAGTTTTAGTGTATTTAAACAAAACATTATGTTGCTCTATGTGTAAGAACATAGCAAAATGATTAAGCTTTTAGTATGCTTAAAGTACTTTTTAAACACTTAGGCCTACTGCAATATATTTTAACATTTATATATTTATAATTTTAATATTTTTTTGGGGAAAAATACATTTATAATGTAGAAAACTTATAATGTATTATGTAACAGATTTTGATGTGATAATTCTTCTCATTCGTTTTTGCATACATTTTTGATAGTCCTGTTAGTTTAAATCACGTTTAAGAAATGTACTTATCTTATTAAGGAGGGACTTTTATTTTGACGGGGGCGAAAAAGTAAGTAAGGGGAGAGCACGCGGTTGATGGCAGGAAGAGCAAAAGGGAGAGAGCACGCAGTTGAGTTTTGAAGGCTATTACAGTTTAACAATGCACCCCCGGAAAAAGCACACGGTCAGTATATACATTTGTTTATGGTTTGTTGTTATTAATATATTTATTTTACTGTATGTTATTGGTAATATAACAGAGATTGAATTTGTACGGTCGTTAATGTGAGCTTTTGTATTTCCTTTGTTCAGCTTTTACAGTGATTTGTGAGATGATTATTGAGATAATTATTGGAGTGAAACGGACTCAACAAACTTCATCAACATCAGTAAAGTTTTGTCCATCATTCGTAAGGGGTCTATGCTACATATTAACATTTGTCAACTATTATAAAGCATTGCAATAAGTCAAGTCACATTTATTTATATAGCGCTTTTCACAATACAGATTGTATCAAAGCAGCAACACAGAAAGTGCTACTACATGAAAGTAGTACAACACAGAACAATAATATTGTTAAATGCTAAAAAAACCCAACTAAGCAAGCCAAAAGCAAGGCAAAGGCTCCATCAGATTGGATGGAGAAAAAACCTTGGGAGAACCCAGGCTCAGTCTGGGGCCAGTTCTCCTCTGGCTTACATTCATATTGTTTATATATAAATATTAAATATAAATATTGTTTATATGTAACACGGTGCCATAACATATCGCCAGCGTTGAGTCGTCTCTTCACAGGCGTTGGGGCATCTGAATTCCCTGTGAGAGGCTGGATACAAACTGGACCTGACGAACGCCATTTTTCTCGGGCAACGTCCCGAGATAACAGCAGAAAGGCAGATGGGAAATAATTAGCATAGCTG
Organism: Hybognathus amarus; assembly: GCA_030378365.1. Classification (NCBI taxonomy): domain Eukaryota; kingdom Metazoa; phylum Chordata; class Actinopteri; order Cypriniformes; family Leuciscidae; genus Hybognathus; species Hybognathus amarus. The sequence goes on along the minus strand of JAQIUQ010000035.1, from coordinate 89,581 downwards.
ATGTTCATAATGATTTCCATTATACGGGAGTCGGTGTTAGAAAATCACTATCTCGCAAACTCTCCGCAACCCAACCATACGTGCCGAACGTGCCGAACCATTTGTCTAAAAGGCTGTCGAGCCCCACTGGTGCGTTAAGCAGTTTCAGCGGCAAACGGTTCTGTATGGCATAACAGAGGAATAAAAGGTAAGCATTATGTGAATGCTTGACTAAAGAGATGCGTCTTTAGTCTAGTTTTAAACTGTGTCAGCGAGTCAGAGCCTCGGACCATGTCGGGAAGGCTATTCCAGAGTTTTGGAGCTAAATGCGAGAACGCCCTCCCTCCTTTAGTGGACTTAGATATCCTAGGAATGACTAGAAGCCTTGAATTTAGTGATCTTAAAGAACGCGGTGGATTGTAGGGCGAAAGAAGGTCCGTTAAGTACATTGGAGCTAAACCATTTAGGGCTTTATAGGTCAGTAGTAGTATTTTGTAGTTGATACGGAACTTAATAGGTAACCAGTGTAGAGATGATAAAATCGGTGTTATATGATCGTATTTTCTTGACCTAGTAAGAACTCTAGCAGCTGCATTTTGGACTAACTGTAGCTTGTTTATTGAGGATGCAGGACAACCAGCTAATAAAGTATTACAGTAATCTAGTCTCGAGGTCATAAATGCATGAACTAACTTTTCAGCATCAGAAACAGATAGCATGTTACGTAGCTTAGCAATGTTTCTAAGGTGGAAAAAGGCTGTTCTTGTAACATATGAAATATGATTTTCGAAAGACAAGTTGCGGTCTAGTATAACACCCAGGACTTTTACTGTAGTGGATAAAGTAACAGGACATCCATCATATTAAAGTTGTATTGTAAGAGGTTTTGTGAGTAGTTTTTTGGACCAATAAGTAATACTTCCGTCTTATCTGAATTTAATAGCAGGAAATTACGCGTCATCCAGCATTTTATGTCTTTGAGACACTCTGTCAATTTAGATGAGTTAGTGTTTTCGTCTGGTTGTGATGAAATATATAGTTGAGTGTCATCAGCATAACAGTGGAAGTTAATTCCATGTTTTCTTATAATATTACCAAGTGGCAGCATATATATTGAGAATAGCAGAGGGCCTAAAACCGATCCTTGCGGTACTCCATAGTCTACTGGCGTTATCTTTGATTTTTCCCCATGTAAACAGACAAAATGAGAACGGCCCTGATAAGTACGATCTCAAACCAGCTTAATGCCTGTCCCTGAACACCAGTGTAGTTTTGTAGTCGATCCAAGAGTATTTTAGTGATCTATAGGGCCCTGATTTTAACGATCTGAAACGCAAGTGTCAAAGCGCAAAGCGCAATTATCTTTGTGGGCGGATCCCGGCGCTGTTGCTATTTTCCCGGCGGGATAAATGCCTCTTGCGCCTGGCGCAAGTCTAAAAGGGGTTGGTCTGGAGTAGCTTCATTATTCCATAGGTGTGGTTTGGGCGTAACGGAAATAAACCAATAAGAGCGTCATATCACATTCCCTTTAAGAGCACTGATGAACGAGATGCGCTTGTTCGTGGCGCAATTCTATTTTAACGCGCATTTACCAGGCGCGCGCTTCAGCATCGGTTCACAGCCGAGAGAACGCATGTTCTCGCTCAGGGCCGTAAAAGAAAGAGAAGGGACACTGGATGGGACAAACCCACCCAAATGTAGCTTCGGGTTAAACATGCATATAATAATTTGGGTAAATGTGTAAGCTTTATGCCTGTTTTTCCCATCATCATGGACACAACAATGATTTCCCTCATGTTCTATATATTTTTCCGTATAATAATGTATCATTTGCAAAAAGTAAAATGCATCTGTGTTGATGAGAGAATCATCTATAGTGTATCCGTTGTTCACACCTCTGTATTATGGCCAAGCATGCACGCTTAAAATAGCATCTAAGTATTCGCGCAACGCGCACTGCACTTTAGACTAGGCTGCTATCACTTATTAGCATGTACTATATGCGCATTCTAATCATTTAAGCCGGTTCCTTGATTAGCAAACCACCTTCACCTGCATATTGAGCGGCATTTACTACAAAGAGCCATAACTTACTGACAAGCCGAGCCAAATCGCGTTAATATCGAGGACGTATCGCCAGCGATATTTAATGCGATTTGGCTCAGCTTGTCAGTTAATTACGGCTCTTTGTAGTAAATGCCGCTCCATCTGAAAGCAGGTGAAGGTGGTTTACTGCTAATCAAGGAACCGGCTTTAATGATTAGATGCGCATATCAACATCGTGCGATTAATCGTGCAGCCCTACTTTATTCTGGTCTTTGGCGCAATTGTTTTCTGGAACTGCAAAATAGCACCAGGGATTGCTTTGCGTCGACAAACGCCTCCCTTTTTGCGCCAACCCGCCCAGGAAGCGCAAGTTCATTTGTTAGTTTACGTCACGTGCGTCTGTGGAGGAAAAAAGCCCGCTTCGCGCGAAGTGCAAAATAGGAATGATAAATGCATCAGTGTATAAAGTCATTTGCGCCGGGTGCAAGATAGAGCCCATAGTGTCGAACGCAGCGCTAGATCAAGTAGGACTAGTATTGAGATACAGCCTTGGTCAGAAGCTAAAAGTAAATCATTTGTAATTTTAACTAGTGCAGTTTCTGTACTATGATGCGGTCTGAATCCTGACTGGAATTTTTCATAGAAATCATTTTCTTGCAAAAAAGAGCACAATTGAGTGGACAACTTTTTCTAGTATTTTTGACCTAAATGGAAGATTTGAAATGGGTGTGTAATTTGCTGAAGTTATTTGGATTCTAATTGGGGTTCTTAATGAGAGGTTTTATTACTGCCAGCTTGAATATTTTTGGAACATGACCTAAAGATAAAGACGAGTTAATAATATTGAGGAGAGGCTCTTCCACTACAGGTAATAGTTCTTTCAGTAGTTTAGTGGGTATTGGATCTATATAAACATGTTGTTGGTTTAGATGCATGTATACGTCCATTTAGCTCTTCCTGTCCTATCGTCTGTAAAGCGGTTGTAAAATAAGCCTACTTAAAATGAAAGTTGTTCACTTTTGCTTGTAATTCCCACAAAGTATCCTTTGAATAATGTTTTAAAAAAATAAAGTATTTTTCAATAAAAAGGAATGCTGTTTGTTTGTACATTACACACTTGTGCTGTATTGTATCTCTGGAATCCTTTTAAACTATGGGTTGCATATTTTAGTTCATCTTCGGTGTGTCTAAAAATAGAATAGTTACGTTGATCTTAATTAAGCTTAAGTACTAAAGAAAAACTTTTAATTAGTGTGTGCAAATGTAGCATTTTAAGTACATTGGATGTATTTGTATACTTTAATAAAATGTATTTTAGTGTACTTTTTTGATAGAAATACACCTTAAGTATAATTTTTATATATTTATAATATGTTATTATATTGTAAGTTATTAATATAATTAAAATGCATTAAAGATGGGTTTTAGTTATCCTAAAAGTGGTAACAAAATACTTTTTTAAGGTTTACATAGTATATTAAAAATATATTTAAGTTTATTTGCAGTGTGTCAAAATAGTACAGTTGAGTACACTTAATTGATCTTAAGTTTATCTTAAGAAGTACTAAAGTTAAGATTTTAGTATATTAAGTACAAAATAAGTGCGTGAAAATAGAGCACTTTAAGTACATTATGGAAGTGTACTAAGTGCACTTTAATAAAATGTTTTTAGTGTACTTTTTTGACAAAGGAATACACCTTAAGTATAATATAAATATATTTAGAAAATATTATAATATTTTAAATAATGTATTAGTGTAATTAAAATGCATTTAAAATTGGTTTTAGACATACTAAAAGTGGTAACAAAATATATTTTTTAAAGGTTGAAATAGTATACTAAAAATGTATTTAAGTTCATCTTCAGTGTGTCAAAATAGACAGTTGAATACACTTAGTTGATGTTAAGTTTATCTTAAGAAGTACTAAAGCTAAGCTTTTAGTATATTAAGTACAAAAATAAGTGCATGAAAATAGAGCACTTTAAGTACATTATGGAAGTGTACTAAGTGCACTTTAATAAAGTGTTTTTAGTGTACTTTTTTGACAAAGGAATACACCTTAAGTATAATATAAATATATTTAGAATATATTATTATTATATATTAAATAATTTATTAGTATAATTAAAATGCATTTAAAATGGGTTTTAGATATACTAAAAGTGGTAACAAAATACATTTTTTAAAGGTTGAAATAGTCATATTAAAAATATATTTAAGTTCATCTTCAGTGTGTGTCAAAATAGCACAGTTGAGTACACTTAGTTGATCTTAAGTTTATCTTAAGACGTACTAAAGTTTAGCTTTTAGTATATTAAGTACAAAATAAGTGGGCGAAAATAGAGCACTTTAAGTACATTATGGAAGTGTACTAAGTGCACTTAAATAAAATGTATTTTAGTGTACTTTTTTTCACCTGGGTGTGGTGTGTGTGAATTGGGGGTTACAGTAGGCCATTACCCTCCTTTAAAGCTTTCTCTTGTTTGTAATTATTTATATATTTGTCTAAAGTGGTTCTTTTGTTTGGTTTCTTTTTGACATGTGAATATTGTGCCCGTGATGTTAATGTATTGATGGTTTTTATCTTTTTGTATTTGAATAAAGCTACCCCATCTTTTGTATTCCTTGGTCAATGTCTCTTTGCTCATCCCAGATTTAGCAACGAACCTGTGCACCCCCTATTCTGGGGCTTCATATATATATATATATATATATATATATATATATATATATATATATATATATATATATATATATATATATATATATATATATATATATATATATATATATATATATATATATATATATATATATATATATATATATATATATATATATATATATATATATATATAAAATATATATATATATATATATATATATATATGAAGAGTTCAGATGCAAAAGCCTCTAAATGCCATTTGAAATTTTCTTCTAAAATTACCATTTTTATCAAGCTTGTATATTTAAGTTCAGTAATTTAAATGACAATAAATAGGTAATCTTCATTGCCGTTTAAGTGAAATTACTGAACTTAAATATACAAGCTTGATAAAAATGATCATTTTAGAAGAAAATTTCAAATGGCACTTAGAGGCTTTTGCATCTGAACTCTTCATATATATATATATATATATATATATATATATATATATATATATATATATATATATATATATATATATATATATATATATATATATATATATATATATATATATATATATATATATATATATATATATATATATATATATATATATATATATATAGTCATGTAGTCGTGTTGTCGAGAGGCCCGGGAGAAGTTAGGAAGACTCAGTACATGGGAATAGTTTTTCAAAATGCCAGTGGTGATTTATTTTTCAGAAGCCGGAGCTCACAAAGTGCAGTCCACATGAGGTAAAAGAAAAACAAAAAAAACAAAAACAAAACTTAATTCAACATATACTGGTGCTAAAACAAAAGGAAAAAATGCTGTGAGCAGCAAAAACTGGCACTAAACAATGCCTAGTGGCACATCCACCAAATCATCAGCATGTCTCACCTCAAACATGATCAAACATTTTGCACAGTACACACAGGAGGCAATCCCCTACACCAGATCTAACAATGGTTTTTATACTCAAGTTTCCCGCCAAACACTAGTGGGCTGTACCATTGTCACGGGGTGGAACCTTTCCCCGTAACCCTCACTGAATTTCACAGCAAATCAATATTATACAAATACAACTAATATTCTCTATAAAAAACTCATTGATCATAATACAAACATGAATCAATAATCATAATACAAACATGCATAACATACAATGACAAACTCAAACATTTAACACCTCACAGGACTCATGTCTCCCTCCATCTTGGAACATGGTACGTTCTGGCTATGCGCACTACCAGAACCCACCTCCAAAACACTGGCTCAGACAGGTAAGCTCTAACATGTACTACAATATGCAAATGTCCACAATAAAGATAATTTAAAACAATCAATGACTCAGTTTTCATTTGAAACCCTTAAACATTAAACACTCAAAGTTAGAATTGTCCATTCATCAAAAATAGCACCAGTTTGGCACAATAGTGATGATGTCCTTGACCAGGTTCATCATCACATACCCCCCTCCTCAAGACAGCCACTCTTCAAGAGAGGCGTGACATAAAGTCTGCAATAACGTTCAATGTTCCAGCCTTATATTGGACTTTGAACTTAAAAGGTTGGAGGGAAAGATACCACCGTGTAATTCTTGCATTACTGTCTCTCATTTTATTGATCCATTGCAAAGCCCTATGATCAGTCTCCAGAACAAAGTCTTTGCCAATCAAATAATACTTTAAAGTGTCCAGGGCCCATTTAATGGCCAGAGCCTCTTTTTCAACGGTTGAATAGTTAGTCTCACGAGGAAACAGCTTCCTGCTAATGTACTGCACTGGGTGTCCAATCTTGTCCATCACCCTGTAACAATACTGCACCCAATCCTAGTGCCGATGCATCTGTTTGAACTACAAAAGGAAGGTCAAAGTTTGGGCTCTGTAGGACAGGGTCTTTGCACAGACAAACCTTTAAATCTTGGAAAGCTTGCTCACACTCCACTGTCCACTTGACTTTAATGGGGCTACTCTTCCTTGTAAGGTCAGTTAACACTGCTGCTCTGCTGGCAAAATTGGGAACAAATCTCCTGTACCAGCCGACCAAGCCCAAAAATGATCGAACACTCTTCTTCGTTGTTGGGGGTGCACATGACAAGATAGCTTGCACTTTATCTACCTGAGGCCTGATTGATCCTCCTCCCACGACGTAGCCTAAATACGAGACTTCCTGCTTGGCAATCTGGCACTTTTTGGCATTGACAACCAAACCGGCGTGATGGATCTTATTGAACACTTCAGTGAGATGCTCTAGATGTTCTTCCCACGAATCGCTGAAAATGACAATGTCATCTATATAAGCTGCTGCAAAACGGTCCATTCCTCTCAGCACCTGGTCCACTAAGCGCTGGAAGGTTGCTGCTGCCCCCTGCAGGCCAAAAGGCATAAACTTGAAATGATATAATCCAGAAGGAACACGGAAAGCAGTCAATTCTTTAGCTGAATCAGTCAATGGCACTTGCCAATATCCTTTGCATAAGTCGAGAGTTGTCAGATACTTAGCTTTGCCCAGTCTTTCAATTAGCTCATCGACTCTTGGCATCGGGTATGGATCAAAAGAGGACACTGCATTAAGCTTTGAAAAGTCCACACAGAACCTAAGTGAACCATCCTTTTTTGGTACCAGTACTACCGGACTACACCATTCGCTCCTAGATGGTTCTATGATGTCCAAATCAAGCATCACTTTCACTTCCTCTTTTAGAGCAGGAATCAGGCGGGCGGGCACTCTACAATGAGTCTTCCTAATGGGCTCTGTTGGCAGGAGATGGATATTATGCTGTATAAGATCTGTTTTTCCAGGCTGATCACTGAAGAGATTCTCTGGTACTCGTTTCCGGAACTCCTCTGCTGTTTAGGTGAAAGATGATCTACTGCTGGAAAGGCAATTGACTTTTGATCCACTGGGAAGTATTGCTCCTCCAGTTCCTCTTCTTCGTCCACCTTTCTTGCCCACAGCTGCTCTGACAATGAGCCTTTCCTCTCATGCCACGGTCTTAAGAGGTTAACATGAAAAACTTGAGACTTCTTCCTACGATCTGGTAGAGAGATCTCATAGTTAGTAGCACTTAATTTTCGTAACACTTCATACGGCCCCTGCCACTTGGCCAGTAATGAACTGTCAGATGTGGGAAGGCAATAGAACCTTCTGTCCTAGACATAATGTTCTCTTCCTACTTGACTGGTCGTACCATTGTTTTTGATGTTGTTGCGCCTTAGTCATATTGACTCTTACCAGCTCTGTCATCGAGTCCATCTTCTCCCTCATCTTAATGACATACGACAAGATATTTGTTTGTTCACTTGCATTGTCTCCTTCCCAGGCCTCCTTTAAGACATCCAAAGGTCCACGAACCTGACGTCCATACAGCAGTTCAAAGGGTGAGTAGCCTGTAGACGATTGTGGAACTTCCCGATAGGCAAACATCAAGTATGGCAACCACTGGTCCCAGTCGGCACCTGTATCAGACACAAACTTGCGCAACATTGTTTTCAATGTCTGATTGAATCTTTCTACCATACCGTCAGTCTGAGGATGATAAGGGGTGGTCTTAATAGGATGTATACGCAACATTGAATACACTTGCTTGATTTGTCTGGACGTAAAATTGGTTCCCTGGTCTGTAATTATCTCTTTGGGTAAACCTACCCGTGAAAAGAGCTGAACAAGGGCATTTACAATTTGTCTCGTCTTTGTGTTTTTAAGAGGAAAAACCTCAGGATATCTAGTAGCATAATCTGCAACCACCAGAATATATCGCTTTCCTGTGCTACTCTTTTCCAAAGGCCCCACTATATCCATAGCAATGCGAGAAAACGGGATGTCAATAATTGGTAGACTCACAAGAGGTGCTCTATCTCCCTTTCTAGCTGGACTCACCAGCTGACACTCTGAACAAGACTTACAAAACTCCATTACATCCACATACAGTCTGGGCCAATAAAATCGACTAGCAATTCTGGCTAGCGTTTTCTGCTGGCCTAAATGCCCTGCCCACGGTACAGAATGACCTAACTGCAATACCTTCAGTCTCATGGATTCTGGGACCACCAACCTCTCTCCCTCAGCGCCTACCAGGTACAGTCTATCATCTTTAATCACAAAATGCTCTTTCTGCCACAAAGCTGACACAGTGTTTCCCTTGTCTACCTTCTCAAACAAAGGTTTCAGCGTTTTATCTTGCCTCTGAAGTTCAACTATATCATGAGGAATACACTCAATATCATCTGCCTGAGGTTTAGGCAATTGTTCGACCATTTCTGTACCCTCAACTTTGTTCTGACGCCTCTCACGTTTAGATTTCCTAGTTTTAGGACTCCTACCAAAAGGCAAATCTTCCAGCAGCTGTTTACCGGTCTCACTTTGCTTAGCCTGTGCTCTTGTTACCACCCTAGCTTCAGCTATCTCACTGTCATTCTGCAAAAGATCTACAAGCACGGGTACATCTCTGCCTAAAATAACTGGATAGGGCGCCTGGTCCATAACACCAACTGACAGATAATAAGCCTGACCCTTTATTTCCATTACCACATCAGTTTTGGGATATTCTTTCTCATCACCATGAATACAGCGAACTCTCAATTTGTCCTGTACCAATGCGTTACCTTCACTCAAACATTCAGACCTTACTAAAGTTTGGCTTGAACCGGAGTCAACTAGAGTTTTAAAGAATTTAGTCCCAATCTTTACCACAATTACGGTATCTGTATTTGACTCAACCTCTTTTAACCCCAAAGAGGATCTTGGTACATAACAAAGGCGGGTATTAGTAACTTTCTGTAAAGGGCAATCTGCTTTCTTATGCCCTGGCTGGCCACATCCATGACAAACAATCACAGTTTTACCCCTATACTGATTAACTACACCCTGATGTTTACTACTGTTCGTACCAGAACTGCTCTGTGAAACACTGATATTAGAACCAAAACTGCTCAGACCACTACCCCGACCATCCCCAGACTTACCGGTTGAGCTGTTGTCATAGCTCCGCCATCGTCTTGGTTGATACACTGATCGTCTTGCAGCCATAAAGGTCTCCGCCATCTCTGCTGCTTGTTTAGATGAGGTAGGGTTATTCTGCCTCACCCATGTTCTTGTCTCAGGGTTGAGTAATTTAAGGAACTGTTCTAACACAATCTGGTCACCGATCTCCTCCTTCGTTCGACTCTTGGGATTCATCCACTTCACATACAAGTCTTTCAGTCTTACTTGCAGCTCTCTTGGAGTCTCCTCTTCTTGGGCACTGTATGATCTGAAGCGTTGTCTATACATTTCAACATTGATTTCAAACTTGTCAAGAATGGCCTGTTTGACATAGTCATAGTTTAGTGAGTTGTCAGGCTCCATGGCCACATAAGCTGCCCTTGCCTTACCAGATAAGAGAGGTAGCAAATGCAACACCCAGTCTTGCCTTGGCCATCTGCACGCTTGAGCGATGCGTTCAAAAGTAGTTAAATAATGTTCTATGTCCTCATCATGAGTCCAGGGAAGCATTCTCGGCGTTCGGAAACATGGTGTTGCGGGTCCTTGTCCCTCAGTTGGAATCTCACATGCTGAAGCGGAGTCATCATCTTGAAAGGCCTGTCGACCAGAACGAATGGTTGTAGGTCGATGCACCTCTGGACCTGCTGATGTAGTTGCTGCCCATGACTGTCGTTGTCGTTGTCTGATCTTGATGAACTTCAGACTGCAGCTGTGTAAACTGATGGTGAAGCACCTGCCATTTATGCTCCTGGCGCTGCGCCTCTCTTTCCAAGCGATCCTCTCTTTGCTGTTGCTTACGCAAAAACGTTTGCAGCATATCCTTCAGCTGGTCTGTTGTACTCCCAGTTACAACTTCACCTTGATCTGGAATTGGGCACGTTGATTCAGCCTCATCTGGAACTTTAGGCTCATCTCTCGCCCTTGCTGCATCTTGCTTCTTTGGTGGCATTTTAGTTTAACAATAAACAGTTTATCATGCCACCCAACTTGCAAAAGGGTTTGTTGCACCACATGTACTAGTCTCCTATTGGCCTGGAAGCACCGCTGCCACCATGTGTCATGTAGTCGTGTTGTCGAGAGGCCCGGGAGAAGTTAGGAAGACTCAGTACATGGGAATAGTTTTTCAAAATGCCAGTGGTGATTTATTTTTCAGAAGCCGGAGCTCACAAAGTGCAGTCCACATGAGGTAAAAGAAAAACAAAAAACAAAAAAAACAAAAACAAAACTTAATTCAACATATACTGGTGCTAAAACAAAAAGAAAAAATGCTGTGAGCAGCAAAAACTGGCACTAAACAATGCCTAGTGGCACATCCACCAAATCATCAGCATGTCTCACCTCAAACATGATCAAACATTTTGCACAGTACACACAGGAGGCAATCCCCTACACCAGATCTAACAATGGTTTTTATACTCAAGTTTCCCGCCAAACACTAGTGGGCTGTACCATTGTCACGGGGTGGAACCTTTCCCCGTAACCCTCACTGAATTTCACAGCAAATCAATATTATACAAATACAACTAATATTCTCTATAAAAAACTCATTGATCATAATACAAACATGAATCAATAATCATAATACAAACATGCATAACATACAATGACAAACTCAAACATTTAACACCTCACAGGACTCATGTCTCCCTCCATCTTGGAACATGGTACGTTCTGGCTATGCGCACTACCAGAACCCACCTCCAAAACACTGGCTCAGACAGGTAAGCTCTAACATGTACTACAATATGCAAATGTCCACAATAAAGATAATTTAAAACAATCAATGACTCAGTTTTCATTTGAAACCCTTAAACATTAAACACTCAAAGTTAGAATTGTCCATTCATCAAAAATAGCACCAGTTTGGCACAATAGTGATGATGTCCTTGACCAGGTTCATCATCACATATATATATATATATATATATATATATATACACACACACACACACACACACACACACACACACATATATTAAGGCCGGGACTTTAACGTGTTAATTACGATTAATTAATTACAGACTTTAACGCATTAATTAATTACACAAAAAATTAACGCATTTTAATCGCACATATTTTTCCACCGCGGAACATTTCTCTCTGGATTAGTTTCAGCGGACTGATTATACTGGAGCACCAACTAGCGTTCATGACTTTTTTTTTTTTACAGTCCATGCTTCAGACAACTAAACAACAAACCACAGTGAACACAGCTGACGAGACCGCTTTGGTTGGTCCCGTGGATGGGAAATTATGTTATAAAAACGAACGGATGCAGGGTTTGACATTAACACCCACCAAATGCCACCCGCGTTCCAACCTTCCAATTTCACGCGTGGCGGGTAACACAGTCACTCCCACTAGCCACTTTGGCTTGTTAAAAAATTGTAGTCTTGTCAAAAGACATCTGACATAACAAACGAATTGCACGACATTAGACACGTGGAGATTAAACTCGCGGGCTGGCCGTCGGACTGAGGGCTGTTTTAGTCTGCCCTTAATTATCCACTTAATGTGATGATATAGCGATCTTTTTTAATAAGCATGAGAATCCAGAACATAGGCGCGTCTCACGCGCTCCTGTAGTGCCTCTGCGCGAGGGTGCGCGTGCCAAATATGACATTCCAGACTTTTGTCAAATGATCATCACACGCGACTGGTCGCGTGCACACACACATCAACACAGCGTTCAGTCAGTTCGTGAGTGTGGCCGATATTTTATATAAAAAATAATCTTCATGATTAAGGGACACGGTGTAACTACTAGCAGGGCTGCCCTTATGTCACGTCATATCACAACTATCTTTACAGACTTAATTCTATATTTTAATAAAATTAATCATGTCATGAAAGAAAGCAGGAGATGCATTTGTGGGAATAATCTGGGCAATAAACATGTAGGCCTATACTTGTTTCAGGTGGACATATCTCCAGTTACTCAGAGCTACCAGCTTCATGATGATAATTATTAAGTCTCTCTCTGAGGAAATGCTGAGGCAAAACAATCTACAGTCCCCAAAACTATGTCATATAGGCCTATATAAAGTTGTAATCCTGTTGCCTTAATTGTGGATTTTTTTCTTAGAAAAGATTATGTATTCTTTGGTCATTGTTACTAATGCAGATAATTGTTCTACTCTGTATTATTTACTGCTGTAAAAAAAAAGAAAAAAAGATGCAGTACTTTTATTATATACAATAAGAATCTATTGTATGTGTTTATCTTAATAGACAACATGTTTTCAAAAAATGAGCTTTACAACCAGAGCTAATGATACAATTATTACATTTTAGCACATTTTAAGCCCCATTTAAAATGTGGCTAGTAAAAGTGCTGTGTGGCTAGTAATTTTGGAAAACCACTAGCTACATTGTCTAGTGAGCAAAAAAGTTCATGTGAAGCGCTGTATGGAAGCGTCATTAAGAGCAGGGTTGTGTGAAAGCTATGCAACATGGAATTCGCATATCACATCGACCCTGAAGTTTCACCTCAATGCAAAACATATACAATGGCTCTGGTCTGTTGGACTTGGTTGAACAAAAATAAACAATATTTTGTTGCTTAAGCTTATGTATTCAGTCATTATGCAATGTATACTAAAAATCCATTTGAAAAAAAAATCTTCTCACTGTTCTTAGTCCAAATATTTATGCGATTAAAATGCGATTAATTTCGATTAATTAATTACAAAGCCTCTAATTAATTAGATACATTTTTTTAATTCAGTCCCGGCCCTAATATATATATATATAAAAATAAATGTTTTCTTAATTTCTTTTCAACAGAGCTGAATCAACACTAAACTGACCTCTGCTGAACAACAGCCGAAATACATAATTGTAAAGTTGCTTTCAAAACAATCTGGCCTCGGTTCGCTGATAACGTTCTTATTGCGCTAAGAAGACTCCGAAAGATATATCTTACCAAAGTTGTTTATGTTCCTAAGTGTGTTCCCCGAAGTGTTCCTTAGGAAGCTTCTTAACACGCTGACTCTTGACGTTCGACGTAACAAAGGAGCTGCCCCAAGTGAAGGTGCTAAATTAGTTGGCATCGATTGCTAAGGAATACCCAGTAAACAATTACCGTCTTTCAACGTTGAAATATGGTTGAAAATAAGTCGGTCCGCCTTGGACTGGTTTACAACGTTATTTCAACTAAGAAGTTTCGGCTGGACTGTTTGACAACGTGTTTTCAACTAATCATCTAACTGAATTATGAGACACGCTAAAACAACGGAGTTCTCAAATAAATGTAAGAGTTTTACACATTATAATATATATATATATATATATATATATATATATATATATAAATGTTATACGTTTTATATATATATATATATATTATAACGTGTGTGTATATATATATTATAACGTGTATATATATATATATATATATATATATATATATATATATATATATATATATATATATATATATATATATATATATATATATAGCCTATATAACTGCGATTGAGCTATAGTGCAATACTTGGAAACAATTCCTACACCCCAGCTGGTGGCAGTAATGCACCATTAAAGTTAGTTGCCAACCGCCATAAAACCAAAAGAAGAAGTAATGAGGAGGCGCGTGCATGGTGCCTGCGAACATACGACATACAGCAGAGAAAGCGCGCGAATCTGTATTATTCCACCCAGAGCTGATTCCACCCATCAAGCCAACCGCCAGAAGCTGTTTACGAGTCGAAAGCAGCTGTGTAAAGTAAGTATGACAAAATAATTATCTATGATGGGAAAATAAGTGTAACGTTGTAAACATTTACCTTATTTTAACCAAACTGACTTTTTTATTGTACTGTAGATAGACATTTCAGGTCGCTATCCGTCGCGACAAAGAGCTCACAGCTTGATAAGCGTTAATTTAGCTTTTTTCTACAGTGTACTCAAAATTCAGTGGCTTAGACAATATCTCAGTAATAATTAACTTTATTTAACAAAATCTCTGAAATCATTTACTTGATAGTTTGATTTGAACCAAGTCCTTTTATGCAAGTTATGCCACTAGCTCGGCCGCCGTTTTGGCAAAGCCTCCGGGCAGCTATTTCACAAAACCAGGCTCCTATCTAAATCAATGGGCAGAGAGTCAGAACTGCACTTTCACTGGTCACTGGGACATACGGCATGTAAGTTATAGAAAGAAACAGCAGTCAAATATGATAAAAATCGCTGAAAAGGTTTAAAACGCCTCCCCACATCTATACGTTTACTCACGCATGCGCAAGGGTTCTCTGTCCTGCACATGCTAGTTACACGTTTTTTCACTGTCGCAAACCTCAACTGTGCGCATGCGTCATTGGAACCAGACAATAGTTTTGAGGATTTAGGAAGTGGTGTGTCTATATAAATTTTTTCTGGTTAAACATACCAAAATAATTTGTTTAAAATTTACAGTTATATTAATATAATCACTAGAAGAATTTAGCATTTGACTAACCAATTATTTATTTAAAATTCACTTAAATATTTTTGTAATTTCTGTCAAAATATTTGAGAATAGAGTATAAACTTTTCATTTTTAAGAACCACAAATATTACTTAATATTATTATAAGAGAGATATCCTTATGAAATGCTGTCAGTCCTTGAGAGAATCCAGGAATAACTTACACTAATTCAACTGTAGCAAGCTTCATGATTTCTGCGCATAAATGTATCTCACTATAATAAGTGGGAAGTTGATTAACCAATTTCTGTGTTTTGGATTATAGTTTCTTTACAATCACTAAGCTTTTTATTTATATTTTTAAAAATCAATTTAAAAAATCTATAATGTCAACATACAACTATATTACTGTTGCAGATATGACATACTTAAGAAGTTGGAGAAAAAGAAAAGCAGAAGTTAATGCCATTGCTCAGTTGGATAGTGATGACAACCTTGATATTCATTCAGAATCAAGTGATAGAAGTGGACTTGAAGATGGACTTCAAGAAGTTGTAGAAGATAACGGATCTGATTATGGATACACAGAGCATGTAGAATCTTCTGACTCTGAGCCTGAAATCTTGAGTATACACCCTGACAGTGATACACCGGATATTGGGTGTGATTTAAGGATTTGGTCAACAAGTAATTCAATCACTCAAACGTCATTGAATGAGCTACTAGGCATCCTACGTAGACATGGGCACCAGCTGCCAAAGGATGCACGCACCCTCCTTGCAACCCCCAAAGCCGTTGAATGTCTTTCTAGATGTAATGGGCAGTACATTTATTATGGTTTAGAACAAGGCATTAGACTAAAGATTGCACAGTGCCAATCCTTTTCACAAAACATTGAGTTGAGTGTGAACATTGATGGCATACCACTTTTTAAATCAAACAGTGTTCAATTTTGGCCCATATTGGCACAGTTTCACAAATTTGATCCTTTCATTGTTGCACTTTTCTGTGGAAAAGCGAAGCCAAGTCCTTTGGATGATTTTGTTAAAGACCTTTTGGAAGAGTTTCAGCATCTCAAAGCTGTTGGGATACAGTATGAAGATAAAGTTTATGCTGTCAGCCTTAAGGCCTTTATATGTGACGCACCAGCAAGATCATTTTTAAAGTGTATAAAAAACCACAATGGGTACTTCAGCTGTGAAAGGTGTTTGGCCAAAGGCTCATGGGAAGGTAGAGTTGTTCAGTCGTGAGAACTTTAGAGCAAGAACAGATGAGGAGTTCAGTCAAGTACTGTATGAGGATCACCAGACAATAAAAAGCCCTCTTATAGATGCAGGCATACCCTGCGTGAGCTCTTTTGTGTTAGACTATATGCATTTGATTTGTTTAGGAGTCGTAAAACGTGTTCTAGTTTTTTTGTCTCGGGGTCCAAAAGTGTGCCGGCTATCTGCAAGACAAAAAGATGAGATCTCAGAAAAACTAAACAAGCTGAATGGATCCATGCCAAGTGAGTTTGCAAGGCAGCCCAGGGGTTTGAGGGAACTGGATAGATGGAAAGCCACTGAATTTCGACAATTTGTTTTATATACTGGACCAATTGTTCTTCGAAATGTAGTTTCAAGTGAAGTGTATACCCACTTTTTGACATTGACAGTGGCTCTGTCAATACTGCTGAGCTCTGATGAGAACGCACGACGTTCATATATTGCATATGCTGAGGAACTCCTAAAATACTTTGTTAGAAGGTGTGATGACCTTTATGGAAAAACATTTGCAGTCTACAATGTGCATTGCCTGTTGCATCTGCATGAAGATGCTTCTCACTTCAACTGTTCACTAAATGACATCTCAAGTTTCCCATTTGAAAATCATCTGCAAGTAATAAAAAAATTGGTCAAAAATAGCCACAATCCAATCGCTCAAGTAACAAAGCGGATGAGTGAGATTGAACATGCAAAGAAAGGCATCAACATGCATCAAGAGACAAGGTCATGTTTTTATATATCAACAAAAGATAAAGACTGCTGCTTTATGCTTCACAATGAAAGTTTTGCATTTGTAAAGGAAAAAAGGCAAGACGGAACTTTGGTATGTGATGTGCTGAGCCAAAAAGACACAAGAGACTTTTTTAAGAAGCCATGTGAGTCAAGACTATTCAATATAGTCTATGTTCAAAGAAAACGGACAAAGACAAAGTTATTAAAATCCGAAGACCTTTACCGGAAGGTTGCTTGTCTCCCTTGTGAACAAGGGCATGTCCTTTTTCCTCTGCTCCATGGAATGGAGCTCAGGAAATGAACACAAATAACGTATGTATTATTTACTATTATTCAAAACAGTAGTGCACTGTTACCATCATGTTGTAAAATATGTGTAGTTCTAAATTGAATAATCTAACTGTTTCAGGCAATGGTATACGCACGGGTAGTTTGGGTAGAGAATGGGCAGCAGATGGAAGGAGTTTTGTCATTGAACTGGATTGACACAGAGACCAAAGTGGTGCGATGGCCTCTAAAAAACGTGTCTGTGGCACATAAACGCCTTTTACAACCACAGGAGGACTGGTTAAGCTTTGAATTTGTTAAAGTCAAAGTGACATCAGGTGATAAAAAATATTTTAATGTTATTTCTGGCATGTTTTTTTTTTTTTTTTTTACTATTTATTTTTCTGTCAAAATACTATAATACCATAATACTTATTACTATTGCTAGTGGTGTTTGGTTTGATTCTTGATTTTTAGTAAGCCGACAGGAATGTGAAAAATATAATTACACCTCAGCTCAAACTGAAGAGGAGGACACAGTCGTTCAAAAGAGAATGAAGAAAAGAAGGAAATTTGAAGATTACGTTCAAGGTAATTTATTTGGTCCTATTTAAGGACATTCATTAAACAATTAACGTATAATGTAAACAATCACATATCATTAGTGACAATTTGACAAATATAATATTGGCAGGGTCAGATTTGTCTGCTGAGGAGGATGAGTCTTTGCCAGACAAGAAAAAGGGTGAGTACTGTTTAATTAAGTTGGCTGTGTATTAGTTTTCAATGTTATCTTACTGTGATTAATTTCATTGTGCATGTTTTGCCAAGAGGATACAGTGTTGCTTCCGGTTCCTCCGCCAAAGCTCTCACATAGGGGTGAGTAAAATATAGTTAGCTGGGCTGATCCAGTGGTATAATTCAGTCATCAAATTTTAGGGAATAGTTGGCAAAATGAGTTTTTCTGTCACTTAAGTTGCTGTATGCTTCTGGTTTTGGAATTTCTTTTAACAACCACAGGACCAAATGCAATGCTGCTTCAGTTACCTGCACCCCCAGAACTGGCTAACACTGCCATTAGACAACCAGAGAGTCCTGCATCTTCAGACAGTAATTTCATGTTTATATTTATTCTACTTTGCTCACAATGCTAGTGGAATATAAAGTGTTTTTTAAGTCTGGGCTCAAAACAGTCTTAACTTTCCTGTTCCTTTTTCAGTTACTGGATGTTCTCGTTCAAAGCTCTCACCGTTCACCCACGAGGTCTGAATCACCAGAAGCATTTAGTCCAATGTCAGCCAGTAAGTCATTTTTTTACAACCCTCTACATACACCTTGGCAATAGAATCGCCATTGCCATGTACATTTTTTCATGTCCAATTAACAATTAAAAAATAGCCCAAAGTCCCAAATAGAAGCCTTGGTTGCATTCTTCATAGTTGTCAATTCTCCTACATCACTTATTATAGGAGAAGCTGTCTTTAAAAACTATTTTAATAAGCCTCAACACTGTTTTTTTTTCTTAAGGATCTAGGCATTGTCGTCTTTTACAAGTCTGGTGTGACTGCAGGTTTGGGTAAATAAAAGCCGGTCTCAAATAGAGGCCGGGTTGGTTTTTTAGTTTCGAGTTGTTGTTATCTTCTAAAACTGCCAGATCTTCTGCTTTTTGGGCAGCCGCCAAAGCAAATTTTTTGTCCCGCTAAAACCTTTTTTAATCGGTGAGTGATGTAGAATAGAGACTACGGTGCTTGACAGGGTGCATAACGAGCAGAGAGAGAGAGCACCCTGGCCATGCGCAGGCACTCACATCTTCAAACAACACAAGCCTTGCTCTCTCTCTCGAGCATACTAATCAAATCAATTGACTCGATCACCTCACTTAGAGGAGCAGCTGTCTTTAAAAACTATTTCAATTAGCTTCAATGCTGTTTTTTTTTTTCTTTTCTTTACTTTTTTTTCTTCAGGTTCTAGGCGTTCTCGTACACCTCAGCGTGGAGATCCAATGCCATCACAGTCAGTGAGTCCATGATCAGTTGCATTCTTCATAGTTGTCAATTCTCAAACCTCACTTATTATAGGAACAGCTGTCTTTAAAAACTATTTTAATGAGCTTCAACACTGTTTTTTTTTTCTTCAGGATCTAGGCATTCTGGTACACCTCAGCATGGAGATCCAATGCCATCACTGTCCAGGAGCAGAAGAGGTCGGGCATCCTCATCCAGTGAGTCCATGATCAGTTGCATTCTTCATAGTTTTTAAAGACAGCTGCTCCTGCAATGTCAATAAGTGAGGTTGGAGAATTGACAACTATTTCAATTAGATTCAACACTTTTTTTTTTTTTTTTTGTTTTTTTCTTTCAGGATCTAGGCGTTCTCGTACACCTCAGCGTGGAGATCCAATGCCATCACTGTCCAGGAGCAGAAGAGGTCGGGCATCCTCATCCAGTGAGTCCATGATCAGTTGCATTCTTCATAGTTTTTAAAGACAGCTGCTCCTGCAATGTCAATAAGTGAGGTTGGAGAATTGACAACTATTTCAATTAGATTCAACACTTTTTTTTTTTTTTTGGTGTTTTTTCTTCAGGATCTAGGCGTTCTCGTACACCTCAGCGTGGAGATCCAATGCCATCACTGTCCGAGGGCAGAAGAGGTCGGGCATCCTCATCCAGTGAGTCCATGATCAGTTGCATTCTTCATAGTTTTTAAAGAAAGCTGCTCCTGCAATGTCAATAAGTGAGGTTGGAGAATTGACAACTATTTCAATTAGATTCAACACTTTTTTTTTTTTTTTTTTTTTGGTGTTTTTTCTTCAGGATCTAGGCGTTCTCGTACACCTCAGCGTGGAGATCCAATGCCATCACTGTCCGAGAGCAGAAGAAGTCGGGCATCCTCATCCAGTGAGTCCATGATCAGTTGCATTCTTCATAGTTTTTAAAGAAAGCTGCTCCTGCAATATCAATAAGTGAGGTTGGAGAATTGACAACTATTTCAATGAGCTTCAACATTGTTGTTGTTTTTTTGTTTGTTTTCTTCAGGATCTAGGCATTCTAGTACACCTCAGCGTGGAGTTCGAATGCCATCACAGTCTGAGAGCAGAAGCTTATTCCCCATGTCTCAAGCTAGTATGTCCATGGTCAATATTTATAATGCTTTAATAAGCATAAAGTATGATTCATAAAATACTTGACAAAAATAAATTAATGTGTTTTCTTCCACAGAATACCAGAAGTCAGTGCTTGGAAAGCTAGTTGAAATTCTAGATGAGATAAAAAGAGTGGGGAGGCACTATGAGCCCCTGAATTCGGCTGTCCATGTTGCTAGACTAGAAACCTTAGAAGAGTTTGCTCAAGAAGAGGCACGTCTCAAGGACCACAACCTCTGGGAACTAAGGGTATGATTTATACAGAAATTGGACTAATATATATAAACTCAATTAGATGTCAATTAGACTAGACCCCAAAGTCTCCAAAAAGTATCAATGATCTGTGTTGCTTTTCATGTGTCATATACAGGTGTCCCAGCTCTCAAAGGTGGGAGGGAGGAACAATAAAGACTGCGTCCACAAAGTGATGGACAGGTATTAAACAAATGTCACATGCTCAGAATATAGAATGTAATTATGCAGTTAATTTTTTACTCATTATCTGCTCTGTTTGCCCTCCTCTTAGCACATAGAAAAGAGATGATTCATTAGGAATAATGCAAGCATAAATGAATATTTGTAGAATGTAGGCATGGACCTCACCCTATGATTTTGTGCATGTATTCTCAGGCTTTTCACCAACAGCCTAATGACATCTTTCAACATGAAGGGGCGGGGTAGCAGTGAGAAAAAAGCCTTCCAGGAGACCATTTTTTACTCTGTGGTAAAAGGTAATTACATTTTTCATATATAAAATACACACACACACACACACACATATATATATATATTATACACACACATACACACAGACATATATATATATATATATATATTTGTGTGTGTGTGTGTATGTATATGTATATATATATATATATATATATATATATATATATATATATATATATATATATATATGTATATATATATATATATATATTGGGTGTAACAAAATTCACGGTTCGGTTCATACGATACACTTGTGTACGGTTCGATTCGATACGTTTCAAATACAGCAAAAAGAAAGAAATGGCAGAGAAATTTCCTTGATTTATTTTTTTTTTTTATATATTTTTATTAAAACTAACATAAATTATGATGTTTTTTAACTTTGCATAGCATATAAAACAAAACAGCTCCTTGGACAAAATGAAATGTAATATTGTAGTAGTTATAAACAAAGCTTTATTTTAGTTTAGATTAACATTTGAGGGCAGCAATTGTATTCATAATGTCAAAATACAACCGACGTGATGTTACTTGAAAGCATTATAGCCTACTATTCCTGCCAAACTTACAGATAGTAGTGTTATACAGTAAATCCATGGTGAATGTTGCTGATCTGTGGACACTGGATAGTTCATTCATGGCACAATGTTTCTTCCTGGTTTCCACGTCAGCGCGGTTTGATCCGTTAAAGGGATAGTTCGGCCAAAAATGATATTTAAACCATGCATTACTCACCCTCAAGCCGTTCGAGATGCATATGTCAATCTTGTTTCAGACGAACACATTTTAAGTTATTTTAGAAAATGTCTTAGACCCTTCAGTGGATATAATGTGAAGAAATGGGGTTCAGCTCCTTCAAGTCCCAAAAATGTGCATACAACATTCACAAAAGTAATCCATCCGGCTCCAGGGTGATAAACGAAGGCCTTCTGAGGGTAATCCGTGCGGTATTGTCGTAAAAATATACATATTTAAAACTTTATAAATGAAAATATCTGACTTTCGGCAACGAGTCGACGTACGTTCGGTACGTTCCATAGGTGATGGAAGTCGGCGCACGAAGCGTAGGAACCGTCGTGACTTCGCGACGTTTCCTGACGCTAACGTCCTACCTCGTACGCCGACTTCCATCACACGTGAATCGTACCGAACGTAACCGATGCAGACTTGCCGAAAGTCATGAATGTTGTATGCACATTTTTGGGACTTGAAGGAGCTGGACCCCATTTCTTCACATTATATCCACTGAAGGGTCTAAGACATATTCTAAAATAACTTGAAAATGTGTTCGTCTGAAACAAGATTGACATATGCATCTCGAACGCTTGAGGGTGAGTAATGCATGTGTTAAATATCATTTTTGGCCAAACTATCCCTTTAATAATGGAGAAATGTGAATGTTTCTCACTAGATCTCGCAGCGATGTTATTACTTCAGTGGTGAATTCAAATGTTTTCTTTACTGGATGTGTAGTAACTGACTGATGATGAAGGTCGGCTCGCGCTGCATTGGTCCAAACTGATAAACGGTCCGTCAACTACACAATAACGAGTAGCTCAGTTTCGTTCCGCTTACATTACATTTGCCATTTGATGTTGGGCAATGTTGTGGTCACGCCAACGTCTCTTACATTACAACGCGCTTGCCACGCGCCTACATTTGAATTCTGTTCATTTTGGGCACTTTTTAGATGAAATTATGTATTTTGTCCATCAAAAGTGTGCTTTCACTTTAACTTAGCGCAGCAAAACCTGACTCTGCGCCGAAAGTCCGCGCTTCACCTCTGCTCACGCGCAGCTCCGACACCTGGTGAGAATGCAGTCATTGATTAACATGCACGCGAAAAAAAAAAAAAAAAACATACCGCGCTGCTCACGCTTGTGGTATGAAACGGCCATAATTCACGAGGTTTACTTCATGTGCGTATCGTGTGCACGTGTGAGGCTGATGTTGCGCAATGTTAATCATGCGGCTCCCAAGTGCATTTGACAGGCATAAAATCGGATTTTGTCAGACTGACCGGCTGGTCGCCAATCATGGCCGATCACATGAAAACCGGCCGATTCTGGTCACCAGCCGATCAATCGGTGCATCTCTAATATATATCAAGAGACTTTGATTTATTATGCCAATTGTATTTCTTTTTGAAAGGTATGCAAATCCATGCAATTGTCAATAGATGTAAATACAATGTGTAGGAGCCTTAATGATGTAAGACTGGGTTTATTCATGCACCATCCATTATATTTTCTTTTGCAGCTGCAGTAATGAAGTGGAGTAAAACTGCCACAGAAGTAGAAATCAGGACTGCTATGGCTGAGACACTTAAACATGCTCCCGGGAGAGCTGGAGGTGGAGGTCGCAAAGTGTGATTATTTTTGTGTACATTTTCTGAGTTGTGTTTTGTGCTGACTCGAATGTGCTTTTGGAATGTGAAATCTTGAAATGTTGGTTACTGGTTTATTTTAATATGTGTTGTTTCAATAAAGCTATTCTAAGCTAACTCTTTAAAGCTTTGTTTCATTCATATGTTCATCTAAAACGTTTTTGGCATATTAATGTGTTGGGACTTGAGAATTGACAATTGTCAATAGGCATTGAGTAAATGTTGAAGATCGACTTGTTTTCAACGTTGTAAAGCTGGACAAATTTGACGTCTTTTCAATTTTCATTTTCAACCTTCAATGGACCATAATAAGACGTTGAAGATTGACTTGTTTTCAACGTTGAAAAGATGGAAAAATTTGACGTCTTTTCAATTTTCATTTTCAACCTTCAGTGGACCGTTATTAGACGTTGAAGATTTACGTCTATTCAACGTCTAATAGACGACTTTTGCTAGCTGGGTAGCGAAGGTGCATTACGGCGTTAAGAAAGACAACACATTCTAACTTAAGCAAACTCAAACATTCCTCAAATTATTCCAGTAACATTTATTTTAACGTAGTTTAAGTTATCAGTAAAATATACACTACTAATTAAATTATCAAATTGTCAGTAATATGTTCACACGATATGTTGTTAGAACAAACCGGGTATCCCTGGCTAATCATCCACCCTCCTTTTTCCCCTTGTGCAACTTGTGCTGCTTCTTGACATGGGTTTAACGACTTCTAAGAATTATGCAATACACTTTTATATTAATGGTAAGGTACTTTACAATCAGAATTTATTGGAAAGTGGCTGGAGTTACTTCGGTTTAACGCGTGTATTGATTTGCCATTGGTTAAAGGCTTAAGGGCTTAAAGCAGCGTTAGCCTGGCAAGTGCAGGTCTGAAAAGGTCCAGCAGCTCCATAAGTTGTCTTGGCGAAATTTTTTTAATACAGCCACGTCAGGCAAAATGTCAAAAGGGCTTACGTTTTGCCGATTAAAAAATTTGACACGCACTAAACGGCTTCGCAGCCGGCACCGTCTTTGATTCAATACAAGGACATGTTGGTTTGCTGCCATAGTTGGTCACTTACTGGACACCACCATGCTTACCCATTTATAGATCTTAACCACTTAGAGCCAAATAGTTTGCCAGATTTTAATTATCAAAAGTGATTGCCAATTTAAACGCTTTAGTGACATTATGAAATAGCCTAGGCTAATTAAATTACCACCATATTAGTTCTGATACCAAATAAAGTCAACTTCATAAATAGGCCTTTAATATTATTAGTCTTAAAATGTTCATAACATAAAATGGCGCACTTTATGGAGTAGTATGAAGCTGCAGACTCGGAGACCTGCATCTACAGTCCCCCTGCACCCAGAGTCCCGCATTCTCAGACCCCTCGTTTTTCGAGACAGCGCCTCCTATCAAATTGTATCGGATAAACATGTGAAGAACATGTGAAGAACTTAAGCCAGAACGTGAGTAGGCTATCTTCAATTTTATTTAGCGAATCGTAGCAGCCTACTCGTGTGATTTATTTTTTAATAAAACTAATTTAGCTCATCGATACAACATATGAATAGTCCATTGAATATTTGTAAAGTTAGTTTGTAACAAGATTTGAGCCGTTAACGTACGTCTTTTTCGCCCTCTTCCCCCGAAAATATTTAGATAGCTAACGTTTATAATTTAGCTTTGAAACATCATAAGACATGTGCTATCGGTCCTATGTTGTAGGCTATTCCAGGGTACACCATACATTGATGGAGTTGCCCCTGCCGAACCCAGCAACATCATTTTATGATTATGCAAAGTGACTTATGAGGGTTTTTTTTATGCAATTGAAGACAAAAAGTAAAGTCATGAACACAATTTTTTCTTCCCTTTTTCTTAACAGCAAGATGATGTTTAGGTGATCATTAAATAAAGTACAGAATTGTTTATTATTGGTGTTTTGTCTATTCTGATTTGTTTTGCTTCGCATTCAAAATATCAAAAAAATTATTTTGTAATGTTAGCATGGTAATGTTAATTAGACCATTATAGGTTGAACTGAAAGAAAAATTGGAATTTGAATAAAATATATATATAAAAAAACATTGTAGCAATATAATATCACATACTATTTTTCTGAAGATAGTTTAATCTGCAATTGTATCCCTTTCTATCAGTAACAATTATTATTATTTATTTTTTTGCACATGCATTAAGCAGGGAACGCAAATATTTATTGGATAATTTATTTGGAGACCGCAATATTGCATCCTATTGTTTTTAATTGCATTTGGATAATCGTGTGCTGTACTCTGTTTGCGGGTGTTATTCGATCTTTTGAACAGCAGGAGGCGCTGTGTTCGAAAAACGAGGGGTCTGAGAATGCGGGACTCTCGGTGGGGGACTGTAGATGCAGGCTCCGAGTCTGCAGCTTCATAATATTGACTTTATGGCGTATAATAAGTACAAACTTCCCACCCCCCTTCCCCCTAAACCTACCCAAGTGGTTTTCAGTGCGTAGCATATGCATGCAAAAAAAAAACATTTTTGGCGTATAAATGCCACGAGAAATGACAATCGTTTTATAGCTATGCACTTTCATGAGACTGGATTTTTCCCTGAACCTGACTACTCTACAATAATACTCACTCTAGTTGGCCAAGTCTTGTACTTTTACCCGCCATCTACACATCGACGTCCACTGAGCACTAAACCTACCCGATATCCTAGTGCATCTATAGTCGACGTCCGCTGGGTGCTAATCCTATAACCCTAGCGCATCTCCAGTCGACGTCTGCCGGGTGCTAATAATTCTAACTTGCTTGTTTTTACTATGCAGCTTAAATAACAGACAGACTCCAGCAAATGTCCTTCCAATGCTTTTAATTACAGCCAGAAGAGTTCTCGAGCAAAAATCTCCCAAGGCTGGAGGATCTCAGACAAATTCCATTAAGAATCCCCCTGAAAACACTGATACAACAGTTTTATACAATAGGGAGGTATATCAAGTGACATTAATATGATTGGTTCTTCAGTTACAGTATCTTCTGTTACTGTAGAGGAGACTTTGTTTTAATGATTACTTCATTAATGAAAAGTTCTAACTTAGTCATCTGTCTAGTTCCATTTCCCAAATTTGTTATTTATACACACAGTCAGGTGTTTGACACATACATTCATCAAAATACAGAATGTCTTAGTACATTGTCTCAGAGATTTAGCAGGTTAAATGAGGTCAAATGTTAAAACATGGTTAGCTTAATATTCAGTTAAAATGTTCCACCACAGCCACAACATTTTCAACATAGCAGTTTGATTTGTACTGCACTGTGCTGATTTCTAAAGACTGCTGCACAGTGGCAGCGACTGGCGTCTTGAGCTCAAACAATGCTAAGAGAGAGCTTATGAATGGTCCAGACCAACCTTACCAAAGTGTGACTTAAATGAGATATACTCAGGGTACGAACGTGTTGGGAATTGTGCCATAAAGTTAAGAGAGAGGTTAAGGAATAAGTTATGAACTACTTAGCGAGGAGAACATTTTGGGATCCGGGCCTGAATTACATAAAGCACTATATAATTAAAGGTTAAAAATAAGTCATTTATTATTGCTCTCAGGGCCAAAGTTTTCTGTTATGTTACTGTAGAACTGCAATCATTATAATCAATATCAACCACTGCTTGCATCCTGCTTGAAAGAGTTATATGTCATTGCTTGAAGATAAAGGATTTAAAATACTTTATTACTAAATTTCAATAAAACTCATGGGAATTGTGGGAAGAAGCCATCATCTGCCAGCAAGAAAAGAATATAATTATATGTCAGGGGGTGACAAAATTCTTTTTTTTTTATCCTAGGCGGAACCAATGTTTGCCGGGATTTGCAGTGAGGTGAAGAGATGAGTCCCCCCGAAGAGATGGGTCCCACCTTAGGACCCAAGCGATCCAATTGGTTCAAAG
This sequence comes from Hybognathus amarus, assembly GCA_030378365.1. Lineage (NCBI taxonomy): Eukaryota > Metazoa > Chordata > Actinopteri > Cypriniformes > Leuciscidae > Hybognathus > Hybognathus amarus. The sequence goes on along the minus strand of JAQIUQ010000035.1, from coordinate 62,042 downwards.
CTAGTTTTATGGGTAATCGCTTTAGTGCCTGGTTACAAATTAGAGAAAATCACTTTATTATAACAGATGTTTAAAGTACATTATAACGAGTCATTAATGTAGTTTAACTTATGTTTCATATACTAGTATATAACCGAAGTTGTAGATTGAAAATTTAAACATTTCTCGTTCTTAGTGTTTTTTAGTTAGCTTACATAGTAGATAAAAAAAGGGTAGTACTTGGATAGTAAATAAACCACAGATTTGAGCTTTAAACAACTACATTCTCGACTTAAAAACTCTTAAAATTACATTTCATGACAATGACAGTAATATTTTTAAACTTCACGGACTTTTTCCTCTGCTGTTGACGCAACCTACTATGAAAAGCGCTAAACAAAATAAATGTATTACTTGAAAACCGCTAAACAAATAAACATATTACTTGAAAAGCGCTAAACAAATATACATATTACTTGATGGAAACAAACTTCTTTTATCAGGTTATAGCGAGAACATATTTAGATCAGGCATACTACTGGCATACTATGGGGTCCTAAGGTGTGACCCATCTCTTCAGGGGGACTCATCTCTTAAACGGGGCGCTGCTTTTGGGAACAGTGTTCCTGTGGGAAGAGTGAGCCATGGTGAGGAGGAAGGGGCCGACAGACGGCTGCGGGGCTGTGAGTTGGGAGAAAGAGGTAAACATGGGGCTGAAGATCGTTTGTGAGAGAAGTGAGTAGTCCAAATCAATTTCCATCCTCCTCTCCTGTGTCTGTGGGACACCTTGATGTGAAAGCCAGATCAGAAGATGGGCAACGGCCATACATATGTGTATTTTCCACTAGGGATGCAACGATTACAGATGTTGTAAGTACGATTATTGTCTGAGAAATAATCACGGTTTAACGATTATCAAGATTATTATGCATCAATTAATTTCACAACACTACTAATGTATAATATCACATGAACACTCAACACTAAATTTTAATGTGTTGTTTATTGCTGCCACAACATGGTACAAAATTATAAAATCACAAAGAATAATCAATCTCTTTCTTTGGAATTAAAGAGAAGTGCTTTGTAAACATTCAGCATTTTACTTTTAAAAATAGCAAACTAAGTCAAAGGCTGCAGGGCTCTTTGATTGAAATAGATCTGCGTTTAAAACAATATCTCTAAACAATTAATCCTTATTAAAGCTATTCTCTGTTTCTCTTTTTATTTTGTTGCTTGAATATTAAGGACACAGACCGCATTAGGTTTGTTATCCACGGTCTGTCACTTTAAGACGTCGGATCAGGTCCAATGACATGCGGATAGGATTGCACTGATGCACATCCGATACACTCATAACTGTTTAAGACATAACCGACATAGTTTACATGAATACTGTCCTAACCGGACATTTAGACATAATGTTGTGTGTATTTGTCTATTCAGACTAGAGGTCTTCACGGGTCCAAAATGCATACCCGAACCGAAAGAGACCCGTAATGTGCTACACCGAACCGACCCGGACCCGTCGTTCATTTCAAAAGTTGGACCCGGACCCGTGCAGACCCGAGAAATATACTGCCCGTACCCGACCTGGACCCGTCTGTTATTTGAAAACTGGACCCGAACCCGGCAGAAAGACACAAACCCGACTGGACCCGATTGTCGTCACATATTATTTCACACGAGTTGCGAAAAATAAAGCTTTTTGTCTTACCTAATGTTAGTAGTCGTCGTCTCACTTCCTTGTAACGTTACCTGACTGACTGTGACGCATTACAATCCACCGACAAGAAAGTTCTATCCATGTTATTTCTCTCGTTATTCCAAGCTTAATCCACTCATTATTTCAGCTTTAAATGTCCACTTGATGTCACGGTGATGGATGACAAATGCATTCTTGCACATGACATGTACATTCTGACTCGAGTTAACTCGCATAATAACTTTTAACTGTTTGCCCTTTTGAACTATATTTAACGATTGCTTGTTGCTTGTTCAGCTTGATCATATCTGTGCTCTCTGTTCTTCATTGAGTCTAAATCTGACCACCAAAACTTTAAGATTAAACAAGACGGCTCATTTATACTATTATGAAAATAGGAGAATGTAAAGCGCGGTCACAATGTTAAACAGACCCGGGACCCGAAGTAATAGATTCGTAACCCGACCCGGCACCCGGCTGATCATTTAAAATATAGACCTCGAACCCGTACGGGTCCCGGGTCGGGTCCCGGGTCTACGGGTCTCGGGTGCACTGTGAAGACCTCTAATTCAGACACGAAAGAGAGCTCAGTTCAGTCCTCGCGTGCTTTATATGTGTCTATGAGCATGGCTGCACACGTTGGGTCAGGTGTGGCCATTGTGGACATGTTTTCAACATAACTTATGGTCTTATTTAGACAATTTAACCTGTTTCTGGACCAAATAAACACTCTCAGGATGCATTAAATTAAAACTCATGTTTATTTAGATTGTTTAGATGTGGTTTAGATGGTGATATTGGTTTCATTTTAAATCACCATTGTGGTAATCAGTGTTTGCTTTAGTTGGGCTCTTGGTCCCAATTCTTCTTACTTTAGCTTTTCTTTGGCTGTTGTAACTGTTTGCATAACACCATTGATTGTGCAGAGAAAGCCAAGAAAATAAAAAATCAGCTGTCTTCAGCTGCTTGTTGATGATGACATAATCAACACAATGCAAGCATTAAACAACATCTAAACTTTTGTTTTTATATCTGAAATTTATCATTATTAATCTTGTGGAACTGCATTATTTGGACCAGTAACTTTATAATGACCAAAGTGAATCACATAGTCACACACAGATATCAAGATTTTTCATATGATTCTTAACGACGGTGACAACCAAAACAAAAAAGCCTGGGAATCAAGGATGTTTTGTACTATGAAAGCTACCCATCATGCATTGCAGCATGAAGCATTTTTTTATTTATTGTCACCATTTTTGTGAATCATATGCAAAATCTTGATGTCTGTGTGACCATATGGTACATTTTCTCAAAACATTGTGTAAATTTGCTTTTTGTCCACCTTCAATGCTACTAGCCCAAATAATGAAGTTAACATCGGTGGTTATAAACTCCAGATATAAACACAAAAGTCTAAACACAACGTTAAATGCCCACTTTATGTTGATTTCATCATCATCATCAACAACAAGGAGCTGATGAGAGGCAATTTTATTGGCTTTCTCTGTCACAACAATGATGTTACTAAAACACACAGTTACAACAACCAAAGAAAAGCTAGAGTACAAATTATTGGGACCAATAGCTAGGGGTGTGACGAGATCTCGTGCCACGAGATCTCGCGAGACTTAAAACATGACGAGATTTCTCGTTTGAGTGAAAATCTGTCTCGTGATATTGCTATGACTGAGCGTGGGGTGAGATTACAATATTCCACCGCTACTGTACACTCACATTCGCTTAAACTATCGTTTTGCTGTTTTTATAATAGATAATAACCATTATAAACTAATGTAAAAGTCTGCTCTGCTCATCCATTACGAGTTTCCGTTGCAATCAGTGCAGCACGAATCACAGTTCACTGATCGCGTGACGATGGCGGAGGATTCGTTGCGCAACATAGACTATAACGTCTGATAAATGCCTTATCTTGTATAATGCACGCTCAGCACCGCTGCTCCCTATACACAGAGTACGCGCGATCACCAATTTGAAAGTAAAACGGTGCCGCGCTGTCATAAAAAAGCTTAACACAGCCATGTCATGTGAAACGTCTAGCGCGTCTTGCGCACCCAACTTGTCGGACGCGCCTAGGATGTTACTCCGTGTCAGCGCGCGCTGTGATCTGGTGCACAGATCTCAATCCCCTCCTGTACTCGGCCTCCGAACTGAAGCACCACTAACTCCCCTCCGTTTCCCCAAAAGCCTGTCGGTTTCCCTCATAAACTGATATTAGAGTATTTAAACATTCTCTATGGTATTGTAATAAACCTAGGCTAGTGTTGTCAAATTGTCACAGCAATAGTAATTCACTCTACAAAAGCAAGCAGCACCACAGAGCTAGAAACAATAATCTTTATTTGATACAATTCAGGCAAACATGTCAGAGTGGTTCAGAGTGACGACGGTGTATGTGAGAAATGTTTACAAAAATATGACGTCTGAACTTGGCACTTCGCCTAACAAGACGCCTGATATACACCTCATACTCTGCTCATCGCCTAATAAGACAAAGTCGTCCCTCTGCACATCGCCTAATAAGACGCCTGATAAAGACGACCCCCATGTATTTTGCCTTTAAACATTTCAAATTTTGCATTAGTAGACCTACTTGTTATAGGCCATTGATTTTAGCCTAGAGTAATTAGTAAACTCATTTCTCAAAAAGGGCCACTGCATGGTGCTTAATACTAAGTTTATTCAATGCTTTATACAGTCAAAAGTTTTTGAACGGTAAGATATTTTAACCAGTAATATTGTAAAATAGGCTATTTACTTAAAATAACTGTTTTATATTTCAATATATTTTAAAATCTAGGGATTGAGGCTATTCCTGGAATCAAAGCTGAATTTCAGCCTCATTATTCCAGTCTTTAGTGTACGCCACATGATCCTTCAGGAATCATTATCATTCTATAATCATGACGATTTTATGCTCATGAAAAATTTATTATTATTATCAATGTTAAAAACAATTGTGCACAATTGTGTTTTTGCGATTATTTGATTAATAGAAAGTTCAAAACAACAGCAACTATCTGAAATTTTCCATCAGAGAAATAAATTGCATTTTAAATTATATTAAATTAGAAAAGTTTAAATTGTATAAATTATAAGTTGTGAAACTGTTTAAATTGAAAAATATTTCACAATATTAGCCTACTGTTTTTGCTGTATTTTGAATCAAATAGCCTAAACGAAGCCTTGGTGAGCAGAAGAGACTTTAAAAAAAACGATGTAAATTATATTGGCTATTACGTTAGTAGGCCTATGTAAATGTGTTTTCATACTTGTTTCAACATAATATCTCGTTACTTCGACATAAAGGCTTACGCGGCGTGCTGTGGTCCGACGTTGGTGTCAGGTGTCTGTGAAGCGGCGTGCTGTTGTGCGACGTTGGAGTCACACGTCGTTGTTACGAGTCTGTGATACGGCGTACCCCTTCTGTCACGTAAAAGTACACGACTGTCGACTTCGGTAGGTTATCCGTGGCAGTATCCACTCGCCATACCACAATAGAGCATGCTCCACAGAAAACACCGTCATAAATAAGCAGACGCTATAGCACACACACCTCAATCCCGTAGGACACCGCACACATTCAAAATGCACGTGAACTTCCAACCGAAGACGCCCTCCGACTACTACACAAATATTCAGTTCATCATAACCCTCCCACCCCGTCATGATATGGTTACACTACCAGTTTTAAAACAAATCACACACACACACAAAACACGCATTAATACTTCTAAAATCAACACTTAACTCTCCCAGGATGCAAGACCCTCCCCGGGGTCTAGGCTTTGGCGCTGGTTGGCAAGGGGGAAATCAGACGCCAGTCCAGCGCAGCGCTCAGAAGGCCTCCGAACTATTAGCTATGGCGTTCCGATAGGTTCTTTAATATGACTTTGCAACATGCACTCGTCTCAATGAACGTCTCACTCAACGTCTTATTTTTTTATTTTATTCTGCTATTCATTTCTATTCAACATAAGACGCAGACGTGATGCAGATGTCACGCAGACGTCACGCAAATCACGCGTGGCAGTGAAGTTACGGGTCCAGACGTCACGCGTCATTCACGTGTGGCAGCAGTGGCGGATGCAGAACGTGACAGATGGGTAGGCCTGGATTAAGTCGAGCCAGAATCGAGGGTTTCTAGATTTTGTAGTTTTACTACTAGATAGGCTATATTTATGGAGATGAGAAATAAAAACTGCACTGTACAGCTATGATCAGCTGTTCTGTCAAGTTGTTACTGAGGCAAGCCGATCAGTTGGTTTTTGTCACATGACCTGCGGTGCGCTTGCACTCATCGCGCAGGCATATATGCGCGCCTGGACAATCGCTTTGTGGTCACGGAAACGCGCGTCAGAAACTCGTGGTTTATGCATAATTAAAAAAAAAAGAATGCATGAAACCTTATTGTAAAGTGTTAGCGGAAATACAACTGGAAAATTTGCGAGATGTGTCTCGAACAGAAAAACAACTCGGTTTCACGTTCACTGTTTTTATTTCAGCACCTCGTACAGTCTTCTGAGGCATAAAACACCTGCAGACAGAAACAATCTCGTTTAAATTGCAGATCACACGTCGAGGGACGCACGTTTTGATGCAAAACCGGAAATTTCTGATGCGCGTTTTCCGTGACCACAAAGCGCACGTTAAGAAGGCGAGCTTTAATGGCAAATCGCGCGTCCCTTGGCTGTCGAAACGCACGCGTGTGACGAGTCAATCAGACGCCTGACCACGTCTGTCGCGACAACGTTGCTTCCATAATGAGAGCATACAGTATATTTGAAATGACAGCGCGCAAAAGAGGCGATCTGTGAACGGGCCCTATTCTTTGTCTTTCCAAGATGTGTTCATGTGAACAAATGAGCCTCGTCCGCTCTCCTTGCAAGGGGTGTCGAAGTCTGGACAAAATATGTACAGTGACATGACATCACTGCCAGATTCAAACTGCGTTCGCTGGCGCTGACCAGAGATGGACGCGCTCAGCGCTCGTCATATCATACAAAGTGTTCGGCGGGCCGTATGGCCAAACTTAATTCATTATTATTATTAAAATTAAAAAAAATATTGTTTTTAATAATCTGTTTGGGTGGGCCACTTGTCAATCTGGGTGGGCACGTGCCCACCCAGGCCCACCCGTAAATCCGCGCCTGTGTGGCAGTGAAGTTATTTATTGTTACACGTATTTAACACGCTATCCACAGTACAGCACGGCTCAGTGCAGAGTGTATGATGCGTTGTGATCGGTTCTTTAATCTGACTTTGCAACATGCACTCGTCTCAATGAACGTGACACTTGCGTCTGTCTTATAACGTCACGTCTGCATCTGTCATTTATAGGACTTGTGTTCATATTTTTCTATCCTGGTCGGTACTGCAACCTGCATGCACACAGACTAGCACAGTAGCAAATGCGGAGACTAAAAGCGGTCCTGTTGCGTATGATATTATGATGTTTATGTAAACACAAAAAAGAAATAATCTAATTGTGTCGTTGTTTTGTTTTGAGTTTATGCTCAATAAATAAAGGAAATAATAGAGATGTCATGTTTCTATCGTAGGGTGCGCCCCACACTTTGAGAAAAAACAGTAGGCCTATTTGAAAATATACAGAATTATATGTTGTTAATACGATACATTGCATATTACTTAAGCAATTTTCATATATTGAAAAATGTGAGACAATAGGCTATATTTACTAATATATAATGTATGTAATTTTATATTCAGTAATACACTTCATATCAGGGCTTCAAGACTTCTTGTTATTTGGAAATTTTGACAAGAAACAACGTCAAACAAAAGTTTTAATAAGGTAATTTGTGTGAATTAATTTACTAGGCCTATTTGAAAAAATACATGTATAAGCAAGGTAAAAACACTTAATTTATAAACAAACGCTATCCACAGTACGCTATCCAAACGCTATCCACTTAACTCTTAGTTACAGCACATGAATGAATATCAGGAAATGTTTTATAAGTGATGTTAAAATAAAAAAAAACATGGGAGATTTGAAAGAGAACTGGCTCTATGTTAATTCTCTTCTGGCTATTGTGCCAACATATTTCTGTTGATACAAATCTAAATGTTTTTTACGCACCAGCAAAGACAGTCTAAATAATAATAATTAATAGCCTAATAATAATAAACTGTGATCGCCTTTCCCTTTTGAGGTGTAACCGTTTTATCATTCTATTAACAGTCAGATCGACTGTCAATCAAACTTCGGCAAAACTCTAAAACTAAATATTACAACTCTAAAATTAAACATTACGAATATTACAAATTACAAATAATATGTAAGTTAGTTAAATAAGCCCAAATGTTTACAATTAGCCCTACGTTATATTTGTGCTGGCCAAGAGACTCCTAGTGGTGAATACACTTTTTATGATTTCTTCATAAAGTAACTGTGGATATGTTGACAAGAAACAATGGCAAACAGAAAGTTTGACATGATAATTTGTGTAAATTTATACTTACTATTTGGAATAAAAAGCTTTACATATAAGCAAGGTAAAAATCACCTAATTGCTAATAAAATACAAATGACGATCAGTGGGGAAAATAGTAAAGAATTCGAATAAGTGCGTGAAATGTGCTGGACAACCCTTGGCAGCAGACTTTCGGCAGACGCAGACGAGACGTTCGGCAGACGAGACGTTCGGCACACGAACGAGTGATGTGGCAGATGCAGACGACGCGTTCGGCAGACGCAGACGTCACGTTCGGCAGACGCAGACGTCACGTTCATTGAGACGAGTGCATGTTGCAAAGTCATATTAAAGAACCTATCGGAACGCCATAGCGGGAATGGAGCACCCCTTGCTGAGAAGCCGCGCTGCCCACGCACTCCTATACCCAGCCTTATCTATTTGTTAACCTGCTCTAGACTATCTTCACCGTCGGCAGCCCTGAATTAGCATGCGAACGGCACCCACCCCCCAACCGTGAGTGCAGTAGGCATTTACAATAACGGCCCGCTTCTCAGAGACCTCCTTCACTGTTCTCACCAGTGTTGCCAGATTGGGCGGTTTCCCGCCCAATTGGGCGGTTTTGTAATCTTTTTTGCGGGCAAAAATGGGTTTGGCGGGTGGATAAAAATTGGGCTGGTTTCCGATCAGTTCGGCGGGTTTTTGTAGCCGAAACACCGGTACTTCAGATCCTTCTTTCAGCGACTCTGTATAATCTCACTCACTCACTCACATATAGGCTACACACCCACTACAGGGCTGCGTTCAGCCCGGACAAAACGTTGCACAACGTTTTTTAAACAGAAACGGTGATGCGTTGAACACCCCGTTCTGATGATGCAAGAGTTGCAACTATGGAGCCCGATAAGGCCATTCTCTGTGTTCTTTCTGAAGAATTTGCGGAGCCTAATGAAGTCGGTATAAATATGTGTTTAATATTACAACATAGCCTATGCCCGATGTTACAGTAACTGCATTTGCCGCCCAGAACACAAGAGAACATCCCAATCAAGTGAAGGGATTTGTGGAAACTGAAAGCACACATATTACCTAATTCAGACTAAAACACATTCTGTTTAGCCTCACACACTAACTTTATTTGCATCTCATAATGTTTTAATAACCTATTTTCTTTCTCATTTTTAGGAAAAGCACTTACCATTTTTTACTTCTATACTAAATGTCATAGACTTGCAATGAAGCTAAAAAATATAATGAATCATTATGTTGATATCCTATATTTTTACAATAAACGACAAACATATCTTCTAATATCCTCAGTTGTTGCATATAGTGATCTGCATTGAACACATTTGTAAATTATTTTCCTTGAACACATTGTGCGAGTTCACTTTAATACCGCATGCTTTATATACATGTTGCTGCTGATTGGATTGCAGTTCTGACACACCCACCAAACAAGAGAAAACATATCTCAAACCCCGTTGCACACCGGTGCACACCGTTTCCTGGAAACATGACGTTCAACTAGGAAACCGTAGCAAAACGTTGTGCACCGTTTTGAACTTGAACGTGCCCCAGGTCTAATCTCAAAACAGACACGTTCCCTTCAGCTCACTTCACGCACGCCGGCGGCACCTCCCCGTGCGCACAGGTCTTGCGCGTAATGGCTTGACATCAGCTACATTCCGTCCGCTTATTGATTGCCTAAGTTGTTCGCATTATTTTACATAAAATAAGCTAGTTTAATAGTAGGCTAGAATAGCCTACTTTTGCGTTCATTTGATTTCTGAAATCGGATAGGCTAAGTCGAAGGCCGGTGTACTTTTGCGTCCATTCCTTTTCCCTTTTTTTAACTCGTAATTGAATAACGAAAAACATGCTTTCTTTATTCGTTTTTAGACTGGTAAAACGATATTCACAAACTTTTTTATTTTCTTTATATAGGCCTACAATGCTATTTGACTTATAGGCCTATAAAAAGAAAGAACAAAAACATCTTTTTTTTTTCTTTTCTGGTTTGGCCAGAGCTCATCTACGGACATGGTTTGGCCTTAGAAAACCAGTAAAATCTTTTTTTTTTCATATTAATTTGTGAATATTTTAAATGTTTCATAAAGGGACAATTTTTTTAATTATTATATAAAACTAAACATTTATTATCTAGGCCTATTTATTTTATTTATTATACAATGTGTATTTTATTATTATTATTATTATTATTTACAGCAGCATTTGCAGTTCAAATTCAAATTTTGGTATTCAACTTTGTATTTTTAAAAATACAACCGTTAATTTTTTGGTTTTTCAATTACAGGTTAAAAAAGGAAAAACGAATGGACGCAAAAGTACACAGACCAATGGTTCATTTTAAAACTAGTTAATGATTCTAATGTGCTTAAATGAGAAACCATAGCGAGAAACAAGGCAAAAAAAAATTGGGCGGTTTTTTGTGCATTCTCGTGGTTTTTGACGAGGTTTTGGGCTGGAAAACCTTGCTGGCATCTGGCAACACTGGTTCTCACCTCTTTTAATCCCTCGGGTAACATTGCAATTCACGATAATTACTGCTCCTCTCTCTTACAGTTGGCTAGTTATAAACTCTATAAACTCTATTATAAATTAGTGCTTTATTTTTAAAGTTTGTGGGAAAGAATTGTGTAAAAAAATCCCTCATTTTGGGGATGGAATTGGGGAAATCTCCCTTATTTTCAATGTTCAATGTTGACAGCTATGCTTCTAATATTGACAGTACTGCAATGTCTTAAGGACAACAGATGAGGGAGGCTTTGTTTCTGAACTTATAATCGGAACAAAAGAAAAAAAAAATAGAGACAAACACACCAGCCTCGTTTCTCTCTCCGAAATCGCGGTATTAACCCTGTAACTGCCGGTGCAAAATAAAACAGCAATTTTAAAACAATTATAAAGAGTCTGTGTGCTAACTTTGATTATGGTTGCACTTGCACTTATTGTTTGCACTTCAGACATCAGTGAGTTCAGTTAGGAGGTCACACACAGCCTCAATAAGAAGTTCTGGAAGCTCTTAAATGTACTGTAAGGTCTGAAGAGACTTGTGTGAAATCAAACAGGAGAAAAGCCAGTCAATAAAAACCTTTTACAGTGCTTGTATATTGTTTTCTTTCAATGCATTTGATAATTCATACTCAAAGTAGACCTGAAATGACATGCATTAGTGCATTATTAGTTAAAAGTTAGCAAAATGCACCTGCATACTATTTTTCCAGTCATGAATTTTGTCATTGAGGATTTCTGAAAAATTGTGCAAAAATCTTGTCTCGATTCTCGTGAACCCAATCTCGTATCCGGTCTCGTCTTCGTGGGATAAGCGTCTCGTTACACCCCTACCAATAGCCCAACTAAAGCAAACACTGATAACCACAATGGTGACTTAAAATTAAATAAATATCACCATCTAAACAATGTAAGGAAATTACATTGAAATAAACATGAGTTTTTGCTGTGTGCTACTGACCTATAAAGCCCTAAATGGTTTAGCTCCTATGTACTTAACAGACCTTCTATCGCCCTACAACCCTCCGCATGTTTTAAGATCACTAAATTCGAGGCTTCTGGTCATTCCTAGGATATCGAAGTCCATTAAAGGAGGGAGGGCGTTTTCGCATTTAGCTCCAAAACTCTGGAATAGCCTTCCCAATACGGTTCAAAGGCTCTGACTCGCTGTCACAGATTAAAACTAGACTAAAGATGCATCTCTTTAGTCAAGCATTCACATAATGCTTACCTTTTATTCCTCTGTTGTATCAAATCTAATGCATTTCATTCTATAATACTTGAAGAGTCTGTAGGTTATTTGTATAGGTTGCATGGTATTTACAGTCATTACTTTCCTGTGTGTATTGTGTGAATGATGGGTGGTTGGGCAGATACTGTGTTTTTGTGGTAGGTGGTATGCCATACGGTACCGTTGCCACTGAAACGAATTTCCGCGACAGTGGGGCTCGACAGCCTTAGTCAAACGGGTCGGCGTATGGTTGGGTTGCGGAGAGTTTGTGAGATTGTGGTTTTTTAACACCTACTCCCGTGTAATGGAAATCATTATGAACATCAGCTATGCTAATTATTTCCCATCTGCCTTTCTGACATTATCTTGGGACGCTTGTCCCGAGAAAAATGGCGTTCGTCAGCTCCAGTTTGGTATCCAGCCTCTCATGGAGACTTCAGACACTATTAATCATTAGTTAAGCAAGAGTAAACAGTTAATTCATAATTTATAAAACATTAATAGACATTAATAAGCAGTTTATAAATGCAGCTATAAATGCTTTTTTCTTGATTTATAAGCATATCTATAATGCGTTTAATAATTGTATGAATTAATGGTTTACTAATACTTAACTAATGATAATTAGCGTGTAGTTATTATAAAGTGTTACCTAAGAACTAGACATGTAGGTGCTACGTTATTTATAGTCAACATAATGTGTTAAAGGGCAAATTAAAGTGAAACCAAAAGTACAATATTATTTTTCTTTGGAGTGTAGTGAAGCAAAAGTAAAAGTTACCAAAGGAAAAAAATAAATCTCTGATAAAGTAGCCTACAGATTTTTGAAATAAATGAAGTTAAGTACAGTAACGTAGTAGAAATGTATCTATTAAACCTCACTACTGTATACTTGTGTACAAAATGACATCATACTAGAAATCCCTTATTTGCGCATTTGTTTTTGATGACATTACAAAGCTTCCAAATGAATTAATTTTGCCAGATGGCATGCACTTCTACACATATCCCAGGCACAGTGACACAGTGAATGTACAAAATCAAATGTTAATTTAACTGATGAGCGACCAGATTGCCAAGAGCATTTACTGTAAATGACAAAACATAAAGAGTTCAGTAAAGAAACCGGATAGTCTGACACACTAAAAATATGGTGTCTCCTTTATTAGCATTGTCCTTCAGGAGCATTTGAGCTGAAGCCTTCAATGAATCAAATCCCAGAATCCTCAAGGTTGCTGGTGACCTCCCAAGATTGATGTTTAATTTTCACAGAACAAAACAAAGTGTGTGAGTTTGTGTGCAAGAAAGAAAGGCTTCCACTTTGTCATTTACCTTTTGAACTCACAGAAATGTGAACAATGCTTTAGTTTCGCCCGCAAGCATTTAATTTAACAGTGCTGTGAGTCGACTGCAGTACTGGCATTCCCTTCAAATTAAACACTGAAGCCATCTTATTGCTGGAAAATGTCATGGGGAAATTGGGACATTTTAATCAGACTACTCTTCATTATTAAAATGCTCTGATGCAGGGAGATACCAGCATTGAGAGAAGCCGGACGAGAGAGTTATTAAAACAAAACTATAATTAGTCCATAAAATTAGACATAAAATAGGGTATCAAGTTTTGATGTGCTCGTTTGGGCAGAGCATTTCACTCCTTTCAGGTCTGACAAGGTAATTGGGTAAAAATTTGGAATGGACAATGACTAAGTGTGGGCTTTTTACCAACCTGCTAACATTTCGCTTCTCAAGCATGACTCCATCGTCAGCTCCTATTAAATGAAGTGCTTTACTGAGTTCCATTTGCCAAAGGGTTTGTTTATTTGAGCTAATGCACTTCTTTTAGTCCTGCCAGTCTGTGCACAATATTAGCACGGTTCAGCTTTTAGTTTTTTTTTTTTTATTTAGTCAATGGCATTGTCTGGGATGAATCAGATTGGCCGATTTTTAATTACTTGCGATAGAATCGCAGTTTCTCATTAAAAAGGGCTGCTTTAAAGAGTGACGGGACACACCGGCAGATCTTTCAGAAGCAAAGTTGGATGTGTTATCAGTTGGATGAGAGCTTTTTTGTTGCAGTATTGCTTTGCTATGGAAATCGTTTAGATAAGGCACTTCTTTGCAAACCATTAATTTGATTTTAATAGACGTTTGCCAAACCTGTCACTTTGGGCTGTGCAGCTTAAAGTGATTCAGGTTTTATTAGCCTGTGATTTGAGGATAGGTTGGCTTGGTTTATTGGCGTCATGGGTTGTATGAACTATCACATCTTTACAATGGCTTCTTTCTCTGACTCAGTTTAGCTGTCATGAGTGTGGCAACAAGGAACCTAGTCCAAGTCATTTCTGTGTGGAGTGCATGTTCTCCTATGTTGGCATGGGTTTGATTGTGTAAGCTCTGCCAACATTCCCTGTCTGTGGCCTAAGACCTGGGTTATTTTTTCAACCTATGATGCTGAGTTGAGCCTGTTAGGTCATTCTTTTTGGGTCGATATTTTTTTTTCCCAGTGTTTAGCAGTGGTGGCTGGTGAAAAATATTGTAGGTGGGGCTGTGTGTGTTGTGGGGGGTGATGGGGGGGGTAACAGGTAATGATAATGAACCAGTTGTTTATAATTTAAATGTTTGTGCTCCGTGTCCAGATAGAAAAAGTGCAAACGCATAACAATAAATTATAATTAGCGATGGGAATGTGCATGCGAGACAGATGTTGAGCTCCTAACGACGCGGACGCAAAACCAGGACTGGAGCCAATGCACGTTCCTCTCTGCACTCTAAGAGTTCTGTTATCACTCCGATTTCGTCCACTACGGGTTTTCCAAGTCTCACTCACTGGGAAAAAAAAACTATATAAATGAAAACGAATATTTCAAAAGTATATTTTAGTCTACATTACACTATAATATAGAAAAATTAAAATACTTTAGTCCTTATTTCTACACTTGCAAGAAATAAACCCTTGAGCTTTTATTTAGGAGAAAACACCAGATGCAAAGTGCACACGTTTCTCTAAATCATGCAGCACAAATAATGCCTATTCTTAAAGTCTTGTGCTGTTTTATGAAGGCAAAAAACAATATCATGGTTTTGATTTTAGTTCATTGGCAAAATATAACGCTAGAGACCTTAATGATACTTTATACATTTTACATCTCATATGTTTGGCAAAAGGCAGATTTGAACTCGGGTCCCACTGCCTCAAAGCTGTTTCCCAAATTACACGCTCTCACGATCCACGCCACTTACAGCTGTTCCGTCACGGGCGTGTTTTAGCTAAAAACACATACTCTTAGAGCAAATATAGGCTACGCACCATTTTATCAGACCAGCCTTTGCGGCCTCGAAACACTGACCATCTATCCCCCAGTGTTTTTTTCAAACGGAGTTTGAAGAAGAGATTGCACGCAACTGATTGCAAGTAACTCAAAACTCCATGTTATTCTCCGATGGGTGCTGAGGCAAAGCGCCCATCGGAGAATTAACACTGCGCGTCACTGATTGGTTGAATTGAGCAAATTTAGGGACGTTTAGCATATCAGAGCTTCATTGGTTAGATAGTGAGCACGCTCTTTCTCAGCGCCCGAGGATAAAACTACACGATTAAGCTGGCTTACAAAAATATCCCCGCCCCCTCTCCGTCCTTCTAGTGTGTAAAACACGTACACCTGTGTCATGTGTTGATGCTTTTAGATGAAAGAGGAACCAAGTCGTCTTGCTGGCAATGAACTGTTTTGTTAACTGACTCGTATTGCTACAGCTATAAGCTACTTGAGCATAACACAGTCACATGCATTCCGCGCTCCCTGAGGCGCCTCACTGACGTCACACATGCGCGACTCCCACAACCTGTAGTAACATATCACAACAACCTGTACAGAAGAAAGTCATATTTTTGTCAAACTGAAAAAAACTTTTTTTTTTTACTTGAGTAGGAGGGCGGCGCCCAGCACCCATAATAGACCAGCCGCCTCTGGTGTTTAGGTAGTTTTTGTGTTACCCAGCTCCTGCGTCAGACATAAAAACCCAGTGGTTGTGTTATTTACCTCTATTTTTTTGGATCATCTTCAGGCGAGAGCCGTTCTCAGTGCCATCGAAATGGTGTATTTCTTAAGTAAATGCAAGTTTGTGTACTGTACATTTTATTTCATATTACTGTGCTGTAAATCGTTTAATTGTATGCAAAGCATCATACAGGAATGCAATGCGTGTCACCTAAAGAGTGCAGCATCTGTCTTTTCACGCGATGGAAATGCCTGATACCTTGCATAAAATGAATTATTTTATATGTAAAGATATCAAATCTAAATAATTTGGATGTTAAATGTGTTCACTGTTTATTTTGTATAGTTTTTTTTTTTTTTGAGTCAGTCACAGCATATTTCAGCTATGAGCAAAGTGTAGGGCAGCAGCCTGAAGTTAGCAGTTCCTTAGTTTAACCCATTTTTTTATTTTTTTGCCTTGAATTAGGATTAAATGATAAATCAACCACTGCAAACTGAAAATGCTTATACCTGTTTTCTAGTTCGAACGCTGGGCGCTCGGTATAACCCCTATTTGGCCATATATTGTTCTGTAAAATGTTAAGCCAGGACCACCTATGGGGCCAAAAGAAAACAACAAAAGAAGAGAAAAACTGATGTCATAAGTGTCAAGTGGTGACTAGAGGCAAGCGTAACCTTGTTATTTTGTTATTTTAACATTCACAAAACTACATGCAGCTAATAACAACTTTAATACAATAAGGTCTGGTCTTTGTCTTGTTGAGTCCCACCACAGAAAACACTCTCTCCACATCAGCCTTTGAATGGGGTACCGCCAGGACAATCTTTGCTATGGTGGCAAGCCTCGGGAACAAGCCTACACCTGTCACCTGTGAAGAATAAGCCAAGAACACAGTGGAAATAAGCTCTTAAGTAGTATTGTTTGTTTTGTTTTATTTCTTTTTTACCAAAGATAGATAAGTATAGGTTGATACGTAATTAATTCTGTCTATTAAGACAAAATGCATGCATCTATATGATCCTTTGTATATACAGTAAATCCTATAGACACACACACATAATTTTGTGTGTGAATGATTTTATCTAAATAGAAGTGATTGACATCAACCTACAGCATACTTAAAAAAAATTATATATATATATATATATATATATATATATATATATATATATATATATATATATATATATATATATATATACTGTATATTTCCACTTTGTTTTTGGTAAAGAATAATTTTTACCTTCTGTTTTAGGCTGGCCATTTCAGCCCAGAAGCTCTCCATCTCAATTTCCTCAGGGACCTGCAGGTGTGTTAATGGTATAGTCTGGAATTCCAGGAACTCGTCACTGAGTTGGTTATACTCCTCTCTCTCTCTCTCTCTCTCTCTCTCTCTCTCTCTCTCTCTCTCTCTCTCTATATATATATATATATATATATATATATATATATATATATATATATATATATATATACATATATATATATATATATATATATATATATATATATATATATATATATATATATTTATATAGTTCAGATGCAAAAGCCTCTAAGTGCCATTTGAAATTTTCTTCTAAAATTATCATTTTTATCAAGCTTGTATATTAAAGTTCAGTAAATTCACTTAAATGACAATTAATAGGTAATCTTCATTGCCATTTAAGTGAAATTACTGAACTTTAATATACAAGCTTGATAAAAATGATAATTTTAGAAGAAAATTTCAAATGGCATTTAGAGGCTTTTGCATCTGAACTCTTCATATATATATATATATATATATATATATATATATATATATATATATATATATATATATATATATATATGTATATATATATATATATATATATGGTCCTCAACCAAAAGGAGCAAATAAGTCCTTAAAAAAAAAGAAGCCACTTAAGAATGCCTCATGTGCTTTGAAATTAGTAGTTAATGCCTTTGTATTAAAGCTGCGGTCGGCAACATTTTTTTGATCATATTCAGTGAAATCGACACTATAACCCGACAGAACAACATAAATAAAGTGATTTTAGAAAAAAAACAGAGCTTCTAACTCCATCTGGAGCATGTTATTTGTTTTGCAAAAATCCAGCGCTCCCTGTTCACTGTGTCAAATCAGCGCAGGGGGGTGTGAGATCTGACTGTCAATCACAGATTGGGCACACGCCACCCCTCGCACACGTTACAATCACACGCACACGCCTGAAGTTTGAGCAGTAAGGAAGAGTGATGGCAGAACACTAACAAACCAAGTAAGCTCATTTAGGCTATGTTTACACGGAAACGATTCTGAAGAGAAAATGCAAAAGTGGCGTTGCGTCATCATTTTTTATTCTGCGTTTAGACGAGAGTTTTGTGTGGGAAATTCGCGTGCAAATGGTGATGCAAATGTCTGAGAAATTCAATGTAGTATGCACTCCAGGTGGCTAGGAGTGAATACTACAGCAACACCAAGTCCACGTGCCTGCGTACAACCTTCACTGTCAAGCAGACTTTTGTGTTTTTACCCTTTTACACGGGAACGCGACGGTGGAGCATTTTTAAGATTTCCACTCTGGAGGGTGGTTTCACTTTTTTGCGTTTTAAGCCTCAAAACGCCGTCGCCGTGTAAACGAAAGGCACATCCGATAAAATATTTTTACATTTTCATCCGCGAGCGTTCTCGTGTAAACAGGGCCTTATATTATAAATGACGTTAGCAATTGCAATATATTGGTAGATTAGCCAGGGCAGCATACCTCCAAATAATCCATGGTGTTGATGAATACTGATGAGACGGTCGTGTTTCACAGAAAACCTGGTGCGCATGCACTCGAGCACGAACTCTGTGGGAGGGTATTCATTGATAGTGGGGGAGGGCCATATGAGTTGTAAACATTCAAAATGTTGCCAAAGTCCACTCAATCAGCCATAGTTGGCGGTGGCAGCTTTCAATTTAGGGTATTTAATGTCAGATAACAAGCATAAATTGCTGAAAAAATAACCCTAACCTCTCAACCTCTCAACAAAGTAAAGGGCATCTTCTACACTGCATTCCAACCTCTGCCGAAAATCAACAAACTTTGCCTGCTTGAGCAGTGGCTCTTGTAGGGGCAGCTTTTTTAGAGCATAGTCCAGAGCATAGGTCAGAAACGCCAAGGCAGCTTCATGCAATTGCTCCATCTACTCTAGTGTGATGTCTCCATCATCCAGTAGCTTGTTGAGCTTCACCCTGGTGGTGAATCCAATATTTAGCTTTCTTCCTGTCACAGATACAACAATCATGTTAACAGAAATGCTGTGTCATGCTGATCATACAACAGCATGATACTAGGCATGAAGTCCAATGTTTTTGGGCTAACCAGAATGTCAGTGTTAATGGAAGATTTGGATCAATGGATGGATCCTTTAACACTGAGTTCCCTATAGAGCTATCCCTATCAAAAAAGATGGGGGGTTAAGGCCAATTTTGGATCTCAGGGTGTTGAACCAATCTCTGAGGAGGTTCAAGTTCAAAATGTTGACCATTCCAGCAATCGTGAGTCAAATCAGGTCCAAGGACTGGTTTGTCACGATAGATCTAAAAGACGCCTATTTTCACATCTCCATCCTTCCATGTCACAGGAGATACCTGAGGTTCGCTTTCGGGGCGAAGCTTACCAATATCGGGTTCTTCCGTTCGGCCTAGCACTCTCTCCCCGCACATTCACGAAGTGTATGGACGTAGCCCTTGCTCCACTCAGACTTCAGGGGATTTGGATATTGAATTATCTCGACGACTGGCTTATCTTGGCTCAGTCTCGGGAGATGGCGGTTCGGCATCGAGAATGTCGTTCTTGGTCATATTCAAAAATTGGGGTTGAGACTCAATTTAAAGAAAAGTGTGCTAGAACCATCCCATTTGATGACTTTTTTGGGAGTTCGTGTGGAACTCGAACTACAATGCAGGCACGAATGTCTTCCGCACGCATTGAGTCAATTCTGGCGATGGTATTTTTGGTAGTCAATTCTGGATTTTCTTCAAGATCGTTTCTCTGCGGGTCTCTCCCCGTCCACTCTTAAGGTGTACGTGGCTGCCGTTTGGGCTTTCCACGCTCCAATAGATGATGGACCTCTGGGGAGGCACCAATGTGGTCATCGGTTTCTCCGATGGTGCTTGGAGGATGAGGCCGGCGGCCAGGTCCAGGGTTCCTGTCTGGGACCTGGCAGAAGTTCTAGAAGGGTTATCCCTGGCTCCCTTCGAACCCTGCTCTGCCCCGTCAGAGTGTTGAGTATATACCTGCAGAGGTCCGCCTCTTGGAGGAGGTCGGACCAATTGTTAGTGTGTTTTGGGTCACCAAGAAGGGGACTCCCGGCTGCAAGAGGATTGTCCAGGCCATTACTGAAGCTTACAAGGTACGCGCTTGCCTTCACCTTTTAGCCTTAACCCCTGGGGACCAAAAACGCACCCCGCGTTTTGATCGTTTTTTTTCACATAGCTGCACCATAGACTGAAAATACTCATTCATTAATGGTCATATAAATAAAATCAAGACATGACTATAAACTCTTATTAATATCAAAACCTTGTGTTTTTGTAAAATAAATACATTTGAAACAGGGTGCGCTTTCAGCTCACTCTGTCTCCGCAAAAATCTTTCTGAAACGCGTCCAAAAAAAGAGCTGTAACTCATTAAATACTTGTCACAGAGACACGAAAGATCTCTCTTTATGTATGGAATGCCAAAGCTGACTAAATTAAAAATTAATAAATACATAAATAAATGTACGAAGAAATGTAAAAAAGCAAAAAATAAATAAATAAATATACAAAGAAATGTAAAAAAGTGCAAATAAATGAGTATTTATACTTTTATTTTCATATTTATGTATAATTGTATTTTTTCACACATTTATTTATTTATTTATTTATTTATTTATTCATTTATTTATTTCCACTTTTATTTATTTCCACATTTATTTCAGTATTTATGTTTTTATGTCTACATTTCTTTATTTTTACATTTATTTATTTCTGTATTTATTTATTTCCACATTTCTTCATTTCCACATTTATTTATTCCAACATTTCTTTCTCCGTATGTTAATGAGGGGCGTGTTTTAACTCAGACCTCAGCAATCGAAGCTCAGAGTGGCAGTTCTGAAGCTTTGAGGCCACAGTGACACCTTGTGGTGTTTGACCATACGAAACGGAAGAGCTGTGCTGTGCAGGCAATATAAGGCAATTATTTTAAGTCATGTATTTGTATAGGGATAGCAGATACTTGGACATGAAAGCGCATGAAAGTATCCACTATTAATAACAATGTAAACGCGGTGGATAGGGCTGATAGCTTGCGCGTATTGTCGATGAGACTCGCACTCAAGCGCCTACGCAAGCATATTGATCAATGAGTTTGAAACGCGACTCAATACATACATTCGCGTTTCCTTATTTCGTATGCATAACACAGGTGACAATTCAAATGCTTAAAACACAACCCATATTTCATAGATGCTGCTCTTAGATAGGCTACTGATTAATCACAAGTCATCAATTTGGAATTATTCTTAAATCAAACTAAAGGGGCTCATGTAAACGCAGCTGGTGAGCCACGCATCTCACCCCATGCAGTGGATTGTGCCCATGGTCGTGCGTGGTGATATTTATTCCTATAAATTGATTTTATATCTACCCAAAACCTTATTAAATATGAAGGCTATCATCATATATGTCAAGTTATTATTAATCGATAAACTACTCAGTTATAGGCCTAATTATAATAAGGCACTATGGCTGTTATCAGTAAAATAAAATTAACAAAAGTCATTAAAAGTCTTAATACAGGAGAGAATGCTTTTACACTGCAATTACAATTGCATACAAGTCGTTATGAGATTACAGGTTAAAGATAAAAGAATATAGAAATATGAAATAATAGAATCAATTAAATTGTATGTTTAAATATGAAACTAAAACAGCCAGTAGGTGGCAGTAAGTCACTGTCTTAAACGAGTGAGTCATATCATTAATTCAGACCAATTCATTCACAACCCTAACCCTAACCCTACTGGCTGTTTTAGTTTCATATTTAAACATACAATTTAATTGATTCTATTATTTCATATTTCTATATTCATTTATTTTTAACCGTAATCTCATAACGACTTGTATGCAATTGTAATTGCAGTGTAAAAGCATTCTCCTCCTGTATTAAGACTTTTAATGACTTTTGTTAATTTTATTTTACTGATAACAGCCATAGTGCCTTATTATAATTAGGCCTATAACTGAGTAGTTTATCGATTAATAATAACTTGACATATATGATGATAGCCTTCCTATTTAATAAGGTTTTGGGTAGATATAAAATCAATTTATAGGGATAAATATCACCACGCACGACCATGGGCACAATCCACTGCATGGGGTGAGATGCGTGGCTCACCAGCTGCGTTTACATGAGCCCCTTTAGTTTGATTTAAGAATAATTCCAAATTGATGACTTGTGATTAATCAGTAGCCTATCTAAGAGCAGCATCTATGAAATATGGGTTGTGTTTTAAGCATTTGAATTGTCACCTGTGTTATGCATACGAAATAAGGAAACGCGAATGTATGTATTGAGTCGCGTTTCAAACTCATTGATCAATATGCTTGCGTAGGCGCTTGAGTGCGAGTCTCATCGACAATACGCGCAAGCTATCAGCCCTATCCACCGCGTTTACATTGTTATTAATAGTGGATACTTTCATGTGCTTTCATGTCCAAGTATCTGCTATCCCTATACCAAATACATGACTTAAAATAATGGCCTTATATTGCCTGCACAGCACAGCTCTTCCGTTTCGTATGGTCAAACACCACAAGGTGTCACTGTGGCCTCAAAGCTTCAGAACTGCCACTCTGAGCTCCGATTGCTGAGGTCTGAGTTAAAACACGCCCCCTCATTAACATACGGAGAAAGAAATGTTGGAATAAATAAATGTGGAAATGAAGAAATGTGGAAATAAATAAATACAGAAATAAATAAATGTAAAAATAAAGAAATGTAGACATAAAAACATAAATACTGAAATAAATGTGGAAATAAATAAAAGTGGAAATAAATGAATAAATAAATAAATAAATAAATAAATGTGTGAAAAAATACAATTATACATAAATATGAAAATAAAAGTATAAATACTCATTTATTTGCACTTTTTTACATTTCTTTGTATATTTATTTATTTATTTATTTATTTTTTGCTTTTTTACATTTCTTCGTACATTTATTTATGTATTTATTTATTTTTAATTTAGTCAGCTTTGGCATTCCATATTTATGAAGCTGAGATTTTCTTCTTTTAAATGAAGTCATTTATATAAAAAGCAACTATTCTCAGTTGATGTAATCTCTATGAAAAGAGAGAGATGTCAGTATTTTCCCTTTCACCTCATTACAGCGAATGAGGCAATATTATGAAGCTGCAGACTCGGAGCCTGCATCTATTCGCTAAATAAAATTGAAGATAGCCTCACAGAACTCACGTTCTGGCTTAAGTTCTTCACATGTTCTTCACATGTTTATCCGATACAATTTGATGGGAGGCGCTGTCTCGAAAAACGAGGGGTCTGAGAATGCGGGACTCTGAGTGCAGGGGGACTGTAGATGCAGGTCTCCGAGTCTGCAGCTTCATAGAGCTGGTAAGTCCCGCCCATCCGTAAAACTCCAAGTGGACCTCTAGGTTGAAAAAGCGTCAATGCAAGTGAATGAGAGAAAATAATTATTTTCTGATCCCGTTTGAATTGTGCCATGAATGTAACATATGTTGTCTGTGAATTTTTTATATAATTTCTCATGTAACAAGTTTGACAGTTTATTGTATGATTCTTTGGCTAGCAGTTGTGGAATAGACATAACGAGAAAGACTACACGTCCCATATGTGACGTCGCCGCTTAACACATTTTCCCTCCACAAATCACGGTTTTCACCACGCTCAACTAGTTAGTCCTCTCCCTGAAAGAAGGCGGTGAAGTGCACC
Source organism: Hybognathus amarus (assembly GCA_030378365.1). Lineage (NCBI taxonomy): Eukaryota > Metazoa > Chordata > Actinopteri > Cypriniformes > Leuciscidae > Hybognathus > Hybognathus amarus. Next base: position 38,133 of record JAQIUQ010000035.1, on the reverse strand, counting down.
AAAGTCACAGGCATGTTTAGCAGGATCCGTGTGTTAGTGGGGGTGATGTATATCAAACACGTCAGAGAGTTGTAGTCCACAAAGTGCTCTCACACAAAGTCTAACCGTATGAAAATTCTACAAGCTAAATTGTAGCATTCTTTACACGAAACATTATATAAAAAATTCACAGACAACATATGTTACATTCATTGCAAAATTCAAACGGGATTAGAAAATAATTATTTTCTATCTTTCACTTGCACTGACGGTTTTTCAACCTAGAGGTCCAGCGGGGTTAGCTGAAGGGCGGGACTTACCAGCTCTATACTACTCGAATGAGGTGCTAATGTGACCCCACCCACTGAGAGCGCGTGCTATTCAAACACTAATGTTGAGACAAGCCATGAAAACGCCCACATCGATAAAAAAACATACAGTTTATTACGGATCTAACCTCGTCCTAACCTTTTTCAAAACCGTCTTGCTGTGCAGTACGGACATCCTGAGGAAAACCTTACCTCAGATACAGTTTCATTTTGAGAAGCACTTCAGCTGATGCAGTAAGTCATTTATTATAAGTGATTTGTTCTAATCGCGTTAGTGTCTGTATCTGTAAACTGCACAAAGACCGAAATATCAAATGCGTGTCTGATAGGAAGGAATAGACGAATTCACAGACAGCGCGCGCTGTGCGTTAATTCACTTTCGCTTTCATTGGAACAAGAATCTCATGTGACATCCACATCCTTACATTAGTAGGATAACATTAGTTATCTGTATAACCAAAAATAGTGTTTAAATATGATTCGGGTGTGTGAACGGACGTACGAACGAACGTTCATTTAGTTAGACTGTTAGAGTGTATGAAGAGTTCAGATGCAAAATCCTCTAGGTGCTATTTGAAATTTTCTTCTAGAATGATCATTTTTATCAAGCTTGTATATATAAGTTCAGTAATTTCACTTAAATTGCAATGAAGACTACCTATTAATTGTCATTTAAATGAAATATAAATATATACACATACACACACACATATATGTGTGTGTGTGTTGTCCTTTCAATTTTTTCTTGTCTGACTCACCTGAATGAAAGGCTCATTATTATGCGTGTCTTTGTCTCTCAGGTGAGAATCACCTAATTATTCATGATGGGGCTGGCCTGTTCACACCCATTCGCATATTGCCTTGGCAAACAAAAAAATGTTTTTCACAATATAACCCAATTCACAGTTTTATGTGAACGATTAGGAGGATGATTTTCAGATCATTGTGAAGAAAAAAACCTAGGCAACAACATCAATTAGTCAAAAGTCTTGTGGACACATATTTAGTAGGCTATGTGTTTTGTGGCCTTATTTCAGAAACTTTCATTTTTAGTTTTTACAATAACCACGCATAAACAATATTCTCTCAAAAATACAAACATGTACAAACATGTTGCCCATACATCATGGTAGCCCTGTTTCTGCTAAATATAGTGTAATTTCACCTGTGCCATTAAAATGTTTATAAGCAGCTGAAAAAAACACAGATGTCAGGGCATGTCAGAACCTCTCAAGGACCCCAAATACACCTTGGTCCCCAGGGGGTTAATATTTCTTTTCATTATAAAGCACATCCTGCTCTTTTTCATTCCTTCAATTTTTGTTCTTAATAACTTAAAAAGAATCGTCAACTTCTTTCACATTTTTGCTGCTTTTCGCCATTAGGCCTACCTTAAAGGTGCATTGCGCAACATTTTATGTTAAAATTAGCCGTTTTCTAACCCATACATGCTGAAACAATCGCCTGATGGGCTGAATGAGCCCTTCTCTGATCACTGCGATCGCCTCTATAATCCTGTACAGTGAAATATATAAGAGGGATTCGGGCTCCGAATCTGAGCCTGGGCGTGACGTCATGCGCGTTCACGCTCGCCTGGCTATGTGCCTATGCTTTGCAGGTTAAGTGTATTCGCCGCGTTCTCGTATCAGAGAAGACAACTCGAGCCACGCAACTTTAGTCAACTTTCCCAAAAGTAGAAGATGGATTCAAAGGGGCTGTTTAGCCTACATCTGGTCACTTCATGCGTTTTCTGTGATCGGATAACTTATTCGATCGTGAAAAGACCAGGTTGAATCCAGACGGATTTGAATCCGACAGGTCAAACCATTGAGGACGTGGTCTGGGCTGTATTCCAGACGAAACTGGACAAGTGTAAATGCATCTGGTTGTTGAAAACAGGGTATGTCATGTTGTTTTAGTCATATATGACGACGTGCATCAGATGAGCAGGCGAGTGTATTTATAAGCCAGCAGGCCGCAATCTATCGCAAATGAAAGTGAAAGTAAGACGCATACGATTAACACTAAGTTACCTTCTACCTCCACTATCTTCATTAAAAGTAGCCTTAAGAAATGAAATGATCTCATACCAGAGCTTTTGCCGCTCTCTCTTATTGCTGTCTTTGCTGATTTTGAAATAGCCGAAGCCGATGATTTATAAAATGCAGCTCATCTGTTGCTTTCGGTGACGTGCACTTCATGAAATCTGTATATAACGCGGGAATTGAATATCAGATTAATATCCGTTTTGCAAAAACACATTTATGTGACCAGGTAATGGAATCGTTTTGATAAATCAGATAGATCTGAGAAAACACATTGTGGCCAGGTGTAAAAACAGCCCCAAAGAGACCGGCTTGTAGTACATTACAAACCCCAACGCAAACTCCACGTGAGGCAAAGAAAATACAACTTCTGTCTGTCCAGTGCCAGGCGTCGGAATAAGACTAGAGTCAACATCGGGACAAGAAGGCTTTCAACAAACGGAGAGATCTCGGGCGGTCTGCTCTAGGGCTCAAACGTGTTCATGAACGTGTTTCCATAATAATACAATCATAAGTGGATACAGTAAGCACATAAAACAGTTCAACATGGAGATCAATGGAAACAAAAGCCGAAGTTTTCTACCCCTGTTTTCCCCTCACACACACATAGGCCTACATAAGTGTGTAATTTACTCAAATGCCTTTCCTTTCATATATTTTAAATGACTTGCAGATTTATAACTGTATTACCTCATTATGACTGTAACAAAAGATGTGTGCCTGATTCTCCTTTGGTTATGAACAGCTCGTGCAAACGTGCGTGTATTCCGTGTATATGTCTACTCTATAAAGTCTATGGTATTCCATGAGCGCGCACGCAGTTTCATTTGTCACCAGAGGGGGCGTAGTTCTGCAAAAACTCTGAGACTTGCGTTATGCTCCTTTAAACAAACTGCAGCTGCTGAAACCCAATGCAGGAGCTGTAGGTTATCACAGAGACGAGTTGATTTCTCTGATGACTCGTAACACTTGCGGATTGCATCTGTACGTGACTCCATGAGTTTGTCTCAATTTTTTAGAACCAAGCTGCATAAATAAACTATATCAGGCATTCGTGTCTCAAATCTCATTTCTGCATGTCCATTATGCTAAATAAAGTTGAATAATTAAAGTAAAGAAAGTAGAACATTTACTTTGCCCATGCACAAGTTGTTGTTGACTAATCTCCTCAGACGCGTGCTGCAATTGCGGAATTCTCAAAACGGCCACAATATGGCGCCGTCTATCGGCAAATCCGATATTACAAAACCGATTTCGATTATGCAAAAATGCTTAAATATCGGGAAAAATATTGGTAAACCGATACATCGGTCGATCACTTTATGGGCAAAACAGGCATGCCAAAAGGTGGATACCATAGACGGTGGATACACGTAAATAATGATGTCAAGACTGCAGTATCAGTGAGGCAGAATCAGACCGAGAAAGCCGCGATGAATCGAGTCAAGCAGAACCTCACCAGACACGGCTCTTACTAAACGTTTCTGAATGATAATTTGCTAAATTTTTTAACCATATACACGTTTGTTTTACACAATAGCCTATGACTGGCAACGATAGCAACTGACTGGCTACTAATGTTAAAGATGAACTGAACTGAAATTTGAAAACAGGTGATATAACAGATGTATTTTATTTATTCCCATTGGTACAATTTTTGGCAAAAATGGCAGAATTTGTTAAAAGGGGTAAAATGGTACATTGAAAGTGTTGTTTTTGTTAAACAGGCACTGCCATATTGGATTTCAACATTCGAGCTACGTCACTGGCATGGTAAGCCGCTCCGTTGCCTACCCGCACCAGCAGAACAGCCGTAGCTTGTAAACAGTCTGAGGCTAGCTGACATGGCTGAGGAAACAGAATTTTTAGCGACACTATTTAGAGGACTCTACTTTCGTCAATGAGTACATGAAACGTCTGACAATGTCGGCATCAAATGTTTTATTTACACAAGTTACAAGTTCAACGCATCACGTTAACGTTACTCTAATCATTGATAATCGACTGAGGGGAAAAGATCCCTGATGTATAGTTCACTGTAGAGGATGGGATTCTCCTTCCTAAATGCACCCTCGCCCATAGAGTGAACTGCCAGTACGCTGTTAATCTAAACAGTCTGAAAAAAGTATAACAAGTTAACCCAGCCTAGTCGCCTATTCATAAAATACACTGCTACTGATGGGGCGCTCCAGCGTCTCAGCTCAGATATCCATTATAGACAACATATCCTCCTCCAACACGTTTGTCTCACTGAACAGCATCCGAAAATAAAGGTGCATGATGATGCATTTTCGCCGATCAATAAATGTTCCATGTAGACCTCTCTGCAACAGATCGACTACAGCGCAGTATGCATGCTTCACAGCGCTCGCGCCAGTCATTTCCCCCTAAACGATCCTGTACTGTAAGTGCAGTGGAGCCTGAAACTGATCGTCCTCCATGTGGTCAGACACTACTGGCCTGTCCCTCACGGGCTCAAAAGCGTAATCCATGCCGTTAAAAGTGCTCATTTTTGTCTGTGTATATAGGACCTCCAGCTGTTGTCTATGGAGCTCCGCGGGTCCTACCATGCCAGTGACGTCATCGGAATTGCCAGCGCTAACAAGCGCAATTTTGCGTTGCTTAAAAAAAGCTATATTAATATTTTTTAATTAAAATATTTAGTGTAATTTACTTTTAATTGTCATAAAAAACACATTTTCAACATCGTTTTTTTTTTCAGTTCAGTTCATCCTTAAACACAAACAGCATTGGCAAGTTTACGTTCTTGATCAAATCGAAAATAAAGCATATATACATGAAAAATACATGTACAACATTAGTAGTTATACAAAATTCAGGTCCATAATGTTTGTCGTAGACAGAAAATAGCATAACTAACGTTAGTAGCCTAGTGACTATAAAGCCAGCGCTGGCATTTGAAAAAAATAAAATAAAACACAAGGTTACGTCTGGAATTATACATGCAAATACATTTAAAATGATTAAGTCTTAGCCTACTTACAGGTTGTGGCCCAACAACTGCTGCCTCTGGTTTTAAAGTTGGATCTGCTTCATGTTTTAGTAACAGTTTCTTGTTGAATCCGGATGTTGAATTCGTGGAGATTCTGGAAGCTGTCTTCCGTAAAATGCGCAGCACAGAGAGCTAGATTATAGGGCTGTCGCGGTTATGGAATTTCCCTTGCGGTAATGTTGAGTGTCTCAGTAGCGCGATATGTTGTATTACCACCATTTATTTATCAAATTTACATGTATTTGTTGCTATATAAATAAAGTTTACGATGTGGACAAAACTAGGACATATTCAGTAACCGATGTAACCGAAACTAAACAGCGTACAGTATATGCACATTGAAAGACTTTCACTCAGCACGCATATTGTTATGACAACGGACTTTGAGCGAGTCATTGAACTGTTCATTCAGCGAACACGTTTAAAAAAGCTGATTCATTAAAAGAGATGTAATGAAACAAGATGTTAATTATTTTTAACTTTGAGGTTCAACTTTTCAAGGCTCAGCTGAGCAGCAATGCGTCGCATGGGCAACGCTGAAGCTGATGCTTCACTTATTAGAGACCAATATAGCATTGATTCAGGCCCCGTTTACACGATGGGAAAACACAGATATTTCTCTGCGTTTTGCCCTCTCATTTACACGAAAACGCTGTTTTTATCACTGAAAACGATTATTTCTAAAAACTCCGGGCAAAGTGGAGATTTTTGAAAACGCCGGATATTTGTTGTCGTGTGAACTGGGAGAAATGGCGTTTTAGGTTCTCTCTTGTCGATTCTGAGGATTCTGATTGGCTTGCATGGCTTTATCCTTAACCCCTACACTGCCGCCTTAGGTTTGGCATAGTTATGATGGCGCTCGACAGTGTATTTATGCGGGTGTGTAAACGATGTTATTTTTGAAAACGGAGAGGGGGAATATATTCACTTTGCTAAATACCCGGCTTTGTGTAAACGTGGCCTCAATGCGTGACTCACTGATTTTATTTCCCCGCGGCTTCCTTGTGCTGTGGGATGCCGAACCAGCACTGCTGCTGACGCGTATTTATGGGAAAATACCCGTGAAAAGAACATTAAAATGATGATGTGACAAATATTTCGCTTCCCTTTGACACAACAAGATTTTCACGACTTCAAAGACAGACACAGCGTCGCTGTGATTGCAGAGATCGCACGCGCTCTGCTGATCTCTCTCATTCACTGTCTGTGTGAAGCCTGTAGGCTACACATCACCATGATAAAAAGTCTTGTTATCATTATGAACTTGTTTAACATTCAATACACATGCATTAAGTTCAAAACGAGAAGGGTATAGCCTTATAAAAAATAAAAAAAAACATTAATATCGCGGTTGCTGCGGTTATGTGCAATCCTCTGCGATTGACTTGTCAGAAGCGCGGTACTACAATATTGCAGTTATCGCAACAGCCCTACTAGATTACGATCGTCATTTTCAGGAATATAATCAAACATGAATTGTATCCATTGTTGACGAAGTACATCGTCCGCGGAAGCCCGAGCACAGAAGACCTGACAGCTGGATGAACACAACACACTTGACGTGCTGCAGAAACATGCGCATGCCCTTTCCTGCATATTCAGGAGGGAGGGTTGATGCAAATGTATGGGTTAGTGACGTCTAAAACCCAGCTTTAGTCCCAATCGAGTCGTTTTTGTAGGCAATTATACTTCCTGATTTTTAAAAGACGATATCTTTGCTTACACTGAACTTTCAGCGCTGCAACTTTGCAGATACTGTTCATGCACCAACAGCAACATTACACACCATTTAAAATCAAAAAAGTGAAATCGCAGTCAACCCCCCCTTTAATATTGTGACAATAGACCTACATTTTGTTACTATAATTTTCAACATAACCAGTGGGGGAATGTAAGGAATTTCATAACCTACTTCATTAAGTATTTACGTACAAATGTGAAGTAGCCTACTTTTCCCCTCACAGGACAGCAACACTACACATTGTTTTACATTAAACTACACGAAAGTATAGCCTATAGTTTAAATGTATCAACCTTGCAAACACTCAGATACCATTACAAAAATAAACAATGTCCAGAGCCATGAATTTTATTTTATTTACACATTTAAAGTTTGCATAAAATAATAAATAATGAATAGTAAAGAATGTACAGAAATGTATTTTTTCGTTTTCACGTTTCCACATAACAAATGAAGTCACGCAATGGTGACGAATGAGTGAAGAAGAAAAAAACTTGTGGCTTTTAACTCTGCTTTCTCTGGCTATTTCAGTAAATTAAAACATAATACGTTTAAGTTTAAATGTGAATTTGCCGTCCTCCACCGAACTTTCGGACGCCCTTTTTTTTTCTTTTTTTTTAAAGGCTGTCATCACCAGTGCAATGACTTGTGGGGTTGGATAGGCCGCGTAGGGATCCATTTATGTATCCTCTCTTTCACGGAAACGAAGGGTGCATTTGGCGTCGCTTTAGAATCAGGGTAGCCTTCGTCGCGCCACAATGACACAGCCGGCCTTCGAATGCGGCCTTCAGAGGGTGCAACCTTTGAATTGGGACAGCCTTCGTCACGTCGTTGTGACGCAATCAGCCTTCAAATACGGCCAACCGGCCTTCAAATATGGCCTTCGGAGGATGAAGTCTTCACATTGGGACACAGCTGTAGTCTCCGATCAGCACATTGTCTCCGCCTACTGTCCACTGAGGGTATTACTCATCACAAGCTCAGCAAAATAATAAATTAGAAACAATATCATAAACACAGTAATATAAATCAAATGCATAAAGAAAAATATAATTATTCCTATGACTATACAGGTCACAGATGCATTCATTTCCTAGTATTACTGTAAAGATGCTTTGAAGCAATATTGTAAATGCACTATATAAATGAAGGTGACTTGACTAATGTGATTGTGGTTCTTTCATCGACTTCTATCATATAACCTTGAATGATTTGAAGATGACTCAATAGCAACAGCAGAAAAGCAGAAAGAAACACTTTCAAAGAGAGCAGGTGTAAAAGGATTAGGTAATTGACAGCAATATTGGCCTATCAGCAAGCGGTACTTTCCATTTAATGGCTGATTGGTTGTCACCAGGGCCGGATTAAGAGTTCAGAGGCCCCTGGGCACAGTGTCTTTTAGACCCCCTCTTAAGCAGGCCAAATGTATATTTTGTCCAAGGACATTTTAATATGGCATTTACAGTTTTACTGACTTAAAATCAGTAGCGGAGTGGCAATCGGGAGAGTCTGGAGTTTTCCCGGTGGGCCGGTAGTGTTTCGAGGCCGCGAGGGCCGGTCTGTAAGAAATTATGGTCTGCTCCGATCAAACTTCCACTCCAATATAGATTATGTTGAAATGTTCCTTCACTTAAAAGAGCTTATTTATTATAGAATCATTTCCTTACAATCTTAAAAGTATCACAGAGTCATGTTTAACTCCTATAGTGTGGGAGCGACAGCGGGTATTCGAGAACCATCCTGATTAGGGAGCTTCAAAGAGACGTTGTTATCACCTTAAACATTTGGCCATTGTTATTTGAAAGAAGATCAAAGATGAGCACAGAGGGATGACTTTTGTTGTTATCCTCAATTTACATTTAACAACAGAAGTAACTTCATTTACATTAAGAGGACAGTAACAGGATAAAAGGTGAAAGATTTGAATGTTCTGGGTTCATTCTCACGCCGGTGAACCCAAGGTGCGTTGTGTGCCTTGCGACTGCTATGCTGTAAATAAACTTCAATTTTTGAGATCTTCGACGTCCACATCATTTTTTCTTACACTGGCGAGCCACCCTTTTCAGGAGGTTTCCAACAAAAAAAGCGGGGAAAAGGTAAGAAAAAAGCTGTTTTCTTTCATTTAAATGCTGTTTTGTCAGGAAACCCCTTGTTTTAAAAAAATCTAGAAAAGGAAAATTTAAGGACAGAAGAGAATTGTGTTTATTCAGTCTTAGCAGGAGTTGTTAAGCATATTCTGTGCGATTTTGTTTAAGATTCTAACGGAACTGAATCAACCCGAAGTACTGTGGTAACAGAGTTGTATTGGAATTGTTGTTTCTAAAGTAATTGAAACAAAGTGCTTAAGTGTGAAGTTTCTAAAGTAACTGAAACTTGGGATCAGATCTCTTATAATTCTGTTGAGATTCTAAAGTAAGTGAATAAACCCGAAGTAGAGGCAGAATTATATTAGATTTGTTGTTTTTAAAGTAACTGAAACAAATGTGTATGTTTCTAACGTATCTGAAACTGTGGGTGAAGTTGTTATAATTCTGAGGAAATTCTAAAGTAATTGAATAGACCCGACGCAGAGTGGTCACGGAATTATTTCACAACTATTGCGCGTGTTAGAAGAAGAGTTGTTTAGCCTATTCTGTACAATTTTGTTTAAGATTCTAACGGAATTGATTTTGCCCGACGTAGGCTACTGTGGCAGTGTTGTGAATTGGATGAATCTTGTTAAGCCTGAGGTAGCATAAACTGTTTTAAGAAAATAGCCTAACATAAAACCCGATGTGGTGTGGTTGTCCGACGTACTGTGACAGTGTTAATTTTTATTTCTCTAAACTGTTTTATGTAGTGAAATTTAAGGTTTAAAATAAAGTGGTTTTGATTAAGTTTAGAAGTTTCAGTCAGTGTGTGTTCATTAGCGTCCGAGCTGTGAATAATTAGACTAACGAATATCCTAAAGGAACTGGATAACGTGTAGTGATTATATCAGACATTGCAAATAACTATTAGATCATGAGATAGCCTACTGTAAAGTCTGATAACACATTTTGAAAATGGAAGAAATTATTGTAAAATATATCGCTAAGCATGGTTCTCAGGGATTGTTTGACGGAATAGAAAATGTTGTTGATAAACCATATGAGTGGGCAATCTCTAAGTTTGAAAATGATCCCAAAATGCCTAAGAACAAAAATGGGAAAATTGCTAATGCTCTTCAAGCACTTTTTGCTTCATACAAAGTAACTAAGAGGAGAGTAGATGAGTTAGAGGCTGAAAATGAGCGACTCAGTGTTGGGGTAATTTCTACAAAAGATTACCTAGCTAGTGAAATGATATGGAAAGAAGGAAAGGTCAAGATGCAGAATGAGATCACACTTCTTAGAACTAACAACAGTATGCTTAAATCATCTGTGGAAACATTGTCCAAAAATTTGGAAGAAGCAAAGGCAGCTTGTCAGTTTGTGATAAAGAGTGACACAACTGAGAAAAACCATGGTAAGACATTGTTAGGTGTCAGATTGTGTAACTCATTTCCAGAAATGCCAGATTTGCAGGAAGACAGAGCGGAGGGTTGGGAAAAAGACTCAGACATTCAGTAGCCAATACTCAGACTGTAGAGTCAGATTTCCCATGGCACCAGTCCACATTACGACGACTATGCGTACTAGTGAAGGAAGAGAAGAACCAATGACCTCTACCATAGTCCGAGGATTTAATCCAACTGAACTAGAAACTATGATCAAGAATATTGGTAAATTTGAACCTGCCAAACAAGATCCATTAGATTTTCTGAAAAACTTGGAGGAATATGCTGAAGTGTACAATTTAACAGATGGTGATGTGTGCGTTGTGTTAAGAATGTGCTTGCCTGACACTTTGTCTGGAGCCTTAACTCAGAATGTAAAGGACAGAACGGCTAATAAGTCAGAGAGGAAAAAGGCACTGCTTGAAGTCTTAGGTGTGATGTCAGTTGATTGGGATAGGATATCTGAGATGCGCATGAGAAAAGGGGAACATCCAGCAGCCTTTTCAGAACGATTATTGGAGATGTTTAAAACTTTCAGTGGCAATCCTGATATTACTAAGAATGATGTCAGTTTCAAGACTGCCTTGATTAACAAATGTGACCCACTCACCCGGTCTGCTGTGACAATGCTTGTGACACCACTCTCTGAGTACACTGACATTATTGGTAAAATGACACAGTTTTACAACAATAATGCACAGTAAATTTGTCAGAGTAAAATTTACTCAAATTGAAGAAAATTTTACTCTATGTCAGATAACATTTGGTCCCTCTCTGAAAAGAGTAAAAGTTACTCTTTTGATAGAGCAGTTTTTCCAGAGTTAATTATACTCAATTTAGTGATACAATTTTACTCTTTCCTACGATATTTAACTCTATTTAGTGTTTTTTAAAATCAACTCTTATGCTATTTTACTCAGTTTAGAGCTACAAGAAAATGACTCTACTACTTTTTAACTCTGTTCAGAGGAACTTTAAATTGACTCTGCCACAATTTACTTTTCCTCCAGAGTTGTTTATTATCAATTATGAGTAAACTATAAAGAATAAATTATTCTTCTGAATTACACCATTCATGTTTTACCCTCAAAAAGTCATAAAAATATAAATGAAAAACTTGCTTTGTCTGAAAAAAAAATCAACAACTTTATACTCGTCTCAATTTTATTTTTCAAGCACCCGTTTAAACAATGTTGCACTTACACTCAATTCACTTGTGATCAAAAACATAAAATAAAAATTAACAATAATAATAAAATAGTCGAAAATTGTGATGAAATTGTGTCTTCCCCCAATTTTCTTTATTACATACTTCCAACAGATTGTTACTGTACTAAGTAAGAATAGCACAAGAACAACAATTTGGATGGTAGGTGATCTATAAGAACCTGTCTGAGAAATACACAAGTTCAAGGTCACACAGTAACACAACATTATCAACTAGTGTCATTTTATCTGCTTCATCAGTAGCTTCACCTTGATGAATTTCACAAGACAATCACGCTTTTCTCACTGAGATCTTTCCCGGCCTTGACTTGAGGGTGGCAAAAGGTGAACCAGCATCAGAATGGAAGACATGTCGCTGTCCCAACCTGAAGACAAGGAAAACAAAATAAACACATTTGTTTTAGTTTTTTAGGTAGAAGGGGATGAACATACCCTCCTACTCAGTTGAACTAGTTTTACATAGACTTCAAGGAGAACCCCGGGAACAATGAACCTTTGGTCTAATAAAACATCAGTACCTCGTCAACCGTTCTCTGAGATTTGTTTTCATGATAATCGAATGTAAAGAGTTTTATCTCTAAAAACTGTTTAGCGTATAATGCTAGTAATGGGGGCATTGACTAAGTAAAAAGAAATCGCTAGTTTATACCACTAACAAGGCTCAAAATAGCCCCACACTAACACATTAACATAATGAGTGTCCATACATGCAAAACGAAGCATTGAGAACTTTGTAAGTGTACAGACCGTTTAATAAGAAGATACGTTATAAAGACATTTCACTTCACGTATACAGACAGGAGCCATCTTAGAATATAGTCTCGATAAGTCAAACCACGAACGTCGTGCTGAGTGAGCTGAACTGTATGAAGTTCAGCGAACTTCTGAACTTTATGAACGGCGTTCGGGTATCGAGCTTATGCCCCCAGTACTAGCATTATACGCTAAACAGTTTTTAGAGATAAAACTCTTTACATTTGATTATCATGAAAACAAATCTCAGAGAACGATCGACTAGGTACCGATGTTTTATTAGACCAAAGGTTCATTGTTCGCGGAGTTCTCCTTTAACTTCACTTGGATGATGTGTCAGTATAAATACTTTAACCACTCCAGTACTTTAGTTTATACTGCACACAGAAAAAGTATTAACAGCACATTCATGTCCAAGTCTTGATGACTACAGATGTGTGGATGAATTAAGGAGACAAAAATTTACAGATATTGAAATGAGGTCATAGAGTTAAACTTTATCTACTACATCTCAACCACTCAACCATAGTTTAGTTATTCAGAGACCAATATGAAAGCCATTTCAAACTGTAAATCTGCAACTCTTGTACTAGGTCTTTGAGAGAAGATCAGGGTAGAAATGTTAGAGAAACATGTGATTTTCATTCCGACAGTTTACCCATTGCAAGTCTGTAGGCGCGTTTCCATTACAGATTTGCGCAAAACTTTTGCGATATTTTCCAAATGTCGATAAAAAACTATTGCGAAATGACGGTGTTTCCATTAACTGATGTTTTGCGACTAAAACGTATTTTTTCCCTCTCGCGATAAGTCATTCCAAAAATCATGGCAACGGACTTTGGTAGGTTTATAACCTATTTCACAGCCATGCACCGCACTAGACATTATTATTATTATTAATGGAAGGAGACGTGCGTTTTCCAAGCATTAATGGCGGAGTTCCTGGTGTTTCTCCCTTATTTCTGCTTCGATGTCTTGATGGCATTTCTTTGAGGTTTAGAGAGGCTATTCCTGTAATTATTGTTTCTTTTTTTTAATGAATTTAATAAAGAACTCTATCTTATTGTATTATGTCCAAAAGGTCGTTGCAAAACGAAAAATGAACGGTTGTTGTATTTTTAAAACGCAAAGTTGAACACCAGCATTTTAGTTTGACCACACCAATAGCTGCACTATAGCCTATACATCTCAACGAATTTTCAGATATTTTTTTTTAATGACTTTTTGCCCCCTTTAAAACATTTAAAATATTCACAAATTAATATGGGAAAAAATGTTGATTTTACTCGTTTTCTAAGGGCAATTTAGAACCTGGATATTTATGATATTTTCCCACAGTGCTGAATAGGTGAGTTAGGCTATTATAAATGCGTCTAAAAAAATAACGAGCTAAAAACATAGGCCTAATCTCCAGATGCACCTTTAGAGAGAACTGCACCTTTCATTCGGATTACATAATCAGAAGGTATTAGTTGACGATTCGAATTTGTTCTTTTTAAAGTGGACATGTAAAGCTTTAAGTCTATAAAGTCTAAGGCTATTGGTTCAGTTCTCGCGCTTCAGTTCACGAAGATCATAATGCCTGAATGTTTTATGTTATTTTACAAAAGCACAACGTTTTCTTGTTATTGTGACATTACGCAAATAAAAGTAGTTGCGAATAATGTATTATTATTTTCTGTATAACCAGAAATGATAGAGTATTGTTGATAAGTTGATTCCACTGTTGATGGGAAAATGAAAGTGTTCACGGCGCCCCGCCTGTCTGCCATCCAGTGCGTGCTCCAAACTCCGCACACACTCTTGGATATTGGACAAAATCGAGTGTTTATTTGTGATAATCTTAGCCCTATTATTGTCCAACCTGTAGCCTACTATGAATGAGATGTGACGAATTGCTTTGTTCCTTTTTTAGATAAAAGCGTCTTCTTGAAGCCTAATAGGCTACATGTTATAACAGGCTAATGATGATAATTATTATTATTATTTGCAGACACGGACCTAAAACAAACTCCGTCTTCCAAGTCAGGTGACTGTAAATGCGCAAAACCCGTTTCCATTGCAGTTTTGCGAAAAAATCCTTTTTCGAATTGCCTGAAATACCTCCTCATGCGAGCGTAAAAACTTTTTTGCGATAAACGGGAGTTTTTGCGAAATTGACGTGTTTCCATTGAGCGTATTTTCATTTCGCAATTTCAATTTGCGCAAATTGAAGGGTAATGGAAACGCAGCTACTGTTGCATATGAATCAAGCATGTCTAATGGGTAAAGTTGTGACCACAATTTAAACTCTATAGATCTGAATAAACATATGCTGTCATAAATGCATGACTTCCAATTAAATAATTTAAGTTATAGCACAATATAGTTACCTTCAGCATTTTGGATAAGGTCTTGGAGCTCACTAGTCTGTGTGAGGTCACTCGGCTTTGAAGGGATCCCTGTCAGTAGTTGGCCCACCTGAAAGTATTTAAGACAATATGAAAACAAAATATTTTGTTCCTTTTCTTTCAAAAGCACAACACATTTATACCAGAACTAGATGACAGGAAAAATCATAGAAAACATACATATACAGTATCCCAGAGTGGGATAATCCCAGAGTGAGAGTATCCCAGACTTTTTAATTATATTTTGAAGAGATACTATGTTACTCTCGACCTTATTTACATTATGACTTGACCAATCTGGAACAAAATAATACTTCAAAGACAGATGAGTAAAATAACCAATTTGTTTGTTCAATAAAAAGTTACAAAAGTTTATTAATCATTCCATTCAAGCTAATAAAAGCAGACTAATCTCATTCCATTCAAGCTAATAAAAGCAGACAAATCTCACACCTGTTTGTGGTTGCCATTGGCGTTTCATCCGTCTCTCTGATGCTTCTTTCTGCAGGCTTTTTATTCTCCATGCCAGATATCCACTTCCATCTTCTGCATTGTAATAATGCTCCTATGACCAGAACAATGCACAGACCTAGTAGTTATACATTACACAATTAAGGAAATAAATACCATATGAATAATAGTATAATCTTTACTCTGCAATATACTGTACAGAGTATATCATCCTCCTGTAAATCAAAAATATTGAGAGGCAACAGCTACGTACATAACCAAGCTTGCTCCTGGGGTCAACCAAGTATGGGATTAGGGAGACGATTCCATTTGCATGTTCTTGAAATGTAAAAGGTGTTGGAAAAAAAAATAAAAATCTTCTTGGTATCGTTGAATGTCACTCTCACAACGTTGTTGGTTTGCATTCTGGAGGGACCAAAAAGACCTAGTTATACATAAGCCTTGGCATTAACACTCACAGTCAGATGAAGCCCTGATTATATGTCAAAAGCTTACAATGACTTTAGTCATTCATTACAAGGGAGTTATCATGCTTTTTTAACTTAAGAATACTCTTCCAAATAATAAGTAGTTCCCTATGAACTATTTGGTAATACTTGAGTCATAATCAGTGGGTTACCAACATTACAATATTTTATACATTATGCATTATTCACGTTAATTATGAACCTGCGTACAGTAGTAGTTATTATTTATTAGTAATCTTATGGGAGGTATGAAAAAAGTTACTGATTAGCTAATAGTGAACTACCACATTCTGAGCGCTATTACTCACTATTCATTAATCAGAATTCGTTAGTTAATATTTGTTACTAGAGAGTTCATAATGCATTAATCATTTGTTCATGTGTAAGTTAGTTATTCATCATGAACAAATATTTAACGCATTGTTAACACTCAAAATGACCACATCAAAATGGCCTCCATCATTAAGGCAAACGTTAACTTGACTCTTTATAGAGTCAAGTACATGTGGCGCACAACTCGAGCCGCTCGTTATTCAGTATTTAATGTTAACGTACGTATAACTTACTGGGCACACATCAATATGCAGCTAGTTTCACTAGTGTCAATTAAAGTTTAAGCTATAACTTATAAATAGCCTCCATCATTCCTATTAAGGCTAAGGCTAACGTTAACTTAACTCTTAATAGAGTCACGTACATGTGGCGCACAACTCGAGCCGCTCGTCACAATATTAAAGTTAATGTATAACTTACTGGACACACACATCATGCAGCAAGCTAGTTTCACTTGCGTTTGGGGTGATTACAAAAATATGTTTATTTATCCCCTTAGTTCAATCTTGAGCCCAATTTAAAATGTGATCCTTAAAGGTTAGGTTAGGCTATGTGTTCGCCTTCCCAGTTAACTAAAATAGGCTAAGCATTTTGGCTGTACCACAGCATTTAACAAGTGATTAACGTTAGTGATTTTCTTGTCGAGCACTAACGGTCACGTTAAGCTTCACATCAAGTTAACATGAGAAAGCTATCTCTGTAATGTTCAAAAACCGCGGCATAATGATCTGAGCTCAAAAGGCGATTTCTATGAAAATGAGTACTAAAACTTTGGAATTCTACTTACTTTTAAATCCAGCAGAAGCACAACGATCTCTTCCAAACCCAAATGAAGACCGCGATGATCGCGATGGCCGGGCAGAACAGTAATGGCTGACAAACGAAACTTCGGGAGGACAAGATTTTGGGGAGGAGTCACAGTTACTCTATAATTTTGCTCCCACTCTATGGACACATTTTACTCTGTTTACTCAAAATAGATAAGAAACAACTCTTTTAGAGGAAAAAAAAAATTACTCTGGAAAAACTACTCTGCTATTTTTCCTGTGTGCTAATGCCAAAAGTCAAATGAAAACTGTCAAATCTAGACATCCAGTTGCTGCCGTTGGTGGGAGGGAATGTTCTACTTACATGGTCTAATGGTTTCAATCATAGACCGAGGAGATTTGCAAGAATAAATTCAGAAGGTGTTATTATTTGCTATGCATGTGGAAAAGCTGGTCACATTGCTAGAAATTGTCAAGACAGTGAGAGACCTCTTCAAAGCTTTGTCTGTCATGCATGTGGAAAGGATGGTCACATTGCAAGGCACTGTTTGGAGAAAAGAAAGGAAGATCAGGAAGTTGTTTGTTTTGCTTGTGGACTGATGGGACACAAGGCAAGAAGGTGTCACTTGTCACACAACAGAAAGATGAGCTATCATGGTTTGCTTAAGAAAATAGGCAATTTAGAAACCCAGTTGGCACTGTTGAAAGGAAATAAAGAAGTGATTCACACCTTGTCCAACGTATCACTGCATGAGCAACAGGACTCTAGCTCAGTCACAAGCAGATGCTGAAGCAAATTAGAATTAGGTTTATGATAGTAACACATTTTAGAAAAGGGTTTACTATCAAAAGGGGGGTGATTCTTTATGATTTATGAAACATGTTTTATTAGCACTGCGTAGTTGTAATTTATAACAAATGTTTTAATGGCATTATGTTTAGAATATTTTTTTTAAACATTACTGATGTTTGATGTTTTGAGATGAAACTTATGTGACTTTGATGTTTGATTGTGAAAAGATGATTATGGGGGAAAGGGGGGGCAACCTCTTCTTTAATCATTATTTCAGATAGAAGCAGTGAGATGTTTGCCTGAAACGTGTAACCTCCTGGAGAAAGATGATGGTCGTTTGAAGGACGAGAAACGTGTAACCTCCTGGAGAAAGATGATGGCCGTTTGAAGGACGAGAAGGAAGTAGAATCAGTGGAGCCAGGGGATTCTCTCAAGAAAAGAACAGAAGACAGAGATTTCCAGACCTGTAAGATCCAGAAATCCAGGCCTAAAAGATCTAGAAACCCTGAGACCCACCATGGGATGGAGGGATGGAACTGATGAAGAGGCACAGACTCGAACAACTCCAGTGACTGCTTCTTCTAGAAGGACTTATGATCCATGTGAAAAAGAATGGACAATGAGAAAAGAAATGAGAAGAGATCAAACCATTTCAGAGACTATACGGACAGCAGTCTTTGCACATAGATGGAAAACAAGTGTGCAGAGGACAAACCCACTCTAAGAAATGCACAAAGACTGAACATGAAGAGACAAATATATGCATACTCATTTGCATTACACATATATTATTGTCTATTGGATGCACACATGTGGATAAAGGATGTCCACACTGAGAAAATGAACCCCCCCCCCCACCACACACACACACACACACACTATATTGTCTATTGATTGTTAATTGTTTGAGCGATCAAAACTAGAAAAATAATAATAATAATAATAAAATGATGCAACGAGGTGTTGACAAAAAACAAATGCATGATGGAGACTTAGCTATTGCCTATTCTGGCTACTTTGGGATGTTACCTTTAAAAATGCTGTTTGTGTAAATATCATTCTTATTATCAGTCAGTGCATTATGTTATGTTGTATTTGTTCCATATTGAAACGTCAGGTTGAAGATAATTCTATGATCAATATTGGATGTTCCCGTTGGATGTGATGGTTCTTGATTACCCCTCTCAAACCCAAAAACAAAAACAAAACAAAAAAAACAAACAAACACAAAACTATGATAAGTCTGCTCAAGTGAAGTAGAGCTATAACCAGTGTGCATGAGGTGTCATTCCTATGACGGGTAAGACTCTCTGATGGCCATAGGGGGCAACCTAAGCCAGGGTGACACCGCCACTGGGCACCTGCCCACCAGGAAAGGGAGGTGTTATTGAGGAAAGGGGAGTGGATGTGATGCTACTTGTGGCCAAGAGCATCATAGGGGGGACTGTAAGAAATTATGGTCTGCTCCGATCAAACTTCCACTCCAATATAGATTATGTTGAAATGTTCCTTCACTTAAAAGAGCTTATTTATTATAGAATCATTTCCTTACAATCTTAAAAGTATCACAGAGTCATGTTTAACTCCTATAGTGTGGGAGCGACAGCGGGTATTCGAGAACCATCCTGATTAGGGAGCTTCAAAGAGACGTTGTTATCACCTTAAACATTTGGCCATTGTTATTTGAAAGAAGATCAAAGATGAGCACAGAGGGATGACTTTTGTTGTTATCCTCAATTTACATTTAACAACAGAAGTAACTTCATTTACATTAAGAGGACAGTAACAGGATAAAAGGTGAAAGATTTGAATGTTCTGGGTTCATTCTCACGCCGGTGAACCCAAGGTGCGTTGTGTGCCTTGCGACTGCTATGCTGTAAATAAACTTCAATTTTTGAGATCTTCGACGTCCACATCATTTTTTCTTACAGGTCTGATAAAATGTATTTATTGGAAGTTCGCCATGTGCACTTGGGGCCCAAGCTAGGGGAAGAAAACTTTTTTAAAATATTTTTTTACATCTTCTATAACGGAGCATATATTTGCACTAAATGTCTGTCTTTAGAGCAAAAAGACGCCCGTCATGAAACAGCTTCAGTGGCGTATGTCGTAGGGCGTAAGTGTTTGAAAGCAGCTTTTGATCCGCTGTACGCAAGTTCGAATCCGCGCTTTAGCCGAACTCTTTCTTCTCCATTTTCCCAAAAGGGAGAAGAAGAGAGAGTTCGGCAAAGGCCGGATTCGAACTTGCGTTCAACACATATGTAAAGATGTAAAATGTAAAATCTAACATTAAGGTCTCTAGTGTTATATTTTGCCAACGAACTAAAATTGAAACCATGATATGGCGTTGTGCCATTATAATAACTGATATTAGAATAGCATCCTGTTTTTGCTGCGTGATTACTTTGCTCACGCGATCATGGTCATCTGGTGTTTTCTCCTATAAATAAAAGCTTGAGGGTTTATTTCTTGCAAGTGAAGAAATTAGGACAAAAGTATTTAATTTTCCTATATTATAGTGTAATGTAGGTTAAAATATACTTTTGAAATACTCATTTTCATTTACATAGTACATTTATAGGCTAAATGGATTTTACAGTACGTCATATGAATAATTATAAATCATTATTACATTATTATAATAATTGTTTGGCATCCTAAAACACCATTGATAATGCAATGCAGACTGAGACTCTCATAACTAAAAATATGTTTGAGCCCTCTTTATTGTCCTGGTACAAATTAATGCTTTTTCTTTGTTCAACGAGCAGTTCATGGGTTGAAGCTCTTAATTTTGATCTCTCAGAGAGCACGAGATTGATGCATTTAACCTTAAAATGTCCAAAATTTTCTTGCGGGGAGCATGCCCCCGAACCCCCCTAGAGGAACAGAGTCCACCCAACATAGGTTTAGACATTCCTATGCGAAAGAACGTCCATTTATGAACTTTACTCCAGCATAGTACACACAAAGTTCCTTTTAAATCAGTAAAACTGTAAATGCTATCTGCTATTAAAATCATGCCGGCGACGAGGGCCGGTGGTCTACGAAATTTCCCGGTAGATTTTTGGGTCCCACTCCGCCCCTGCTTAAAATTAACTTTGTTGAACTATGCTGGAGTAAAGTTCATAAATGGTTGTTCTTTCCTATAGGAATTTGTAAAACTATGTTGGGTGGACCCATATTATAGCATTTACAGTTTTACTGATTTACTGTTCCTCCAGGGGTTGTTCGGGGGCATGCACCCCGCAAGAAATTTGTTTACATTTTAAGGTTAAATGCATCAATCTCGTGCTCTTGAGAGATCAAAATTAAAGGGGAACTTGGTAACTGAAAGACTTCTTCGCTGATTTTGACTTTTTTTGTTGCATCTTTTACCCGCGAGCTCCCCCTACAGCTGTGGTCCGTATATTTCCCAAAACTGTCGTAAAAGTTCACTTGCGGCACCCTTCTCCCCGTCTCTACCTCACGTGCATTTGTTATTATCGGAGCGGGCCAACTGCGGAGCGTTGTGGAGCTATGTCTACCGAGGTGGGTAATACATCATACACATTATCTTAGAACATTGACATTGTAGAGAATCTCGACTCAGGTCTTATAGCTCAATTTGAATTTAGGGGAAGAATGTTCACAATTAATGATCTGGATCAACAATTTATGAAATGTTCCTTGAATCGAGGGTCTCGCATATATTCATTTACCCAACGAGGGGTTTTACACCACGCTCGTCTGTCTCAGGTACATATGACGAAACTAACACAACGAATTATGATTAGTTTGGAACATATGTCCTTTTACAGACAGAGGAGTGTGTGAATTTTGAAAGCAACAAGAGATTGCACAGTTTTCTAGTCAGCGCGGCCCGCGTGCCGATCTACAAAACTATGAATCCTTGCTTTTCTTAGCTTAAATCGTACTGGTAATGTTCAGTGCACTCGAACAGAATCAGAACGTAGCATTAGGATCTTTAATATTAAAGAGGCTTTGTTGTGCAATTAATACACACAATGACAAGTGGTGTATAAATGGAGTTTAATAAAACACACGACTAAATTGCACTACAAATCACACGTGATATATGTATATACAGGTAAAACAAAATAAAAATAAAACTTAAGAAAGGAAACAACGGAAAATGAGAATACAAGAGAAATTACAGTTACTTGCACAGCTTTTAACCTTCGGAGACAGCCTCAGGGAATTATTTTCGTCTAGAATTTGATGGAACAAATTTTGCATTCGAACCTGTGTGATGCTGAGAGCATGCGGTTGCCCTGGAGACGGGATCTCTTTATTCTCTCCCACGTGGGTTGGTTTTGCGGGAGTTCAAATCGTCTTAGAGAGTTCGTGCTGGATGTTGCCTTTTGTTGGAGGAGACGCACGTACTGACTTGAACTGGCTATTCGCAAAAGTAAACGTGAAGTAAAAGTAACGAGAGACTGATAACTTTAAGAAGTTTCAGAAGATGCAAGAAGATGAGTCCGAGGGCATCAGGAGATTTCCGAAGGAAGTAGATGGAGCCAGGGACCAAAGCAGGAGATAAGCGTACGAGGTACGAGATTAGGAGGTAAGAGAGCTTAGGAGGTAAGAGAGCTAAGTGTTCTGTGGCACAAGCTTTTTAAGGATCAGTCTGCGGTTTGTCACAAAACTCGGCTGACCAATGAAAGCCGTTCATCACAGGGGCGTGTCCGCCCATTTGATTAACATGTGACATTGCTGATCTTGCGTCTTGAGACAAAGGAAAAGTTATGCTAACTTTGAAAACAAACTTATACATGAGGATATACATTTTGTAATATCGATATATAGTTAAACAAACAGATCACACCATAAGGATTACAGAGACATCAAACACATTGAGTTATTTTGACCGCATTGTTGGGTTACACTTTAAAGCATAGTATTACAGGCATTTTAAACTCTTTGGGTACTCGTGATTACATTCGAAGTTAGATTGGTGAATTACTGTTCTTTTACGTGCATTTCAGCATACTAGACATCTTTGGTAATCTTTTAACAAGTTTTCAGAGCTGTTCGTGTTTGATGTGTGTGCGGGCTGTCTTGCCCGCGAAGGGGGGTTGTGTGTGTGTGTGTGTGTGTGTGTGTGTGTTGGTATGTGCGCGTGTTTGCACGTACTAGCAATTAGCGTCACGCTGGTCGTGACATATGTGTTGGTGTTGTCGAGCAAAAGGGGAATCTGGTTAGTTTCCTGTTTTTCCCTCCTCCTATAGTGTCACAGGTCACGAGAGGAGAAGGCTCCCTTTGTTTGCATAGATTGGTCACATTAGTGGGGGTCTAGCAAGGTTCAGTATCTTTGATCATTTATCACCATTAAAATCACTTAGGCCTAGACACGTTGGAGCCTGGAGTCGTAAAAGTCCAGTTGAATTTGACCATATGTGTCGTAGGAATGTGTTACAAAGCTTTCTTTGTTACCATTTGTTGATCACATGAAATGAGTTAATGACTGTCTGATCAGAATCCCTACATCCCCCCTGATCGGGAGATGACGTCCCTGCGGAGACGTCCTCTGCCGATACTCGTTGCATGGGAGGCTGGAAGGTGAATCGTGAACTTGTTAGCAGGTGATCATCAGGGCTGAGGAGTTAACTCAATGAGATCACTGGTGACTTCTCAGCGTGGGACCCTCTTTCCGAGGGTTTCGGCAGAAACCTCCGGAGACGGCTTTGGTGAGCTTAGTGGTGGATGCACGCATCTCGTTGAGTCGGCGGTACAGGATGAAGGCCAAACCCAGAGTTAGGATATGGCTGACTACCATTGAGATGCATAACGCCGTGTCGGCTGGGGTCCAGGTTCGGACCACAGGTGAGGTAGTCAAGACAGGTTGTCGAGACAGAGCTTGTAGGGCGGAGTCGAGAGGAGCAATGTCAATTAATTGTGACCCCCTGTCTCAATTCCCAGTTCCAGTTCTGGACCCAGGGTGAAGTTGTGGTCCTTGAAGAAGGAAGGGACTTCCAGCTCAGATTCGTACTCGTTGCTCGGGAGATGATACAAGGCCAGATCATCGACGTGGAGGATGGCGCCTTTAGGTACCTGAATCCACATGCTTTGGTTGAGCAGGCTGACACGAGTGGCGGTGTCGTGTTGGTCATAGGTGAGCGTAGCTGTGAGCACGGGGGTGTTTACGAGCCAGCGGTCGCCGATGATTTCTGCTCGGGTCTCTTCAGACTTGAGGGCGGGGCCTGGCTTCGGCCGGGCACTGGGTGTCTCTGGACATAGCTTGCAACCCACAGATTGCATCAGTGTTGTCTCTGAGAAAGGGTTTGCTAGGGCAAAGATAGTGAATGTCTTTAGTCAGGGTGCACATGTGCAGGTTTGGAGCCAGGTACAGTTGTGGGTCACTGTCGTGGTAGGCTACCACGCCTGGGGTGCGGACCGTGATGTGCGTGTTACCTTTCCAAAACCCGACATTGACAATGTCCTTGAGTCTGTAGATTCGGTTTGACTCTATGATGGGTAGGTTCAGGAGGAATCCCACTTCTTTCTGTTCGGGGTCGACGTAGAGTGGGATGGCGCTGCCCAGAGAGTAGGCCAGATGAACTTGGAGCGGGTCGGCTGGCGTGGTGACTGCGGAGGCCAGCACATTTTGGACCAGGCTCAAAGGGATGAGATAGGGTGGAATTCGTCCCATGGCCAGGCTGTCGACGGAGGAACTCACTTCCCGCAGCATGTCTGTCATGAGGGCGGAGACAAGCTGCGTTTGGACCAAGTCAGTTTGGAAAACATTGATCAGACGCTTCACGGCGGTCACAGTCTGGTTGAGGATGACGCTGTGGGTGTTGAGAATTACCACAGTTCCCTTTAGGGTCTTTCCGATGGTCTGCAGGGAGGCACTCTGCGTGGTGAGCTGTTCCCTTAGTTGTGGAATCTCTGTTTGAATCTCGGCCACGTGGCGTCTCACGGTAGCCAGGTTGACAGCATTGACGCTGGACATACCGATGTTGAACAGGGTTCCCACTGCAGCTGCAGCTCCGAGCAAAGCTCCCAGGAACCGTTTGGGGCGGCGGTTGTATCCGCTCAATTCCGCTTGGGTGACAGTCATCTTTTCTAGTTGGTTCAGCATGTGTCTGACGTCGGCCTCGGCGTGGAGGATGGAATCCTCTACCCATCGGGCACCGGCCCAGCTGTACTGGGTTGCTGTTTTGGGGAAGTGTGCCCAGTAGACATTCAGGGGATCCAGTCGGACGTACACTTTCTGGGTGTGTGTCCGACAGTTGGTTATCAAGAGCCCTGGTTGCTCCCTCAGCACGATGCCTGACGCCGGGCCTGGTGAGATGATGTCGGGTGGCGGTTGCCCTCTGATCGCTTGAAGTCACAGGATGGTAAACCACAGCAGCATCCTAGTAGGAGTACAGAGGAGAGGTGGAGAGAGAGAGAGAGAGAGAGAGAGAGAGAGGCAGTGTGTCAGCGGGAGTTGTCCGTGGTTTTGCAGGACGGTCTTCCGCTCCTAGGATGGGAAACAGGTTAGTTTGCATTGGCCACTCCTCGCCTCTCCCTGCCAGCAGCCGAATGTCTTTTAATTTGGTTGCGGTGGACCCATTTGAGCACGGGGTCTTTCTGTCCCTGGCTCAGTTGGATTCGGTACGCTACCGGTGAAAGTTTATCGACAATTTCATGGGGCCCTGTCCAGTGTGGCAGGAATTTCTTTGACAGCCGGTGGGAGGCTGTGCGTTGTGGCTGTGCAAAGCGGTAATACCAGACCCTGTCACCCACGGCCAGTTCCTGGTGTGAAGCTTTCCGGTCATAGTACGCTTTCTGACCCTGTGCGCTCTTTTGAAGCTGTTGTTGGGCGAAGGCAAAGGTCGATTTCAGATGCCGGTGCAGCTCTTCGAGGTACTGGTGAGTGGTGCAGGCTGTGATGAGACTGGAGTCTCCTGGCTGGTACAACAGGTGCAGTGGCAGTGTCATCTGTCGTCCAGTCATTAGTTCGAAGGGGGACACTTGAGTTGAGTCTTGTGGAGTGGCTCTGAGGGCCATTAGCACCAGCGGGAGTTTCACGTCCCAGTCTTTCTGGTTGGCAGCCACATATTTTTTTAGCATACTGACCACAGTCCGGTTCGAACGTTCGACCTGGCCTGACGAGATCGATGGATGGCTGATGTGCAGTTGAACGTGGACACCCAGGAGTTTCCATATCTGCTGCATTATCTCGGCTGTGAAATGAGTACCTCTGTCTGAGTTGACACTCATTGGCAGTCCGAACCTGGAGAAGATGTGATTCATCAGGAGGTATGCCGTGGTCTGGGCAGTGTCGTTGGGTGCTGGGAGACACTCTACCCATTTTGTGAACTGGCACACGACTGTGAGAAAGTACTTGTTGCCTCTTGTTGATCGGGGTAGGGGCCCTACCCAGCTCGATTTGGAGGTCTGACCACGGGAATGTGATTCTTCTGTGTTGCAGCGGAGCTCTGTGGTTTGGATTTGCAGGTTGAAACTGGCAGCCAGGGTCCCCGCGGATCCTTAAAAAGTCTTAAAAAGTCTTAAATACAACTTTCTGTTTTTAAGGCCTAAAAAAGTCTTAAATTGTCTGGAATGTCTTGAATTTTTGAAAGGGAGGTATTAAATTTCCCGATTCAGCGAGCGAGTGAAATGTCTCCATCTGGTTTCGTGTATTTTTTTTAACCGCAATTTTATAAGTGACCAGCGCACCTTTAGGGGCAGCATTTGTTTTTTGCGGGTGTCGTCATTCCGTAGAACTAGAAGGCTACTGGAGGAAGTGTAGCGGGCGTGAGGGCGCGAGCAGGAGAAAGCGGGAGAAAACGTTGGTAAGCCAGTAAGCGAAATGCTTAGTGACATTATGGGCAAATGTCAGTTTAATGACAAGTGGTTGGAGGATGATAAATATAAGGGTTGGTTGAAGAAAAGTGCCATGAGGGAGGCCCGATGTGATCTCTGCAAAAAAAATATACAGTTGGGGACAATGGGTCAAACAGCCCTAGATTCCCACGCAAAAAGTGAGAAACACAAGCGCTACATTGCCGATCAGTCGGGATAGTTACCTATACAAATATTTACAACACCATCACCAAGTGCTCCGACAAGTAGGCCTACACCTGCTACTAGTAGGATTATTGCGTCTAACGTTGCCTCTCAGTGCGTCTAACTCTGCCTTCAGTGCGTTCTCTAACACAGCCACGTTAAAGGCAGAAGTGCTCTGGGTTTTACGCACAGTTAGCCGCCACCAATCTTACACGTCTAACGATGACATTCACACCGTCTTCCAGACGATGTTCCCGGACTCCGAGTGTGCACGCGCGTTTAGTTGTGGCAGAGACAAGACGGCGTATCTTGCGCGATTTGGAATTGCTCCATATGTGAAAAAGGAGCTTGTGGCACGGATTAACCAGGGAAAGTTTGTCATCATGTTTGACGAAAGCATGAACAGCGCAACAAAGAGTAAACAGTTGGACCTGCATGTCAGATACTGGGCAACTGACCAGACTGGCACTCATCACGTTCAATCCCGTTATTTTGGATCCCAATTCATGGGCCATTCTACAGCAGAGGATTTGTTGGAACATTTTAAGGTAAGACATTCCCCTAGCCTTTTACTAACCAAAATGACATCTGCAATGACATAGTGTTTTTATTTAATTTGCATGCTCTTTGCTACGGAATGTTAATTCATTCTTAGTGTGGAAAAAAAGAAAATTCCACTGTAATAAGCATTTGCAATGGTAGGTCATATTTAACAAGATTATGCCTAAAGGTTTTGGATTTTTTAATCATATGTTAACTCTGTTAATGTTAACTAAAAAATCTTGTATAATATGACTTGCTGTTTTTGCTTGTTTTGGTTGTATTTATATGATATTTGTATTTTTGTAATGGGATTTTTTTGCCATGAAAATGGCTTTGAATGCTAACATGCCATAAAATAATATGAATCTGTGATGGTGGGTAAGTGTGACATCTAGTGGATTAAGGGAAATTTACACTTGCCCTGGAAGTAAACCAGGAGTACCCTATTCCACAATTCTGCAGTAAAATGTTTTGTTTATAGCAATTATACTTCTATTTTAGGAATCAAGTCATTTTGACACAAGAGCTTATCACATAGGCTAATATGTCTTGCCCATTATCTATCTTAAGATAGCAATTATCCTGTACTAACATATTGTAATATATTATTATAAACCGTATCTGAGTGAACACATAAATGAAAACGTTAATAAA
Organism: Hybognathus amarus; assembly: GCA_030378365.1. Classification (NCBI taxonomy): domain Eukaryota; kingdom Metazoa; phylum Chordata; class Actinopteri; order Cypriniformes; family Leuciscidae; genus Hybognathus; species Hybognathus amarus. The sequence goes on along the minus strand of JAQIUQ010000035.1, from coordinate 10,111 downwards.
ATAACATAGCATTATAGTTTATAAAGTTGGCTTTATTTATATTGTATTTTTATTTTTGTGTGATTTCAGGAGTGTACTAAAGATCTCAACTTGAGGAACATGATTTCTTTGTCGATGGATGGACCCTCAGTAAACTGGAAATTTGTGAACCTCCTACAGCAGGAGCATGGTGTACAATTTGGGGGGATTCAACTTGAAATTGTTGGAAGTTGTGGTCTACACACCCTCCATAATGCTTTCAAGAGTGGATTTGAGGTGTGGCAGATACAGAAGGTGCTTAAATCTCTGCACTATCTCTTTCACAATGCCCCAGCCAGGAGAGAGGATTTCACATCATCAACGTCATCAACAACATTCCCCTTACCCTTCTGTGGGCATCGGTGGCTTGAGAACTTGCCAACTGTGGAAAGAGCATTAGAGATTTGGCCCTCCATTGAGATGTTTGTGGACCAGGTGAAGACAAAGAAGGTGAAAAACCCAGGGACATCATCATATGACACCCTCTCTGAGGCTCGACTGGATCCCCTTCTGCAGGCCAAACTCCATTTTTTCATGGCTATATCAAGAGCTTTCCAACCTTTTCTGGAGAAATACCAGACAGATGCTCCAATGATACCTTTTTTGTGGAAAGATCTGGAGGATTTGATCAGGGTAATAATTCATCGTAAAATACTTAACACACTTAAATGACCAGGACACAGGACAGGTTTAACTTTTAATTATTATTTTTAGAGTCTTCTCAAACGATTCATGAAGCGTGATGCACTGCCTAGTACTCCATATAAGCTGGTGAGGCTTGAAGTCACCAACCAGAAGCTCTGGCTTAGTCCAAAGGATGTCGACATAGGCATGGGTGCAGCAGCTGTTATCAAGGTGGGACATCCAGTATATCCAGTATATTCATTAAATTAACCATTCTGAGAAATTCACTAATGACTCATCTTCAGATGTATGACAGGGAAATGTGAGGTTAAGGCAAAGATGTCAGGCTAATTGAGAATGTTTTAGAGCTGTGTTTATAATGTCTTGCAAATAGTTTAATCAGGACAGCTGAGTTCATGCTAACATACTGCTGAGTATTTAGAGAAATTTTGGAGATATGACAAACCATTTTTCTTTGTCAGGAACTCACAAAAGCGGGGGCCAAAAGCTGTGTAAGCGAGCTCGGCGTCCTGCAGTTTAAGAAAGACTGCCAGAATGCACTTTCAAGTATGTGCAAGAAGGCACTCGATAAGTGCCCCCTGAAGTATGCCATAGTCCACAACATGACATGCTTGGATCCAGGCAAAATGTGCACCAACCCTGATGAGTGCCTTCAAAAATGAAGTGCCTCATTCAGAAGTTTGTGCAAGACAAACAACTTTCAGGCGGGATATCTGCTGGTAAATAATAGGAATAATAATAGAAGAGAATAGAACAGAATAGATTCTCCCTCTCATTTGTTTCAACATCATGATTGGTATGAACATTAACGCACTAGTACATGGTTTGATAGGGTGTATTAGGTCAATATATTTTTGTTGTGATTTCAGTTATCAGAGATAATTGATATGGTGTACACTGACTTCAAATTATAGCTAATTTCTGATACAATGGGACAGTTAAGTTGCATGTTATTTAAAACAAAGTAACTACATTGCCTTTTAATTTTGATGCTGTTTATCATATACTTTTTTTTCAAATGTACTGAATTTTATTCTGTGCATTACAGGTGATGTGATTGCACAGCAATTTGAAAAGGTCCTTTTCAATGAGGCCAAAGCTGTGGAATTCTTGTCCTTCAGGCCCTCGGAGAAGTCCAGAGTGGATGTATTTTTGCAGCAATATCTTCAGTCCTATCCTGAACTCTGGACATTTTGTCAGTCACTTCTTCTTCTGTCCCATGGACAGGCAGAAGTTGAGCGGGGGTTTTCCACCAATAAAGAGGTGGAAACGTGTAATATGGCAGAGGACACAGTGATCACCCAGAGGCTGATTTGTGACCACGTTAAAGTTTGTGGAGGGGTAGCGAAAGTGTCTCTGACTAAGGAGCTCATCAGTTACTGTGCTTCGGCACGCAGTCGTTACAGGGAGCACTTAGAGGAGGAAAGACGTAAAAAGGAAAAAGAGGAACAGTCCAAGAAAAGGAAAAACATTGAAGATGATCTGGAAGGGCTGAGGAAAAAGAAGAGGTCCATTGAGGAGGTGTGTATGTCACTTGAAAGTGACGCTGACCGAATGGCAGAACAGGCAGAAAATTCTGCAGGCTCCAAAATGGCTACGCTGATTACAAAGTCGAACACAATGAGAAGACGGGCCAAAGAGAAGCAGGAGGAGTTGAAGGGAGTAAATGGACAAATTGAGGACAAACTCTCTGAGCTCAAAACAATTTAACACTTCAATCTTATTTGTTATTTTTTTAAATGGCACTTTAATAATTTTTTTCTTTATAATATTTTTATACTGATTTTGTTACCATTTGCAGTGTATATTTTATGTTATGTACTTTGAGGTGTACATTTTGAGATGCAGTGGGTGGCTAAGGATCACCCTCTACATAGTGTCAGCTGATGTTGTTCTGCTGTTGCCGTTTATTGCTTCGTTTTTCAATGTTTCGAGGTGCTTGCTCCAGTAACTCAGTCTTCTCCTTGCTGCTACAGTGGGAACTGCACTTCCAAAACACAAGACTGGCTTATCTAAGCAGTTTGCATGTCTAAACCTGTTGTTCACAATGTGCGTGCTAAAGTTATTAAAAAAAAAACTATTACATAAAACAGTTTTAAGTTGTCGTATTTATCTTTTTTGCCGTGGTATAGTCTTTATTTTTCCATTTAGATGTTTTGAAAAGGTCTTAAAAGTCTTTAAATTTGCACTTAAAAAATGTGCAGATACCCTGGCAGCAAATCAGACACTCTTTGATGTACTCCGCCACGTGCTTTTGCATGCAGGGCCAATACGCCACCTTCTTTAGTGTCTTATAAGTGGCTCTGACGCCGTGATGTCCAGCGCATGGTGCATCGTGGGCATACAAGAGCATCACCCCCCTTAGGCATTGTGGCACCACAAGCCGTGGCGTTGTGGTGTCATCAGGTGCATACCACAAGATGTTGTCTATCACACGCAGCATGTGCTTGATGTCTTGCAGGCGTTTCAGACAGGGGTCGGCCGTTAGGTCAGACGGCGTTAGTGGGTGGCTGGTGGGGTCTGAGAGGTGGTGCAGAAAAGTCTTTATTGACGTGTCAGAGTTTTGCATGTCCGCTATGTCGTTGTTTGAGATCTGCGGAGTCAGGGCGAGAGGCTGAGAGGTGGGCAGTGCGGCAGGGAAAGTTCTTTTGCTGCGGGTTAGCACTGCCACATCAAAGGTTGGTGGTTGGGCTGGGGGTGACCATGGAGTGCCGTGCAGTGCGCCAGCCTTGGCGAGTGCATCGGTTTGGTCATTCAGGTCTTTGTCGAGGCCTGGTTGTTTGGAGTGCCCTTTCACCTTTTTCCAGTAGACAATCATGTCGTGTTGTCTAGTCAGGTTGTCACATGCTTGAAACAAGTTTTGGTGTGTGACAGGCTTGCCGTTTGAAGTCTTAAAGCCATTTTGTTTCCAGCTTGGAAGGTGGCATGTGAAACTCAATCTGGCATAGTTAGAGTCTGTGCAGATGAGGAGTTCGTTGATGTTATGGGCCGAGGCTATTTGCAGAGTTATGAGAATGGCTGCCACTTCAGCATATTGTGATGACTGGGATCCCAGCTTGAAGTGTTGCGGCGGGCAAGGCAGATCATTTACCCATAACACACCAGCACCTGCTTGACAAGAGCCCTCTTGGTTGTAGGAGCATCCGTCAACATAGGCTGTTGTTAAACCTTGGCATGCATTTTCCTCAAAGTACCTGTGACAGGTCTGTTGTTGTGGTTCTTCCACATTGGCTGTGACAGGTGGGGCGTTACCAGAGCAGTTTTGGCAGGCCGCCAGGCCGTTGCCTAGGGCTGACTTGTGGTTTTGAGCATATCTTGCTTCAACATTGCGACCCTGGAGGGCCATTAACCACGTGGCGATGCGGGAGTTGGTGACCACGCCATCACGGATGCGTTGGCTGTTGAGGAACATGACAGGCTGATGACAAGTCTCTATGATAACCTTTTGAGCTCCAATGTAGTTGGAGAATCTTTGGATGGCCCACACGGTGCAAAGCAGGGCTTTTTCACAGTCTGAGAACTTAAGCTCTGGTGGAAGAAGTGTCTTGCTGGCATAAGCGACCACTCTTTTGTCTTGATCATGTCGTTGGTACAGGCCAGCGCTGAGACAGTGTTTGGAGAATCCAGCTTCTAAGTAGAATTCTCTTTGTGGGTCTGGGTATGTCAGGCATGGAGCTGTACATAGGTGACGCTTTAGCTCGTTCATGGCGTTGTCTTGGATGGTTGTCCAGACAAATGGGCAGTCTTTTTTCAGCAGGGTGGTCAAAGGCTTTGCAATGTCTGCATAGTTCTCTATGAATTGCCGTGAGTAATTGCACACCCCCAGAAAACTTCGCAGTTCTGAGACGTTGGTGGGGGGTTTGATGGTTTGAACGGCTTGTATGCGGCTTGTCTGTGGTTCGATGCCCTGTGACCCGATCAGTAGTGCCATGTAGTTGACTTTGGTCCGGCACCATTGCCCTTTATGGAGCGCAATCTTGGCACCTGCAGTTGTCAACTGGTTCAAAACATAGTCTATTTCTTTCAAGTGGTCGGCAACTGTGGTACTTTTCATCAACACGTCGTCCACATAGATGAGATTTCCTCTCATTCTTGCATCGGGGCATGCTTTGTTCAGGAAGATGTTAAACTCAGCAGGTGAGTTAGCATAGCCGAATGGGCACCTTGTGAAAGTGAATTGTCTGTTGCCGAAAGTGAAAGCAAGCTTGTGTTGGTCCTCTGGATGCACTGGGATGGTCCAGAAACCTGAGGCTACGTCGAGCGTAGAGAAGATGTTGGCTCCTCTGATTTGGGGTATTTCTTGCTCCAGCTGGGTCATGGGCCATCGTGACAATGGCACCTGTTGATTCAGTTTTCGGTAGTCGATCGTTGGTCGCCACTTGCCGTTTGGCTTGATTACTGGCCAGATGGGAGCAGAATAGGTGCTGTTGCACGGACGAATAACACCTTTTTCCAGCATGGAGTCAATGATCTCTTGCACCGGTTCGTGTGATGCAATCGGGATCTTGTATTGTTTCACATAGGTAGGCGGCGCCTGAGGGTGCGTTGGGATGCGCACGGTGTGAAGGTTGGTGAGACCACAGTCTAAAGAGTCTTTGGCAAATGACGCTTTGAATTTGTAAAGGACGTCTCTGAGTTTTTGTCGGTCTGCATCGTCCTGGATTGCATCAGCGTCCGTTAGGATTTGTTGAACTTGAGATTCAAATCCGGGGTAGGGCTCTCCTGTGGGTGAGTCACCTGCGGAGTTGACACGCATAGGTGCAGAGGTCTGATCAGTCTCGCTGGGAGGCTGTTCGGAGACTGTGTAGACGGCAAGGTGTCGGTCCTCTCGTCAGTTCACTTCTGCATACTTGATCTTTGTCCATTGGCAGAACAGAGGCGATGGAGATGATTTTGAAGGGTGCTGTGTGCAGTGCATCGCCTGTGCACTCTTCAGGTAGCATCCCGGTTGGAATGGGACCGATGAACGGTAAAGTCAATTCAAAGTCAGGGAAATCATGGCTCACTAGCCATCCCAGCCGGTAGGCTTTTGGGATTGTGATGTCCACTGCGGTGCAGTTGTTGAAAAGGATGTAGACTGAACGTGATGACACTTCAGTTAGAGGCGTGGCTTCCAGTGTTAGGCCTAGTTCAATGCCTTCGGGTGACTGTTGGAAGAAACCCAATGTGTGGTTTAAGGTTTGACCACATCGCATGTTGAGTCGAACAGCAACCCCTTTGGTGTAAGCAGGTACTACAGTTTCCTGTTCGCTGATCAAGGTACAGACCTCTGGGATTGTTTGTCCTGACACGAGATTGTCGGTGTGTGTGGGAACAACAGCTGGCTGTAAAGTCAATGGGGCCCACAGTACTTCGTTGATAATGTCCACATGTGCTTGGAGGCGAATCAGGACGTCTGCTCCAATGTAGACATTGTGAGGTGGGTCTTGGAGGACCAGGAAGTAATGGGTAAGGCACCTGTTGTTCCAGTTCAAGTTCAAAGCACAGATACCCTTTGCAGTCACCAGGTTTGATGGACATGGATTCAAAGGGAAGCGTGTGCGCTTGTTTGCAGAAGGAAGGTCAGGTGTGACCTTAATTAGTTCGTTAAAGAGTGCCAGGCTGATGGCAGAGTTGTCTGCCCATAGTGCGAGCACAATGTCTGTTGTGGGTTTACCGTTCAGCTGCAGGTCGGTGTTGACCTTGGGGCAGAAAGGCTCGGAGTCTTTTGTGAGTTGGAAGGAGTGAACTCGACTCTTGCTCCAGTGTTGGGTGTGTGTCCCACTGGCTGTCGGCGAAAGTTCCCGTGAACTTGGTGACCTGGCAGTCTGGCTCAGTTGACCTGGGTGGCTGACAGGGGAGGGGTTCTCGCACTTGAGCCCAAATTCTCAGTTGTCTGAAGTCCATTCAGGGCTCGAAGCGGTCTAGCAGGTCTTTGCCGATGAGGAAAGGGTATGTGTCCATAGGTGAAATGTACACAGGGTGGATTAAACTCATGGGACCAATGGTCAGATGGATGGGAGCTATTTGTTCAAGCCGGATGTCAGTTTGGCTGTAAGACTGCACATTCAAAACACAGTTCTGAGGTTTTAAAGTTCTGTTTTGCCTGTTAGCTTCAAATCTGAGTCTGTCAAAGAGTTTGGCTGATATCAGAGTGAGGTCCGATCCAGTGTCGACTAGTGCTTCGAGCCTCACTTTCGTTTTCCAGAGTGATGGAGAGATAGAGCTTGCGTGCTAGTCCCTTTTCGATCAGGTGTCCCAGGAGTTTTGGTGCTGGGGTTTGTGTGGTGATCGATAAACAGTTAGGGTCAGTGTCTTGTGAGTCGCTGCAAAGACACACGACCAAAACAGCACTTTCAGGTATCTCAGAGGTTGGTTCACTAGTGTGAGGGGTTGCGTTGTCCAGTTCAGGATGTGTGGTGGGCAGCAGCAAGGAGTGTGTGTCGCTGTCACTTGGTGTTGTGACAGCTGGCTCTGTGGTCTGTGTCAGGAGAGCAGTGTTGGGGGTGCTTAGTTCGGTAGGGAGGCTGTCCGGAAGGTTTTCAGTCCTTATTCTTAGTCATGAGGAGTCTGACTTGTCCCCCTTGTCAGTTTTCTTGTGAAGAAGCTTTTTCAGCACTTTCAGGATCTCCGCGGTCTCTGCTGCAACTTTACTGTCACTCTTTGTGGCAGGCTCGGATTTGGACTTGAGCTTGCTGGGGGCTTGCCATGAAGATTTCCGTTGCCGCTGATCTGGGCTAGGGGTTCTCGCTGCTGGAGCTCGGCTGGTTCTTGGCCGTTGGCTGGCTTCCCACGTGGCTCTACCCCTTTGATGGTAGGTAGGCCGTGGGTTGCCATAGGAAGCTTCAGAGCTCCGGTTTGGCTGCTTGGGCCGTGCACCCTCACGGTTGCGTTGCCCTCTGCTGTACGGAAACATTTTGGACTCGTTTAAACAGTCTGTTAGGGTGGTGCTGTTGGGCACCCTCTAGTGCCAGCTCTGGACGTTGATCAGTGATGGGGCAGATAGAGGGAGTTCTCACAGTCTTTTCAGAAACCATTTTCTGTTTGATGAACGCTTTGTGCGCTAAATCTCTCAGGGAACAGTGTTCAAATAAAAATCAATGTCCTTTAGATAAGCGTGAACGTCATGACCTCCTGCAGGGTTTGGCGTGAAGGTAGGGATGTTTCTTGCCAATTTGTCAAGTTCCTTGAAGCTCCTGCCGTAGTGAGTACCAGGAGTTGACGGGAAAGTCCCCCTTTTTCCAAAGTGAGGGGATCCTGGTCGGCTGTCTGTGGATGCCGGCGACGGTGACGTCCGTCCCCCCTCGCAGTTGTGAAACCTTGACTGAAGACTGCGGGCCGAACCGGTCAGGGGAAACTTTGTAGTATGTGTTTCCCTGACTCGGTCACTCTGCAGTTTATAGGAGTGTTTTAGTTCTTGGTGGACAGCGTCCAGCTCAGCTTTATAAAGGTCCATTTGTTGAGTAAGTTTGTCAACTTCAGCTTGGGCGGCTTTTAGGTGATTTTCACAGGCCTTGGCTTTAGCGTCTCTGTCCTTAAATCTAGCATCGGCTCTTGAAAGGAGACCTTCGGCTCTTTCTAGTTCCGCTGTGAGTGCCTCTCGGGCTTTCTTTTCTTTCAGGTCCTTTTCATTGGTGTCCAGACGGAGGTCGTCCAGGGCCTTTTGGAGGCTTTCTATTTCCTTTCGTAGGTCGGGGTCTGATTCCCCCTCGCTCTGTTCCTCGCTGTCGATCAGTAGCTGATCTAGCCGACTCTGGGTTTCCGTTTGTTTACGCCGAGCGTCCTCCGCTTGGAGCCGTAGAGTTGCAGTTTCCTGTTCCAGGTCGGTGGCGTTTTCTCGTATAGTCGGGCTTGCGTGACGAGGGTATGGGCCAGCTTTCCCACGAGTCGGGCCCATTCCTTGTGGTTGTAGCTTTGAGTTGGGTCCTGCCCTGTCAGGGTGTCCAGCTCGGCATCCAGCTGTTCTTGGTTCTGGGGCTTCGCATCGCCATCCCCCTTTGGAAGGAAGGCGACTGTCATGGCGGTCAGCCATGTCTCGAGGCTGTCCCAGTGGGCAGCTGGGTTGGGAGACTGGGACATACTGGCTTACTGTAGGCGAGAGGAGCACAACACACACACACACAACAAGACCAAATGCAAAATTGTTCAACAATTTAGGCGCTATCCCTTTGATACGGACGATGCCGTTTACGGGAATTTCGACTAACTGAGGAGACAGTTAGACAGTGAGGTAGGGAAAAATTGTTTAGGTCAGCGCAGGGCCTAAATAAAGATTTTTGACAGGGCCGGAGCCTAGTGGGTCAGTGTTGCCACTAACGGCTCCGCTGTCAATCTGTTATTTAGTTTTCCCGGGGTGTCTCTGTAGGCCGTGTCTCTGGGTGATCTGAAAGGCACAGTTCACACAGAGCAGAGGAAACAGAGGGAGAAGAACAAAGCAAGGTAAAAGAAACTTAGATGAGGTTAGACACTAGGACTAACGGATCTGTAAATGCAGAGAAGGATAACAGTTTAGAAAGTGTTATGAGCTAAGAAGGCTTGCGCCGACTATGTGTGTTTTCTGAGGCAAGGATGGGTAGCACTTTGACACGGGAGAATATCTGATATTCGTGTGGCCTATGCTAAGTGGATGATCTGTATTTCTCTACCTAGTTCCAGCTTGCCTGGGGTGACCCGAAATCACTCTGGCTGGGCCAACGGTGAGGGAAATCCCCCCGTCGCTCCAGACACTTAACTGAGGTGTCCGCGGGCCTTTCCTGTGCATCTACCTTGGTGCGCCCACTCAAACAACTTCGACTTTTAACACGACCTGGCAATTCCGAGGATGTCACCTGCTTGCGACACTGCAAAAAGGGTGTCCCCCCAGAACCCCTCTTCCAGAGGTGGCCCCTCTTTAGGCCCCGGTTTGTGAGGATGTTCCGACATTGCCTTGTGTCGCAGCGTGAATGAACCCTCTTTGTGGAATTTACCAGATTGCTGATGTCTTTGTTGCGTGCCGCACCAATGGACAGAGACAGGAGGGTCCGAGACTCACGCACAGCTAGCGCTGGTTACGCCGGTAGGAGAAAAACCTCGCCCACTGAAAACCAACCAGGGATGACGATCGGATCACCACCCACAAGAGGATGCTCCTTGGAAAATACTAAAATGTGGCAGAAGAAGGAAAACTCCAAAATTAATTAAAGTTTACCTTATTTAAACCAAATTGAGTAATTTTCTTTGGGTGTGTAAAATACAAAACCTTGCTACCTAAGGGTCAAAGGAGAAAACACAGAAAGGGGATTATGATAATGTGGTTAATCATCAGAGGGACCTAGGAAGAAGGGTCAGTGAGTAAAGCAGGTGAACACAGGAGCACGCCGGCGCAGTGGCGGGTTTGGGCCACCAGAGGGTGTGCTCCTAGTGGTCAGCCTGGTAGAGAAGACAAGCTTAAATGAGATCGCAATTCAAACTGGTTTAAATTCAATTCAGA